>JAANYP010005155.1:0-265000 GCA_020465985.1 Centrapalus pauciflorus
CTTAACTTTATATTTTACTCTGCTTTATAATTTTACTTTCATTTTATTTTAAATCTATAAATAACTCTCATACATTAACACTCACATGATAACATTCGATCAGATCTCGTGGAACATATTGCACTTACCCAAATACCAAATTTAGACGACTAGTTTTTATGTTTTTATGTTCATCTAGTTTTTGTACCCGTACTTAGTTTTGTAAATTTCATTTCGTAATCTTAGTTTATATTTATTGTTTATGTATTTTTAATTTTTAATTAGGTAATTTTTAATTTTTAATTATGTTATAATTTTAAATATTTATGAAATTAATTATTTTAGTTTTAATTGTTTCAATAATTAAAATGAATTTTTTTAAACAAATTAAAAATAATGAAAATGTTAGAAAGGTGAGTATTTCTAACTTTGAAATATGAAAAATGTGAACAGAAAAAATCTGATGTGGCGCTGGGATGTACATAAAGCTGAGATTTGGGAAAGGGAAGCATTCTCCTCACCCAAGTGTGTAACAACATACATTCACGTCGTCGGATCCCTGGATGTGATCTGAAAGTATCTGAAATTTCAAAATATAATTTTTTTGATTTTTGGATATTACCCTTCGAATTATCCCAAATTCAAAGATCCAAACGAAGTTTTTAAAAATCTTGAGGATTTTTGAACATGGGCTTGATGGGTGTAAGGTGTTATAGTCTTGCTTTTTTTGAAATAAATAAATAAATAAAAACCTTATGGGCTAGCCCAAAAACAAAAAGCAAGATGATGCAACATATCAAATTATCAACTCTAGCTGTGAAGGAAACGAGTATTAAAATAACATCCAAAACAAAATTTAGATTTTCAATTTATATTTCAGAATACCAAATCGGCAAAAGTAGCCTTGAGTCATTGATGTCGATCTCAAACTCCTCGACGTTATTTATTACGTTTGCTTGTCAAGTAGACGCCAACACACCAAGTTGCTTCACTACTTCAAACGAGCCGAACTCGAGCTCGAGCCTAACTCGAGCTCGAGCCTGATATTTTTAAACAAGTCGAGCCCGAGCTTTAACGGGTTCGGACTCAGCTCGACTCGTTTACACCCCTAGCGGTAGCCCAAGCACCCTCATCCTTTCAGGGTCGGCCCTGTCTGTACACCATAACTCTTGAACGAAAACTGTATAATTACTGTTTATAGCAGTCAACTTGAGAGGAACTTTTTATGTTATGAAAAATAAAATACTTCGTTTGAAGTTAATACAACTTTTGTAGTTTTTTCCTATTTGGATCTAGAGTATAGAATAAATTTAAAATTATGAGGGCAAGGGATATTTGACTATTAGTCTAATTGCTGCAAATATCGATTATGATTATCACGAGATTAACCGGCGTTGATTAACCACGGAGAAAGAATACAACTTCACCATGTCGCAACTTTCCACTTCTATCTCCAATCAAAGCTGAGAGTTTATTTGAATAGAAGGAAATTTGTCTCAGGTTTCACATTGTCCCGAACTCCCGATCTCCAATTACCCCAAAAGCAAAAGTTTGTCCACTAACCGATTAAAACCCATATTTCTTTTTTTTATTCATATAGATATCTCATACTTTTTATACGTCTAATAATTGAATCAGGTTACGGGTTGTCGTCCTCGTGCTAACAAGTTTTCATTTTAAAATCGTGTCAAACCAACTTGAAATTTTTTCTAAAATGATTGGAAAATGTAAATAAATATTACAAATACATTAGTGGTGTAAAATTGTTACAAATGTTTGAATCGGTGTTCCAAACACCGACAAGTCAGCAACCTTGAAGAACCCAATGCAAGGAATCATTTTCGTTATCTAATCGTTGTTTCAAACTACGACCTGCCATCACCACACCATTCAACCCCTAAACTACAAAACCCTAATTCTAATACAAACCATAACTCAAACCCAACCCCTAATTCTAATATAAAGATTTTAATAAAACTTTAAATACCATAACTAATAATAATAAGGTTAATAAAAACAATAATAATATTATTTTAATTTGCTAAAATAATAATAAATATATCAATTAGTTGTTAAAAAACTTAATATACCGGTCCGGTTTATTAGATAATGAGTGGGTAAGAGAGGTGCTTGTTACTATTTTTGATCATTTGTCCCAATTTATTTTATAAGCAATGATATGTTTGTCTGAAAATATGTTTAAGAATACAAGGATGACACTTGACACAATTAAAGAAAATGATTAAACAAAAAGAAGATAAAATGTAACATCCCGGATTTGAGCCTGGTACGTGGATTTAATTTATTGGCTCATTTATTTTATTATTATTGCGTGTTCCAATTAAAGTCTGTTTCGTGGATTCAACGTGTCAAGGTTGAGTGATACGTGTCCCTGAGCTAATAATTGGTGGATTAATTATCTCCTTGAGATCGTGAATTTAATTGGGTCCTAATGATATAATTTGTGAAAAAGTGATATCGGGTTCGGATTTATCGGGTTCGGGACTTGTTTAATTGAAGGGTTGGATTTATATTAATGTCTGTGGCTTTATCCTCTTCATTTCCCTTATCCAAATTGAGAATTAGAAATCCCTAAAGTGTGTGTGTGAATTGGTGTGGAGCTACAGCAGAGAATCAAGCTTTAATCCTTGAAATTGGGTGCTGGAAATTTGTGTTCTTCATCACCTTCTTCTTCCCTTTGAGTTCTTGAGGTGCTCAAGGTAAGATTTTGTGGTTTTAATGATTAAATTCTTGATGAATTCATGTGATATGTTGAGGAAATCGTTTCTGTAAGTATATGGGTTGTTTATGTATGAGTTTTGTGTAATTTTGCTGCTGAAATTGAGTATGGAGGGGTTAAAATCCCCTGGTTCGGCTATGGAGTTCGAAGGGCAGATTCTGCTGTCTGGCAAAAGCGCGGCGCGTAAATCAGTCTGCTAGAGAATTTTGGTTTAGTTTTATAAAAGAGTTGTGGGTCGTTAATTGGTCGGATTCCTTCGGGATATTATTGAATTGAATTATTTGGGATTTTGGGTCTCGATAGGAATTCCGTAAAAGAGTTTCGGGAATCGGTTATCCGTTCGGGGATATGTTTCGGGTTTAGTTTGATTGTGATAAATGCGTTTGACTTAAGTTGTGTGATCACCGAGTTTGTATTGATATGTGAGATCCGTGATGTGTACAGGTGCTAACCGATCGCGTGCCGAGCCGCATTAGAGTTTCGGGTTTCAATCCAGTTTCGGGTAATCGGTGAGTACTCGAGTTCTTTTGCAAATCGCGCGTAGTCTTTTATGAGTCGTGTATATGTGTTGTGATATATTGTGTATGAGACCGAGCTTAGTGCGCAGGTATGATCCGTTCTACCCTATACGTGCTATATGTGTTTGAATTGCAGGTGTCCGCGATATGTGATCGCGCAAGCTGACTGTCCCTAACCAGTCACGAGTTATGAGGCTGTATATATACGGCAGTGATATTGCCAGGTCGCTCCTGTGCCTATTGAGTAGCTAACCGCTGTTGTGTGCGGCCTGTTAGCTGGGGAACGTGGTCCCCTTTTGAGCAGAGATACGTGTTATGCATCGAGTTGCATATATGTGACGAGATATGTGTGTTGTGTATGTTTTATGTGCTTACCTGCAGAGTCTACCCCTCGCGTACTCACGAGCTGTCCAGCTTATGTTTTCGAGTCTTCTGTGTGTCAGGCAGTCATACCGTGGGGTCACAGCCACAGCCGCAGCAGCCGAAATAGAGATTGGGACAGTTAGAGTTGCGTGCGTTGACTGTCTCGTTGATATTAGTTTTGGAACTGTTGTATCTGATCTACTTATGTATGTTAACAGTAATCAGTTACGTTTATGTATCAGTGTCAGTTTATGAGACGATGTATGACTTCGTGATAAAGTTTTAATTAGCAGTGTTTTCCGCTAATCCTGTGACATGAGTAACTTGAGATACTTGCGTTATTGCCACCTGTGTATTGTATTGACGTGGCATTTGTGTGAGAATTGTGGGTGTTACAGCTTGGTATCAGAGCTTGAGGTTTCAGTATTGAGTATCAGTGGATGCTTGTGCTCTTACCGTGTTCAGATCCGTGGGATTCTTCCCTGAGACTGAGTTTAGCGGAATTAACTGACCTAGCTTATTGTGTAACGCTGGGTGATCGATCTGTTATCTTACCTTTGTGATATGTGCAGGTAGTTATGGCAGATCATGGCGAGGGTTCAGGGCCAGAGAGACCAGCGGGAGATGAGTATGTCCGCCGGTCAGAGATGTTATCAGTATTGACCGAGTTCTACAGAGAGAGGGACAGAGAGAGAGAGCAGCAGCGACAGAGAGCTGATCCGCCGCCAGTGACTAGTATTGAGACAGTGGTTGGGGCATCTTCTTCTTCTGTGCGAGGTGGGTCCTTTAAGGACTTTATGGCGGGAGCCCCACCTCAGTTCCGAGGCGGTGGCGAGCCGGGTGCGGCTATGGCTTGGGAGAGAGAGATAGAGGCGGCATTCCGAGTTGCCCATGTCGATCCTCGTGATATGGTCGGCTATGCGGCTTATCAGCTGAAAGGAGGGGCTTCACAGTGGTGGAAGTCCATTGAGTCATCCATGACTACTGCAGCAGCTTATGCTATGACATGGGATCAGTTCCGTGCTATCTTCGAGTTACAGTATATTCCCCGGGATGAGCGCCGGGAAATGGAGCGTCGTTTTCTACATCTTCAGCAGGGTAGCATGTCGGTTCAGCAGTATGTGGATAGATTTAATGAGTATGCTCAGTTTGCGCCCCAGCACGTGGATACAGAGATTCGTAAGGCTGATGCCTTCATCGATGGGTTGAGATCTGATATTCGGGAGTTCGTTGGGCTTCACGACACTCCTACGTTTGCGAGAGCTTTAGAGTTGGCTCGTGTCAGAGAGAGAGAGATCGACAGACAGAGGGGTCAGCCTCCGACCCAGAGACAGAGGACAGGGACGTCTGAGCAGTCCCAGAGTTACTATCGAGAGCCCCAGGATTTTCAGAGAGAGAGACAGCCTGAGCAGCAGCAGGTTCAGGGGCAGGGTTCGGGATTTCGCAGATACAGAGACAGGGGCAGAGATCGTAGGTCCAGGAGGTCTGGGCAGTATCAGGGGTCGGGGACAGCCAGTCAGAGTCAGGGGCAGACTTCCCGATATAGTGCTCCCAGTCAGAGTCAGAGCAGCGTGGGACAGGGGTCCCAGCCATCCGGGAGTCGGGCAGATAGTTCAGCCGGGGAGAGAGACTGTCCGAGGTGTCGCCGTCGCCATTCTGGTCCTTGTACATCAGAGCAGCCCCGTTGCTACCGCTGTGGTCAGTATGGCCATACATCTTTTACTTGTACTTCGAGGGATTCCCTGTGCTTCCGCTGTGGGAGGCCAGGCCATATAGTCAGAGATTGTCCGGATGCACCGCCTGCGGTACAGGGAGCGAGCACCAGCGGTGCCAGAGCCGAGCCGTCATCTTCGAGCCATCGTGAGTCAGCACCCAGAGGCAGGGGTAGAGTATTTCAGGCTACGGCAGAGGAGGCCCGCGAGTCTACCGATGTGGTATCTGGTACGTACATTCTGAACGGGCTTAGTGCTCGTATATTGTTTGATTCTGGAGCAGATCGCTCATATGTGTCTGTTGTATTCTGTGCCTATTTTTCTGTGTCTGCTACTGTTTTATCTGTGCCGTTAGTCGTTGAGAGAGTAGATGGTAGTACTGCTTTAGTGAGTCGGGTATACAGAGATTGTGTCCTTGAGATAGATGCTCACCGGTTTTCGATCGATCTACTGCCGATAGAGATTAGCAGTTTCGACGTGATAGTGGGTATGGACTGGATGACAGCCAGGCAGGTCGATATTCTGTGCGCGAAGAAGATGATCCGGATACCCATTTCAGACAGTGAGACGGTGACAGTATATGGCGAGAGGCGCCGAGGCGAGATCGGTATTGTTTCGATGGCCCAAGCTCAGAGATATGTTGCGAAGGGGTGCGAGACTTTTCTGGCTTATGTTGTTGACGCCAGATTAGAGAAGAAGACCCTAGCGGATATACCTGTAGTTCGAGAGTTCCCTGAGGTATTCCCAGAGGAGTTGCCTGGGTTACCGCCAGATCGTCAGGTCGAGTTCCGTATCGACCTTATCCCTGGAGCGGTGCCTATTGCGAAGACGCCTTATAGGCTGGCACCTACCGAGATGAGAGAGATGATGTCACAGCTTCAGGAATTGCTTGATCGTGGATTTATCCGTCCGAGTTCGTCCCTGTGGGGAGCTCCAGTGCTGTTCGTGAAGAAGAAGGACGGTTCCATGCGAATGTGTATCGACTATCGAGAGTTGAATAAAGTGACGGTAAAGAACCGTTATCCGCTTCCACGTATCGACGATCTGTTTGATCAGCTACAGGGTTCGAGCTTCTTTTCGAAGATAGATCTGAGATCGGGTTATCATCAGCTGAGAGTTAGAGATGAGGATGTGCCGAAGACTGCGTTTCGGACGAGATACGGCCATTACGAGTTCCTAGTCATGCCTTTCGGACTGACTAACGCACCCGCGGCATTCATGGATTTGATGAACAGGGTGTGTAGATCTATGTTGGATCGGTTCGTGATAGTGTTCATCGACGACATCCTGATCTATTCGAGGAGTGCCGAGGACCACGAGCAGCACTTGCGAGAGGTTTTATCTGTGCTGCGAAAGGAGCGACTTTATGCGAAGTTCTCCAAGTGTGAGTTCTGGTTGCGCGAGGTCCAGTTTTTGGGGCATGTTGTGAGCGCCGAGGGTATTTCAGTGGATCCGGTGAAGATAGAGGCCGTGATGAGTTGGGAGCCGCCGAGGACCGTGCCTGAGATTCGTAGCTTTTTGGGCCTAGCCGGGTATTACCGCCGCTTCATTCAGGACTTCTCGAGGATTGCCAGGCCGTTGACGAGATTGACACGGCAGTCCGTTCCTTTCGTGTGGTCTGATGAGCAGGAGTCGGCTTTCAGAGAATTGAAATCCCGGTTATGTCAGGCACCAGTGTTAGCATTGCCCGAGGGTACAGAGGATTTTGTGGTCTACTGTGATGCGTCAGGTACCGGTTTGGGTTGTGTTCTGATGCAGCGAGGCAAGGTGATTGTGTATGCGTCGCGACAGTTGAAGACCTACGAGGAAAATCATACCGTGCACGACCTTGAGTTGGACGCGATAGTGTTCGCGTTGAAGATATGGCGTCATTATCTGTACGGTTCGCGATTTGTAGTGTATACCGATCATAAGAGTCTTCAGTATCTGTTCAGTCAGAAAGAGTTGAATATGAGACAGCGGCGCAGCCTTGAGTTATTGAAAGATTATGACTGCGAGATTCAGTACCATCCTGGTAGGGCCAATGTGGTGGCCGATGCGTTGAGCCGTAAGGCGTGCGGTCAGACAGTGGTTTCCCGAGCAGCGAGGCTCGAGGTCACCTCGACTCTTGTGGAGAGTCTGAGGCATGCTCAATTAGAGGGTCTGCGGGCCGAGAATGTGAAAAGAGAGCGTCTTGCAGGGCAGCTTGAGGTATTGAGCAGAGATAGCAGGGGTTTGTGGGCGTTTCATGATCGGGTTTGGGTTCCGAGAGTCGGTAATCTGCGGCAGCTGATTTTAGATGAGTCGCACCGTTCGAGATTGTCTATCCACCCCGGGAGCACCAAAATGTACAGAGATTTGCGCGAGTTCTATTGGTGGCCAGGGATGAAGAGAGATGTGGGCCAATACGTCGAGGAGTGTATGACTTGTCTGCGAGTCAAGGCCGAGCATCAGAAGCCTCACGGGCATTTGCAGCCTCTAGAGATCCCTGAGTGGAAGTGGTATCATATTACGATGGACTTCATCGTTAGACTTCCGCGCACCGTTCGAGGCAATGATATGATCTGGGTGATAGTGGATCGCTTGACGAAGAGTGCTCACTTTCTAGCGGTTCGGGGTACCATCACTATGGATCAGTTAGCTCGGTTATATATCAGTGAGATAGTGTCGAGGCACGGCGTTCCGATGTCGATTACGTCTGATAGAGATACACGGTTTACTTCGAGGTTCTGGCAGAGCTTTCAGCGCGAATTGGGGACGAGAGTTCAGTTGAGTACAGCGTACAGACCTCAGACAGACGGGCAGACAGAGCGGACGAATCAGACTCTCGAGGATATGCTCCGAGCTTGTGCGATCGATTTCAGTGGTAGTTGGGACGTTCACTTGTCGTTAGTCGAGTTTGCGTACAATAACAGCTACCATTCCTCTATTAAGATGGCTCCGTTCGAGGCACTGTATGGGCGTAAGTGCGTAACCCCGGTGTGTTGGGGGGAGGTCGGCGAGCGACCTATCAGTGGGCCCGAGTTGTTACAGGAGACGAGCGATAAAGTGGCAGTTATCCGTGAGCATATGAGAGTAGCACAGAGTCGACAGAAGAGTTATGCTGATCGTCGTCTGACTGAGCTTGAATTCAGTGTCGGGGACCGTGTGATGCTGAAAGTATCGCCGTGGAAAGGAGTTATTAGATTCAGACATCGAGGTAAGCTGAGTCCGCGGTACATCGGTCCGTTTGAGATCATCGCCAGAGTCCGAGATCAGGCTTATAGATTGAGACTGCCTCCCGAGTTGGCCGGAGTCCACGATACATTTCATGTGAGCCACCTGAGAAAATGTCTGGCCAAAGATGATCAGTTTGTGCCGTTATCCGAGATCACCGTGGATTCTCATCTGAGGTATGTTGAGCAGCCTGAGGCGATTACTGATCGAAAGGTGAAGAGATTGCGGAACAAAGAGATCGCGCTAGTACTCATTCAGTGGAGGCATCATAAGGGTACTAGTGCCACCTGGGAGCCCGAGACCGAGATGAGGAGCCGATATCCGCAGCTGTTCCAGAGTCCGAGCTAGATTCCGGGACGGAATCTTTTTAAGAGGAGAGGATTTGTAACATCCCGGATTTGAGCCTGGTACGTGGATTTAATTTATTGGCTCATTTATTTTATTATTATTGCGTGTTCCAATTAAAGTCTGTTTCGTGGATTCAACGTGTCAAGGTTGAGTGATACGTGTCCCTGAGCTAATAATTGGTGGATTAATTATCTCCTTGAGATCGTGGATTTAATTGGGTCCTAATGATATAATTTGTGAAAAAGTGATATCGGGTTCGGATTTATCGGGTTCGGGACTTGTTTAATTGAAGGGTTGGATTTATATTAATGTCTGTGGCTTTATCCTCTTCATTTCCCTTATCCAAATTGAGAATTAGAAATCCCTAAAGTGTGTGTGTGAATTGGTGTGGAGCTACAGCAGAGAATCAAGCTTTAATCCTTGAAATTGGGTGCTGGAAATTTGTGTTCTTCATCACCTTCTTCTTCCCTTTGAGTTCTTGAGGTGCTCAAGGTAAGATTTTGTGGTTTTAATGATTAAATTCTTGATGAATTCATGTGATATGTTGAGGAAATCGTTTCTGTAAGTATATGGGTTGTTTATGTATGAGTTTTGTGTAATTTTGCTGCTGAAATTGAGTATGGAGGGGTTAAAATCCCCTGGTTCGGCTATGGAGTTCGAAGGGCAGATTCTGCTGTCTGGCAAAAGCGCGGCGCGTAAATCAGTCTGCTAGAGAATTTTGGTTTAGTTTTATAAAAGAGTTGTGGGTCGTTAATTGGTCGGATTCCTTCGGGATATTATTGAATTGAATTATTTGGGATTTTGGGTCTCGATAGGAATTCCGTAAAAGAGTTTCGGGAATCGGTTATCCGTTCGGGGATATGTTTCGGGTTTAGTTTGATTGTGATAAATGCGTTTGACTTAAGTTGTGTGATCACCGAGTTTGTATTGATATGTGAGATCCGTGATGTGTACAGGTGCTAACCGATCGCGTGCCGAGCCGCATTAGAGTTTCGGGTTTCAATCCAGTTTCGGGTAATCGGTGAGTACTCGAGTTCTTTTGCAAATCGCGCGTAGTCTTTTATGAGTCGTGTATATGTGTTGTGATATATTGTGTATGAGACCGAGCTTAGTGCGCAGGTATGATCCGTTCTACCCTATACGTGCTATATGTGTTTGAATTGCAGGTGTCCGCGATATGTGATCGCGCAGGCTGACTGTCCCTAACCAGTCACGAGTTATGAGGCTGTATATATACGGCAGTGATATTGCCAGGTCGCTCCTGTGCCTATTGAGTAGCTAACCGCTGCTGTGTGCGGCCTGTTAGCTGGGGAACGTGGTCCCCTTTTGAGCAGAGATACGTGTTATGCATCGAGTTGCATATATGTGACGAGATATGTGTGTTGTGTATGTTTTATGTGCTTACCTGCAGAGTCTAACCCTCGCGTACTCACGAGCTGTCCAGCTTATGTTTTCGAGTCTTCTGTGTGTTAGGCAGTCATACCGTGGGGTCACAGCCACAGCCGCAGCAGCCGAAATAGAGATTGGGACAGTTAGAGTTGCGTGCGTTGACTGTCTCGTTGATATTAGTTTTGGAACTGTTGTATCTGATCTACTTATGTATGTTAACAGTAATCAGTTACGTTTATGTATCAGTGTCAGTTTATGAGACGATGTATGACTTCGTGATAAAGTTTTAATTAGCAGTGTTTTCCGCTAATCCTGTGACATGAGTAACTTGAGATACTTGCGTTATTGCCACCTGTGTATTGTATTGACGTGGCATTTGTGTGAGAATTGTGGGTGTTACATAAAACGTCTAATTTTGTTTTTAATTGTTGAATCATATATTTAACCAGTTATTGAATACACGTGCGTTGTTGCGGGGTCTAAAATATTGATTACAAAAATGAATATAAAAAACAAATGAATAAATATTTTTCAAACAATTCGAATAATGAAACCCAACTGAACCAAGATCAAAGAGTGAAATTGTAAAGTTGATATAGTAATATATATCAAAGAAGCAAACCAAATGATGCTATTAATTGGTTCTTATTATTGGTTTTCTAGATTTTGCAATGCTAAAATTACAAAGCATGCCTTATTAAATCTGTCCAGAGATCAAAATTAAATAATTAAATATTCATAACCATAATTTAAAATTCTGACATTGATTTGGGTTAATTAACAATTTAATTTGTTGGTTTTTCGATCAAATCAAATAAAGTTATAATGGTAATGTTTCAAACACATCAATTAGGGGTTGTCAAAGTTATCATAGTAATGTTCGATGTTAAACATGATCATATTTAATACAAAATCTAAATATTAAATAATTATAAAACAATTTCATTAGAATCTTGTTTGTGCATTTGAATAATAGTTTTTTTTTATAAATTAAACATAACATAATAGTTTCAAAAGACAACTCCAAACATATGTATGATTAAAAATCATAATTTTAAGTGTTTAAGAAAATATTGTAATAATAATGTTAAAAAGAGGATTAACAAAAAATTATTAAAATAAAGAGGTTAATTAAAAGATAACACTAAGATAAATGTGTATCATGAAAAGTTTAAATTTAAAAAAACCCATCAAATGAAAGGTACCACAAGAAAATACAAGAAAATAAATCAAAACAAAAAGAGGAGAATGTACAAAAAAAAAAAAATACATGCACGTGACTCCATGTTATTTTTTTTTCGTAAAAGTTCTCAAATTAATTTTTTGTTTTTTGTTTAGTGAAAAATGAATATTAGAACTCGGTTTTTCAGTCTCTAAAAACCCGATTTAATAATTAAAACCGGGGTCTAATAGTCAAATTTCACAAAACTAAAAAAATAACATTGGGGAAGAAAACACAAAAACCGTGAATACATATTGGTTTTTTTCGTAATAAACCCAAAAAAATAAATGGAAGAACGAAAACACAAAAAACATGAAAACATGTTGATTTTTTTTTCATAACAAACCCTTTTAAAAACTGAAAAACATGTTCTAATATACAAATTTCACTAAACATAAAAATAAATAAACTTGAAAACTTTTATGGAAAAATTTTAACATGAATGACGAAAACGCAAAAAGCGTAAAAACAATTTGGTTTTTCTTACAATAAACCCAATAAAAAATTTTAAAATATAGAAAAGACCTCAGAAAGTAAAACACTATTAATGTAAATTTACAATTAAGATTAAATGATAAATAGTAAAAAAAAAAACATTATTTTTTTTTTCATACGTTGCGGGCAGGTTCAGAAAACAATATATTATTGATAAGAGTTTATTATGAAAAAACCCAACATGTTTCATGTTTTTTATCTTTTCATCCATCAATATTATTTTTTTCATAAAAGATTTCAAGTTTTTTTTTTTGTTTAATGAAATTTGGACATTAGAACCCGGTTATAATTAGTAAACCGTGTTTTTAAAAACTGAAAAACCGAGTTCTAATGTTCAAATTTCAATAAACCAAAAAAGAAAAGTTTAACATGAGGACTTTTATGAAAAAAAATGGAGTGAGGAAAATGCAAAAAACGTAAAAACATGTTTTTTTTCATAATAAACCCTATTAATAAAACAATAAAAATATAAAATCAGAAATATAAAATATATAAGGAAATATCAATAGCTAATGCAAAACAATAGAAAGTGAAATATTACTAACGGAAAATTGTATTAAGTTAAAATCATAAATAACATTAAAATGTTAAACGTTATTAGTATATGAAAAACAATAAAATTAGAGTAAGTTACAAAATGGTCCCTGTAGTTTGTTTAAAATTACGGAAATAGTTCCTTAACTTTTAAAATTGTATTGATTGTCCCTCAAACTATTGTTTGTTTTCATAAATGGTCCCTCATATTCTTAATTTTTTAAAGATGACTAAAATACCCTTTCATATTTTATCCCTTGATATTATAATTATTCATTCTTGATCCTTTGGCTAACTTATTATATTTTATGTTTAATTATTTTATTTTAGACATCATTATTTTTACCATATTTTTGTTTAATTAAATATAGTTAAAACTAAACTTCATTAATTCGTGATATTAATTATATACTCTCTCTATATTTTGTATATTCATTAAATTTTTTATTAGATTTATTTTTTTATATTCAAATTTATATTTTGATTTTAGTGAAAACGATTTGTCAAGAAAGATAATATAAACACAAACTTTGATGATAAAGCTAATGTGAAATATTTTTTGCCCAAGAAATATAAAATAAAGGGTAAATTACAATTTTCGTCCCTGTGGTTATATGCAAATTATGGAACAAGTCGTTTTCATGTCGAAATTACGAATTCAGTATCTATGGTTGTTTGTTTGGTGTGGTTTTGGTCCTTTGACCGGTCTTTTTTTTTAAATGATCATTTTACCCTTAAGAGTATTATAAAAATAGGTAATGAACTTTCGTTTTCAATAATAAAAATCCAAAACCAATTTTAGTTTTTCTTTTAATTATTAAAATAAGATTTCTCAACAAGCAAAACTCTCTCTATCTCTCTCTAACATACACAAATACACATGTGTCTTCCTACAAAGTACAAACAGTAACTTAAAGTTATAAAAAAAAAAAAGGAAAAGTTTGGGCTTCTTCTTTAATAATGCTTGAAGACAACATCGTTAATGTCTAGAACGATGGAGGAGGTTTACATTTCATCTCCTCCTCTTCTTCTTCGTTAAAGCAAAGATAATGTCTCGTTCACATTACCCTCGTCTCTTATCAACTTATCTCAACTGTCAAAAGGTATCTCTCTCCCTCTCTCTCTCTCTCTCTCTCTAGTGTGTGTAATTCCGACGATGTTCCTGGGGGCTGGAGTGTTTGAACTTCACTCCAAACTCGGTTGTTCAAATTAAACGACGAAATGAACTTCTCCCGTCTCCCGCCTCTACTCCGGTTTCGTCTCATGTCCCTGGATGAACTTCGTTCCAGATCTTTTTCGATTTTTGGGTTTTCAGATCTATAGTGAGAGCAATGGTGGTTGAATCAGCCTAGTGTGGGAGGCTTGGTGATGGCGATGGTTTGTACTCATATTTGGGTTTCTTGTTAGTTTTGTATTTCATATTCATGATGGATGTAGAAAAAGATGAGGGTAGAAAGCTAGAGGAGATGAAGATTGTAACAACCCAACTTTTAGCCCAAGTTAAATATCTGATTATCGAACCAATAATGTAATTTTATTACATTATTTGAATTATAATTTAATTAAGTTTTAAAATATTTAATTGAATTACATATACTATGGATTATGATTTAATAATTATTAAAGATAATTAAATAAGAGAGATATAAGATACAAAAGTAAAAATGGGTTAAGTAGCAAACATAACTAGTTGAAGTATATAAACGGAAATTAAAATCATAAAATCAGATTTTAGACTCTCTCTCTAACTTCTCTCTCTAGATTTCTCTCTACTCTCTCTCTAAAATTTCACAAAGATTCATCAAATATTCACCCTAATTTGCAAGCAAGTGGGAGTATTAATCAAGGAAAAGCTACGAGAAGTGATAAAACAACAAGGATTACATACAAATTTAATGTAAGAAATTACGTTTAAAGTTTCCATATTTTCGGTTTTTAAGATATAAATTCGAAATTAGCATTTTTATGAGTTTAAAGCTAGTTTGATATGAGATTTTGAGAATTAAAGACCAACGAATGAACATTAAAATTATTATTCAGATGATTCAAAGGCTAATAAATATCAGAATTGATATTAATAACAGATTGAGCAACAAGCAAAAAGGCGAGCATCTGAAAGTCTGACATAAGTCAGATTGTGGTTCTAATCCACTACAGATTGTGAGCAACAGAGCCAGAGCCAGAAAGTGCAAATAACCAGTAACAGTGAGTTGTAGATTTCACTTTAACTGCATATTATGTGAATTGAGACTTTTGTTGCATGATTCTGATTTATTTGGCATTCTGATCTTGAGCTTATTGATATATTATCATAGTATATATTTACTATGATTTGTTGAGCTGAGCATTTATTCTACCAGAATCTATTTCTTTGATGAGTCGTTTGATTGTTAAGCTTAACTCCATCACTATTGCTCAGTGTTGGGTTAATGTTAGGCTTATGATGTGCTGATTTACGTGATGAAAGCACAGAGGGTAGCTAGAGCTGAGCATTCCGATGATATCCATATAGAGCTTTTACTGGTAGCTAGCCCAGTACGTGGCTGATCCCCACTAATGATGCGTGTGTATGGATTTATCATCATCCGAGCATTCCTTATAAAATTGTCTAAAAGTCTCAAGAGCAACAACAGTTTTATAACTGGGAGCTGAGCAAAGTCGCGCATCAAAAGAGCATTAATTGGCCAATGTCCATTCGAGATTGAGCTGTGCATGAGCCTAGTGCAGTGCAATAGCAATAGAGCTGAGCCGTGCATGAGCCGACTGCAGTGCATGTGCTTCCGCGTTCATAATTGCATGTTAAATGTGAAATTCTACATTCTCACTAAGCAAATAAGCTTACTGTGACACCCTCTTGCTTTAGTATTATAATTGGAATCACCAGGATCAACAAACAACCCAATGAATAAAATGCTAATTAAAATTGAATACTTAAATCAGAATTAAGCAAATCCACACTAAAGCAATAGAATACATGTCTACAGTGATTAAGTCTAACTATTACATCAACATAATTGTTTTAGAAGTAGTGAATCCCAGCCCCAAAGCTATTACATCCAAGTACTAATAGCTTCTAAGTCTCTGAGATGATGAGTTGAAATTGCTTAAGTGGAAGGTCCAGCTACACCTTTGCCTTTGCCTGGAAACATTTGTGAGTCAACTGTAAGCTAAAGCTTAGTGAGATAACAGATTATGCAAACAACAAATATTTCTTTACAAGCAATGCTTAACCATGGGCAGTGTAAGCCCCATGTATGTGAAAACAGGCAGTGTAAGCCTCAATGTATGTGTAAACCATGCAGTGCAAGCATGGGGTTGGCAGTTCAAATGCTGATCGGGGATGTGCCGAACCTGACGGGATAACGAGTGGGATGATCAATCCCCGACAGTGGCCTGCTGTCAGCCCCAGTCCAGGTCGCATCAGAATATGAAGTAATGATCATGCAGTGCAAGCATGATGTAAATAGATGCACTTTCAAATGAACGCATGCTACATGTGTGTTACATGTCAAGTACGAGTGTGCATCATAACAACAAATCATGTACGAGTGCCAAATAATGTATATTGAACAATGTGAACATGCCATTGAATGTATAAACATGAATGCAAAAACAATAAATGTTCGAATGACAATCTGTTACTCACAGTGATTGTTATTGTGTGACTTGTCTCTGAATCAATGTGTGTTTTGATAACACCACAATGATCTGTAATGTAAGTGTAATAGTGAACTTGTGTCAGTAATTGCTTAAAAATTGTATTCTGAAAATTAAGTGTAATTGGTTCTGATTTCGGACCACATCCGAATTCGGATGGTCCGAATTGTATCTGGTCCGAAATTGGCTAGGTCCGAAACTGGGTAGGATCCGAATTGAGTAGTGGTCCGAATTGTGGTTGAGTCCGAAATGGGTGGTCCGAAGTGGGTTGGGGTCCGAAGTACTGTTGGTCCGAAATGGATAGGTCCGAATTCGGACCATTAGTCATCCAAGTTCATACTTAGAAAATTTTCCAATATTTTCCAGATTTACGCTTTTGACCATTTTTACATGTTTTTGAGTCTAACATTGCAAATATAAGCTTATATGCTATCATTTAACTTATATCATCATATTTATGTACCAAAATAATCCATTTGTGTCCAATTTTCATCCTTGGTCGATGAACACACACACTAAAACACACACTTAGCTCAAATTCATACTTAGACTTTGAATCTGTTTCTGAAATTTTGTATACTACAACATATATGCTCGATTTTTACATATCAATAACAAATTCTAACATGCATTAACAATCTGAACCAAAATCCTTTGATTCGGTTCTCACCAAAACCGAACCCAAAATCTCATAAATTCGTAAATAGGAGTGATTATTACCTCAAATCGTTTGTTGCAACTGTTATAGCTCCTAATTTGCAACTTGTTTCCAACTTTTGCACTTGGATTTGTTGAGTTCTTGGTTTTTCTTGGATTAAAGCCGAGAGAGAGTGAGAGTAGGGAGAGGATACGGTTAGAGAGAGAGAGTGGAGTGTGAAAAATGAAAGGGTTCTCCCTTTTTATCTCTATTTTGACTCAATTGCATATTGTACCCCTCAACTTCGTATTTCTTACTTTACTGATAATATGATCAAAGTAAACTTAAATTGATTTAATATTCCATAAGTACAATAATTGAGTATTAAAATCGTAAATTACATATATTTGAAATTTGGGATGTTACAGCATGGGCTCCACCACGCCTATATTTCGTCCGCGAAGTCATGCTGCGCTAAACAAACTTGGGTACTTAATCTTCATGTCTTCTTCCGATTCCCAAGTATGATTAGCTCCCCGATGATGCTTCCACTTGACCAGCACCATCCTGATTTCCTTGTTGCGGAGTTTCTTGACTTTCGTTTCTAAAATACACTCCGGCTCATCAACGAACCTTAGCCGTTCGTCAATCTTAATGTCCGAGTGATCAGTCCATGGTTCCCTTTCGGGCACTAGACTCTTCCTTAAGTACCCAACGTGAAAGACCGGGTGAACACTTGACAATTCTTCCGGCAAGTCCAAATGATAGGACTGATTCCCAACTCTTTCCAGTATCTTGAAGGGTCCTATGAATCGAGGTGATAACTTTCCTCGCTTTACGAATCTTGTAACTCCCTTCATCGGAGAAACCTTTAAGTATACCCATTCATCTTTCTGGAATTCTATTGGTTTGTGACGGCGATCGTGATAGTTCTTTTGTCGATCTTGTGCCGTTTTCATGTATTGCCGAATGAGTTGGATCTTTTCGTTTGTTTCTTGCAACAAAGCTGGTCCGGCGATAGGAGTTTCTCCTGTTTCCCTCCAACAAGTTGGAGTCCTACATTTTCTTCCGTACAGAAACTCAAACGGTGCCATCTTGATAGTGGAATGGTAACTATTGTTATAGGAGAATTCAACTAGTGGGAGGTGATCGTCCCAGTTACCACCCAAATCCATGACACACGCTCTGAGCATGTCTTCTAGAGTTAAGATTGTCCTTTCACTTTGCCCGTCAGATTGAGGTCTATAAGCAGTACTCATTGCGATACGAGTACCAAGACCGTTTTGCAAAGCAGCCCAGAAGTTGGAAGTGAATCTACTATCTCGATCAGAGACAATAGACTTAGGCACACCATGCCTAATGACAATTTCGTTAACGTAGATCTGGGAAAGACGGTCCAGTGAATAGGTTTCTCGGATTGGAATGAAGTGCGCAGATTTTGTCAGACGGTCAACAATGACCCAAATGGCATCATGTTGACGACGTGTCTTAGGTAGCTTGGTTATGAAATCCATAGTAATATGGTCCCACTTCCATTCTGGGATAGGAAGAGGTTGCATACTACCATAAGGTTGCTGATGTTCTGCTTTGACTAGACGACAAGTTCTGCACCTTTCAACATATTGACCGACATCTCTTTTCAATCCTGGCCACCAGAAATCGGCTTTCAGGTCGTTGTACATCTTTGTGCTACCAGGATGAATCGAGAACTTAGACTGGTGAGCTTCCTCAAGTATTACTTCTCGCATGTTCCCGAACTTAGGAACCCAAATTCTGCCGTAAACTCCTTTTAGTCCAGTTTCATCGTCTTGCATTAATGGCAACTGAATTCTGATATTCTCGTCTTTTACATTCTCCTCCTTTAAGGCCTGCAACTGAGCAGCCCTTACATCGTCTATAATTGTTGAAGTCAGTATCGTGGAAGTCAAGGCATAGCAGTACGCCTTGCAGTACACTTTTCTGCTTAGGGCATCGGCCACTACATTGGCCTTCCCTGGATGGTACAAGATCTCGCAGTCATAGTCTTTAATCAGCTCCATTGACCTTCTTTGCCTCATATTCAAGTCCTTCTGACTGAATATGTATTTCAAACTTTTGTGGTCGGTGAAGAGCTGACACTTGGTTCCATACAAGTAGTGTCTCCATAACTTGAGAGCGAAAGTCACAGCAGTTAGCTCTAGATCATGAGTAGAGTAATCTTTCTCATGTGGTTTGAGTTGTCTAGAAGCATATGCTATGACATTTCCTCTTTGCATCAGAACAGCACCCAAACCCATGCCTGATGCATCTGTATAGACAACGAAATCCTCGTTCCCTTCAGGCAGGGCTAGAACTGGTGCTTCACTTAGTAATTTCTTTAAATTATTGAAAGCAACTTGTTGTTCTTCTTTCCAAAAGAAGGTTGCATTCTTGCGAGTAAGCTTTGTAAGCGGAACGGCGATTTTGGAGAAGTCTTTGATGAATCGGCGGTAATAACCAGCCAATCCCAGAAAGCTACGAATTTCTGAGGCGTTGCGGGGTGATTCCCAGTTCTGGATAGCCTCGATCTTTGCAGGATCAACAGCAATCCCAGCACCAGATATCACGTGCCCTAAGAATTGGATCTGAATTGTATGTTTAGAAAGTACAAGTTAACAAAGAGAATTTATAATTGAGTATGAGGATCATGAAATTTTGTTTCGAATGTTGAGACGTACCTGCCTCAACCTGAATTCACACTTAGAGAATTTGGCATAAAGTCGTTCTTTGCGTAGCAACTCTAGCAATTCTCTCAGATGTGCCGCATGATCCTCTTTGGTCTTTGAGTATATGAGAATGTCATCGATGAACACGATGACAGATTTGTCAAGCATTGGCCGGCAGACTCTGTTCATGAGATCCATGAAAGCAGCCGGCGCATTTGTGAGACCGAATAGCATTACCAGAAACTCGTAGTGTCCGTAACGAGTTCTGAAAGCCATCTTTGGAATGTCATCTGGATGTACTTTGAGTTGGTGATAACCCGAACGAAGATCAATCTTCGAGAAGTAGCTTGCGCCTTGTAACTGGTCGAAGAGATCATCAATCCGGGGCAACGGGTACTTGTTCTTGATTGTGGCTTTATTGAGTTCTCGATAGTCGATGCACATTCGCAATGTGCCATCTTTCTTCTTGACGAACAGAACAGGAGCGCCCCAAGGAGATGAACTTGGGCGGATAAAGCCTTTGTCAAGCAGCTCCTGTAACTGCTTCATCATTTCCTGCATTTCGGCAGGGGCTAACCGGTAAGGAGCCTTTGCTATTGGAGCAGCTCCAGGAATAAGATCGATGCGGAATTCCACTTGACGATCAGGTGGCAATCCCGAGATATCTTCTGGAAAGACATCTGGAAATTCGGAAACAACGGGAACGGTAGAAGGAGATTGAACTTCAGCCTTTGCATCGACAGCGTAGGCTAAGTAAGCTGAACAACCCTTGGCAACGTGCTTTCGGGCTTTTGCAATTGATATAAGGCACAAGTCGCCTTTGTGTCTGTCACCATAAATACATATGTCTCGGCCCTCGGGAGTGGTGATCTTGATCATTCTTTTCTTACATACAATCTGGGCCTCATTGTGAACAAACCAGTCCATGCCTACTATAACATCAAATTCCCCGAACTCCATAGGGATCAAATCTATATTGAATACTACATCTTCTACTAACAATGTGCAATTCCTATAAACCTTGTCTGCTTTAACTAACATGTTGCTAGCAGTCTCTATGTCAAGTACAAATTGAAGTTTCGAAGTAGGCATATTGAATAGACGAGCAAATGAAGTGGAGACAAACGAACGATTTGCTCCGGAATCAAACAAGATACGTGCAGGAATTGAGTTAACATAGAACGTACCAGTGACCACCTCCGGGTCATCCTTTGCTTCTTCAGCTGTGATTTGGAATGCCCTTGTTGGAGCCCTTTGAGATTGATCTCTGCGAGCCGTGGAAGCTACAGAAGATCTTGCTGTTGATTGTTGAACACTTTGATCTCGTGGGGGTTTCGGGCAGTCCCTTGAAAAATGGCCAAGTCTGTGGCAGTTGTAACATGCATCGTCTTTTCGAGGACAATGCTCCCAGTGATGGCCTTTCTGCCCATAGCAGAAGCAGTACATGTCTTGTGTCTTGCATTCTCCAGAGTGTGCTTTTCTGCATCGCCTGCAGTCTCTCATTTCCGAATTGGCCGAAAAGGCCCTTCCCTTCTTAGGTGATGAAGATTGTTGATGGGATTGAGGAGAGAATCGGGATGATCCAGACTCCCGCTGCCTTTTTGGCGGCGACGGTTGAGTCGGTGTTGCGGCGGCTGACCCTATGACGTATCCAGATAACAAGACAATCTGCTCCACATTCCGAGCAGCCTCCAGTAAACCGGCAAAAGTTGTATACCGAACCCCACTCATGGTTCGGTGAATCTCATAATCCAATCCGGCCTCAAACCGGGCTATCTTCCTTTCCTCTGTGTCAACTTGATGTGGTGCAAATAGGCTTAAACGAGTGAACTCGACGGCATATTGTGTAACCGTCTTCGTTCCTTGAGTCAGGTTCAGAAACTTCGCCTCTAGACGGCGCTTCTCATCGGTAGGACAGTATTGCTGAGAGAATACTTCCTTGAACTCGCTCCAAGACATGTGTGACACTACCTCCATCGTCAACACATGTGTCATAGCATCCCACCACATAACAGCGTCCCTTGCAAACATAGCGGTTGCAAAGCGGACCATGTCTTTGTCAGCACAGTCGCTGATTCTGAAAGTTCTCTCTGTGGTGGTGATCCATTCCAATGCAGTCACGACATCTCCAGTTCCATCAAAAGTAACAGCTCCGTTACTTTTGAAATCCTTGAATCTACAACCCCTTGATCTGTTAGAGGACCCAGTGCCTTGTCTTTCCTCTTGATCATCTTGTTGTTGTTCCTTGTTCTTTCGTTTGTCAGCCTTACGTTTTGCTTCGGCCTCATCTCTGGCCCTTAACTGATCTGCAAATGACTGAGCCTGCTCAGCCATTCGTTTGGATTGCAATTCATTGTTCTGTTCCATAAGAGCTTGCATCATCTGGAACATCTGTTGAGGAGTCATATCGTCTCCTGACATGTTCTGAAATATAACAACTTATATTTAGAACATTTGTTGGTAAGTCCTAAGTGTTACAGTTACCCTTTACTTGTCCCCGTGTGCATGTCAATCCTATCTTAGTTCGGATCATTACTTAGAGGTTCATTCTAATATCATAACCTAAGTTTGAGTCCAAGTCCTCGCGGACACTTGAAACCTCAAACTAATGTTCTGATACCAAAACCTGTGACACCCTCTTGCTTTAATATTATAATTGGAATCACCAGGATCAACAAACAACCCAATGAATAAAATGCTAATTAAAATTGAATACTTAAATCAGAATTAAGCAAATCCACACTAAAGCAATAGAATACATGTCTACAGTGATTAAGTCTAACTATTACATCAACATAATTGTTTTAGAAGTAGTGAATCCCAGCCCCAAAGCTATTACATCCAAGTACCAATAGCTTCTAAGTCTCTGAGATGATGAGTTGAAATTGCTTAAGTGGAAGGTCCAGCTACACCTTTGCCTTTGCCTGGAAACATTTGTGAGTCAACTGTAAGCTAAAGCTTAGTGAGATAACAGATTATGCAAACAACAAATATTTCTTTACAAGCAATGCTTAACCATGGGCAGTGTAAGCCCCATGTATGTGAAAACAGGCAGTGTAAGCCTCAATGTATGTGTAAACCATGCAGTGCAAGCATGGGGTTGGCAGTTCAAATGCTGATCAGGGATGTGCCGAACCTGACGGGATAACGAGTGGGATGATCAGTCCCCGACAGTGGCCTGCTGTCAGCCCCAGTCCAGGTCGCATCAGAATATGAAGTAATGATCATGCAGTGCAAGCATGATGTAAATAGATGCACTTTCAAATGAACGCAGGCTACATGTGTGTTACATGTCAAGTACGAGTGTGCATCATAACAAAAATCATGTACGAGTGCCAAATAATGTATATTGAACAATGTGAACATGCCATTGAATGTATAAACATGAATGCAAAAACAATAAATGTTCGAATGACAATCTGTTACTCACAGTGATTGTTTTTGTGTGACTTGTCTCTGAATCAATGTGTGTTTTGATAACACCACAATGATCTGTAATGTAAGTGTAATAGTGAACTTGTGTCAGTAATTGCTTAAAAATTGTATTCTGAAAATTAAGTGTAATTGGTTCTGATTTCGGACCACATCCGAATTCGGATGGTCCGAATTGTATCTGGTCCGAAATTGGCTAGGTCCGAAACTGGGTAGGATCCGAATTGAGTAGTGGTCCGAATTGTGGTTGAGTCCGAAATGGGTGGTCCGAAGTGGGTTGGGGTCCGAAGTACTGTTGGTCCGAAATGGATAGGTCCGAATTCGGACCATTAGTCATCCGAGTTCATACTTAGAAAATTTTCCAATATTTTCCAGATTTACGCTTTTGACCATTTTTACATGTTTTTGAGTCTAACATTGCAAATATAAGCTTATATGCTATCATTTAACTTATATCATCATATTTATGTACCAAAATAATCCATTTGTGTCCAATTTTCATCCTTGGTCGATGAACACACACACTAAAACACACACTTAGCTCAAATTCATACTTAGACTTTGAATCTGTTACTGAAATTTTGTATACTACAACATATATGCTCGATTTTAACATATCAATAACAAATTCTAACATGCATTAACAATCTGAACCAAAATCCTTTGATTCGGTTCTCACCAAAACCGAACCCAAAATCTCATAAATTCGTAAATAGGAGTGATTATTACCTCAAATCGTTTGTTGCAACTGTTATAGCTCCTAATTTGCAACTTGTTTCCAACTTTTGCACTTGGATTTGTTGAGTTCTTGTTTTTCTTGGATTAAAGCCGAGAGAGAGTGAGAGTAGGGAGAGGATACGGTTAGAGAGAGAGAGTAGAGAGAGAGTGGAGTGTGAAAAATGAAAGGGTTCTCCCTTTTTATCTCTATTTTGACTCAATTGCATATTGTACCCCTCAACTTCGTATTTCTTACTTTACTGATAATATGATCAAAGTAAACTTAAATTGATTTAATATTCCATAAGTACAATAATTGAGTCTTAAAATCGTAAATTACATATATTTGAAATTTGGGATGTTACATTTACCCCGTTGTTGCATTATTTTTCAGGTAAAGGCAAATGATTTGATGGACCTAGTTCATAGGTCAGGACTTTGAAAGAGCTTGAAGTGCTTTAGAACCTGTTCCAATACCTTGGTACTTGATTAAAGATAGAGCTTTGGGGTTTGGGGCTAGTTTACATTTGTGCTTTGATGAAATAGTCTAGAAGTTTGTACCTTATACTTAGTTTTTGTCTCTGTTTGTAATTAACTGTATTCCGCACTTTTAATTTTATCTTAGTTTCCTGATTGATATTGCATTGCTTCTGGGGCCCAGACTTGAGACCTTTGAGAAATATTTGGTCTTACAAAGATAGATGTAGAAAAAGAAGAAAAAATTGTCTGTTTTATAATTTTTTAAAAATTTTGTTATTATTATTATTATTTATATTTGTTAAATACCTACTTCTATTATTGAGTAAATTACAATTTTAGAGAGAAATAACTTTAATATATAATATATAATATATTTATTATTTAATTTGTGAAAAAATGTTTATTACCTATGTTTATAATATATTCAAGGGTAAAATGGTCATTTAGAAAAAATGACCGGTCAAAGGACCAAAGCCATAACAAATAGCCAACTATGAGTATTGTAATTGTAATTTTAGTCTGAAAAGGACGAAATCCATAATTTATGTATAACCACAGGGACGAAATTTGTAATTTACCCTAAAATAAAATACAATTTTGACGAAAGAGGTATTGATTACAAAGGATGCTAAACTTTAGTTTTATGATTCATTTTTTTTGCAAAAACATCATATGATTATTCTTTTGTTGGCCTAAAAATTAAATTTCATGTCCTTTATCGGCTAAAATAAAACTTTATGTAACCCTTTTTGGCCTAAAAGTTTCACGGCATCCTTAGTGTCAAATTTTGTATTTTTTATTACTTTTCTTGGTAATCTTTTCTTTTAGCAATACTTATTCGTTTTTTTTTTGTTTTTGATAAATTTAATAACATATGTCAAACTTGGTTACGTATTTATATATTAACTAGTTCATGAACCCAAATATTACGTGAATAAATTTTAAGAAACAATTTGTACGATTATTTATTTTACTATATATTTTAACAAAATGATGCATTGTTTATTGAAGTATATTTTTTATATATTTTTAAAAAAGGCAAGTTTTATTTTTTATATCGACCGAGTAAACAATTAAAAGGTCTAATTCATGGTTTTCACGTTATTTCACTATTTGGAATTAAAGATAAATGAAATAATTATAGTTGATTCATGAATTAATTATAGAAAGAGTATATAATTAATTCATGAATTAACAAAATTTTATATTTAATTAACTTTGATAAAATCATGATGAATTATGTAATAAATAAAATTAAAAATGAAATAATAAAATAATAAAGTCTCAAATAAAAAAATTAAACATAAAATACAAAAAGTTAGTAGAAGGACTAAAAGTGAATAACTATAATATTAAGGAACTAAAAAGGAAATGGTATATTGGTCATTTTTAAAAAAATTAATAAGAGGATGAACCATTTATGAAAGGAAACAATGGTTTGAGGGACTGTCAATTCAACTTTAAAAGTTGAGGGAATGTTTCCATAATTTTAAACAAACCACATGAATCATTTCTGTAATTTACTCTTAAAATTAACATAAATTCATTATAATAACAATAGAGGTATCAAAATTAATAATAGGGTTGTATAAAATAAACCAACATATTTTTATATTTTTTTGTGTTTTCGTCCATTCATGTTATTTTTTTAAATAAAAGGTCTCAAGTTAATTTTTTTTTATTTTTGGTTTAATGCAAAATGACTATTAGAACCCGGTTTTTCAGTCTCTAAAAACCCGGTTTAGTAATTAAAATGGGGTCTAATAGTCAAATTTCATAAAATTAAAAAAAATAACATTGATGGACGAAAACGTAAAAAACGTGAAAATATGTTGGTTTTTTTTCGTAATAAACCCTTAATATTAATATTTAAAAAAACATTCAATAATTGATATTATTCCGTAAATTAGAAGTCAATCAATAGAGGTATCAAAATTTACAGTTGTGTTAAAATCATTCAAAATGTGATATCATTTATTCATTTATACAAAAATATAGATATACTAGGTCATTTTTTATAAAGAAATAAAAAATTTGGAAAATGGTCTATTCTTAACTCAGAAATTCTAATTAAATAGGTAATTATTTACGTACATGTGGTTGGTTCAGGAAAAGTCATGTTTTTATAAAGAAATGAAAAAGAAAATTGAAATATAGAAACAACTCAAAAAGTAAAACACTATTATTGTAAATCTACAATAACTTTAAATGATACATAGCAACAAAATATATTTTTATGTATGTTGCGACAGGTTCAGAAAACAATATATTATATATAAAGAAATAAAAATAATATATATAACATACGTCTTTTGGACCTGGTACGTGAAATTATTTTAGTGGATAAATATTTTATTAATATTGGGTTGGTCAAATTATATCTCGTATCGTGGATTGATAAGTGTCGGGATTGGGATTGCGTGTCTCCGAGTTATAAATTTAGCGGATGAATTATATATTTGGGATCACGGGATTGAATGGGTTAAAAGGGTATTAATATTGAAAATGTGATTTCGGGTTCGGGTTAATAGGTTCGGGGCTTGCTAAAAATAGAAGGCGTACACATATGTGTTTGCCTTCCTTCTCTTCTTTACCCTTAAGAAACCTAAAGTGTAGTGTGTGTGTATGTGAGAGCTCTAGCAGAAAGCAAGCCTCTCCAACTCCAGATTTGGTTGTGGAATCTTGGATTCAACTTCATCATCTTCTTTGTGTGTGGAATTCTTGAGATAGAAGGTAAGATCCTTGCTTAGTAGCTTAAAATTAGTATGGGTTGGTACCAAAAGTGTGTAAAGTGTTTAAGGGTTTGTAAGGGGCTGTTATGTAGTGAATATTGGTGTTTATTATGGCTGGAATCGTGTATGGGAGGAGATAAAACTCCTGGGCAGACCTGGAAATCGAATAACAGGGACGAAGTTAGGCGCACGGTCACGGCGCAACCAGCAGGGGGAGGGGGCGCGTCGCGACGAGGGCTGGGGGCGCTGCGGCCGACTGCTGGGCCGGGTTTTGCTTGGGGTTTTCGGGTTGGGTCTCGTAGGGATGTTTGGGTTGGGTTTTGAGTTGGGATTTCGGGTCGGGTCTCGGTTGGGTTTTCGGAATTCCGTTGAGATTGTTTTGGGTCCGGGTCGGTTGTGGGTTTATTATGATTCTATTATATGTTTCGGTTGGGATTGAGATTAATAGTTGGGGTTCGTGTATTTACAAGGACGAGCAGACAGCGGGCCGAGTTTGATCAGGGAGGGCAGAGTCTCGGGAACCAGTCAGGTGAGTACTCGAGTCTTTTCCAAAATGCGCGATTTCGTTTGAGTATTTAGCGGTGTCGCTATTATTTGTGCGTGTTATATATGAGACAGGGACATGAACCTCAGGTATGATTCGGTTCTGTTATATGTGTTCTACATGAGTTATGAGATCTATTTCAGGGGTCCGTGATGAGTTCCATACGGGTAGTGATTCGCGATACGGGATCGCACGGGTTGACTGTCCCTAACGGTCCTTGGGGCGTATATATATATACGGTAGGACCTGTAGCCGGGTCGCTCCTGTGCTACAGGGTTGTTGCTAATTACTGCTGCATGCGGTGTGTTAGCCGGGGAAGCGTCCCCACAGGGATTGCACATTGGGTTTCAGATATCATCCTTTTGTGATTATACCTGAGACGTGTGTTGGGTAACAGGGACAGGGACAGGGACGGGGACGGGGACGGTTGTGTGTTATGTATTATATGTTTATTGTGCGGTGTCTAACCCTCGCTTACTCACGGACATTATAGCTCACGTCTTCGAGTCTAACATGTTCAGGGAATCAGAAGGGATCTCAGCAGTAGCAGTCGCCGAGATAGAGTTGGATTTACTTGAAGACTTGATATCTGTTTTGTGAAAATTTAGAACTGCATGTGATAGTTCTTGTGGATCATAAGTATCAGTACGTGTATCTGATAGTTTGGGATGTTATGTTAGCTTAATCTGAGTTTGCGAATGTACTGGATTGTAATATTATGCTGTAAACCTTTTGTGTAAAGATTTAAATTGTCAATAATCTGCATTATCCTATGACATGTGTGTTATAGATTTTTCTGCGTTATTGCCCCTTATGATATTGTGTTGATGTGATATTTCTGGGATCGGAAGGGATGTTACAATAAATATATAAGAAAATATGATTAATAAATGCAAAACTATAGAAAGCTAAATATTATTAACCTAAAGTTATAATAAGTTCAACTGATAAATAACTTTAAACATTAAAATATTATTAAATGAAAAACCACAAAAGGCTAAATATTATTAATGTAAAATGATAATAAGTTAAAATGATGGACAACAACAAAATAACATTAACAATAGTACTATTTACAAACTTGTTTTTACTGTTCAATGAACAGTAAAGCAAGCTGTCAGACAGCTGAAGCAGATGGATAAACAACTGACTTATTTTATTCATTTATATATATTATATAACATTTCTGTTTTCCTGTGATAACTTTTGATATATTGTATATTATTAAAATTTGAATATATCCTTACGATCGCGTTATTTTTGTCTACATTCTGATATAATATATCATCATCGGAACCATTTTCATAAGCAGGCAGGCATGCAGCTGCCTAAATATTTTATTTTTATATATAATATATAATTGTTTTTATTATAACGTTTGATGTTTTATATTTTATAATATTCAAATATATCATTATGATCGCTATTCTTTTATCTACATTTTAACATAAAATTCCATTTCGTGTCAGGTATTTTAAAATGACAAAACTTTTAGTATTTCGTTGATTGATCGATCGCACTATTTCACTGTTCACCGAATAATAAAGCTAGCTGGTAGTCAGGTAAATGACTGACTTTTTTTATTACTTTTTATATAATATATAACAATTTTGTGTTTTCTGTGATAACCTTTGCTATATTATATTTTATTAAATTTTAAATATATTATTATGATCGCATTATTTTAATCTACATATGATATAAAATTTGTTATCATCGAAACTATTTGTTAGGCAGGTAGATATGCAGCTAACTAATTATTTTATTTCATATATAATATATAATTGTTTTGTTAATTTATGGTCATAACGTTTGATATATTATATTATACAAAAGGACAAATATATCATTATGATCACATTCTTTTTTAATACATTCCAACATAAAATTGTTTGTCGTCCCAACTATTTTTAAAATGATATTTATTTTTTTTATTTAGTTGGTCGATCAATCACATTCTTTCATTTTATAAACTTAGATTGAAAGCAGTGAGTGCTCCTCAGGTGAGAATCACGATTGGTAACTAATGTTATTTTATTATGTCAGGATCTATAACTTATGAAAATTATGAATAACCAAGATTAACTGATTTGAATTTATCAGAGTATAAATCAATAATCTTGCTTTGAATCAAAGTTTAATTAAGAAGTTTGCGGAATAACACTTAATTATTTTGACAAAAACTTTCAGAATCAATAATAGCATAAAACATAAGAAGTAATCAAGACTGTTTGTATTGCTGAATTCACTGATTACAATCACCTCTAATCTGTTTTGATTAGACGAAGAACACAAACTGTTCTTAGGGTTTTACAACCTTAGAGGCTTAAGAAAACTTGAACAATAAAGCAATTACAGACTCAAAATATGCAGAAAACTCTTATTCTATGCGTATATCTTCTATACAATCTTCTGTCTATTTATATTGCTTTATGGACGTGTTTCCTTGAAGGACTATGACTTCTCTGATAGTAGATATGCTGGAATCTTCTTGTAGATATCTTCCCTGAAAATCAGCACATTCTGTTTATGAAACTGTTGAGCAGCTTGAATGACTTGGCAGCATGAACTGAGCAGCTTGAGTTATTTTGCTCTGGCAGCTTGAACTTTTATACTGGCAGCTCGAGTTTCTTCAACTAGCAGCATGAACTTTGTACTTACACAGAAATTCTACTAACAGTATGAGAAGTCTAACTAACAGCTTGAGTATACTTAAACTATTTCCCAACAATCTCCCCCTAACTTAAATTCTTTATACAAGACTTTAAGTTCTATACAAATAAGGAAATGAAAAAGTAAACTGTTATTTACAAACCAAGGCTTTCAAAAACTTACAATTGTGCAAGCTTCTGATCTATAGCCTTCAAAAATTCTCTCTTCATCTCTTCTTTATCACAAGATATCCTAACTGATTTTATTTGAAGCAGCATATCTTTTGAAAAATTATAAAACTCGAGATTGAAGAAAATACCAAATCCATCTTTGAATTGAATTCTGTAGGTTCTGGATTTGACAAAAATATGTACTTCCTTGATCTGCTTCCCTTTCTTCTCAGCATCTTCCACTTCTTTTCTTGCAAATTCAGCATCAGCAACTGAACTTAGATCTCTGATGAGTTGTTTTACTTGTGGAAGATCAGATCTGACTTGAGAAACAGACCCTATGTGGTACATCTTTATTAGTTCATCCCTGGTCAGCTTATGGACCATCTGCCAGAATGTATCATACTCCTCTTCTGGTCCAGATTCTCTCCTTATCACAAACTTGACCCTTATATTTCTTTCATCCAGAGACCTGGCAAACCAGTAGTTGATTTCTGGCTTTGTGAAGTCATGTTGATCAATCAACTTTTCTATTTCCATAGCTTTTTGCAAATGGTGCTGAAAGATCACCCTCTTAACAGATGATGGAACAGAAACAGTAGGTTGATCAGTGGGAGCAGGTGCACTGGCAGCTTCAGTTTGGACTGGTTTTGTTGATGGTTGGACTGATTGGGACGATTGAACTTTTGGTACTGGCTGAACTGCTGAAGAGACTCTTGTTTTCTTTCTTTTCTCCATTTCTTTATCATGTATTTCCTGCAGCCTTTCAGTACTCATGGACTGAGCAATTTTCTTTGGTATGTCTGCTGCAACGGCAAAATTGATCAAGAATCTTCTATTTTCAGCCTTGGTATGCCCAGTTGGCATCTTCCTCTTCCTTTCACCTTGCTTGACCACAAACCCTCTTAGGTAATCTCCTAAGGTTTCATCATCTTGCATTGGGGCATGGGTTTGCTGGTCTAAGGCCTGATCTTGTTCTTCTGCTAATTTTCTGGCAATCTCAGCATCAAAGGCAATCTGGGCTTTTCTGGAAGAAAACTTGTGCTTTGGAGACTCAATGAGAATACCCTTGCCCTTATCTTTTGTAGCAGAAGATGTAGCTTGGACTGAACTGGATGGAGCTTGAATACCTTCTCTTATAACAACTCCAGTTGCTCTTGTAGAAGCAGCTTGAGTTTCTAGGCTAACAGCTTGAGAAGCTGTTGGGACTGCTAGCCTAGAAGATGGAGCTGTTGATGCTGCTTGGACTGTTGGTGTTGGAGCTGCTTGGACTGGTTCAGGAACTTCCTGATTCTCCCCCTTTTTGGAAGCATTGGTTTGGTCAGAAGGACCTACAACCTTTGCCACATGGGTTTGAATCAACTGCTCTAGTTTGATGAGCTTATTTCCACAAAGAGTAAACCCTTTGTGTAGATTAGCCAGTTTCTGATTGTGAGCAGCTTCTGCCTGTTTGAGTGCATGAATTTGTGCCCCCTGTGCAGCAATGATGGACATTTGGTATTCCAACATTGTTACAACAGGTTTCAGCTTTGGATCCGTTAAGAGCATCAGTTGCAGACTAGTCTCAAGATCAGATAACACCAGGGGTGTTTGTGGTCTATCACTGACATTAACACCAGAAGTAGGAACCTCTGGGCCCCTCTTTTCTTGGTACTGGGGACTTCCAGCTCGTGTTTGCACACTTGCTGTTGCCATGGGTGTGGTCTTAGAGATGTTGGCCCTGTCCTGTGCCTCTTGTGCAGAGACATCAGTAGTGCCAGCCACAGAACCCATATGAACAGTCTCAGAAGAGATGTTCACCTCCTGATTGAGGTTGGGAGTGTCCTCAATTGGTTCCCTTTGGATATTCTGTGCAGAAGGATCCTCCTGCACAGGGATATATGGCTCTTGTCTAAGGGAGGAGGAGGAAGGAGCTCCTCGTCCCCTTTTCCTTTTATATAAGTATTGTAGTGGGCGTGTGGGCTGTACAAAAGGATCAGTGGGAATATCTGTATCATGAGGAGTGGGTTGGGGTCCTGGGGTTGAAGCAGTAATGTTAGGCTGTGTCTGCTCAGGCCCCTCTCCTCTGTTTCTTGTGATGATGTTCATCATTGCAGAGGGCAATGGAGCATCAATGCTAACAAAATTGGCACTTGGCTTTATCAGCCTTTTGATTGAAGATAGTGAGTGCCTATGGGAAACATATATCCTCTTATGTAAATTTGAAGCAGTGCAGGTGTGTGCAATTATTTTTGCCAAAAATCGAGGATACATCAAAAATTTCCCATGCTTCAAGGAATGATGCCTTAACATTCCTTGAAAGATCATATTTGAAAAATTAAACTGTTGGCCAGTAGAAAAGCACACTAAGGCAGTGGCAATATTTGAAGAAAATTCGGACCAACCAGTTCTTTTGGGGCTTAAACATTGCTGAATAATATGCACAAGGTATTTCCATTTAGGAGAAAAATGTGCTTTCAAGAAAGTAAAAGAATCAGCAGGACCCCTATATCCAATATTTTGAAGACCAAAGTGTAAAGCAGTAAGAGATAGGTCTTTTATACCTGTGGCATCTTGAAGATGCAGATGATGTCTGATGGACTCCTCGGTGATATTGATGGTAGTACCATCGATTTTGGAAGTCAGGGTAGGCACTCCATTGATGGTTTGAACATAGGCATGATTCCAGAATTGCTCAATATGAGATATGTATATAGTGGGGTCAATATTGAGTGCATAGTGTATATGGGAGTGCCTGAGGAAGTCCATCATCTCATGGAACGGTTCAAGGTCAGTGTGTTTCAGGGTGTATGGGAGGCAATTGTGCTCTTTTACGAACTCCATTGGTCAAGAAACGACGGTTTGGGGTTTAGGGTTTGAAAAGAATGTGTGTATCGTTTAGAGAGAAAGCAGAAGGCCGTGGAAGAAGAATATGTAACTGGTAGTTACAACTGAACGAAACTGGGACCTTTAAAGGTTTCGAAAAGGTTAGGTCCCGCGCACACATTTGGGAAATTACCTAAATACCCTGCACACTTTGACAGATCAAGTGAAAATAACTAGCAGTCCGAGAAAATGAACTAGCAGCATGAGAAAAGACTCATGCTGTTAGTGTAAATTTGTGCAGATTTTCAATGGAACAGTGTCTCCCCCTTAAATTAGCATATTGAGTTGATAATAATAAAAATCAATTAATCCATGTTTACCATACCAATGTTTGATATTAGGAAAGTGAACCTTCCTACATCAAAAGGTTTTGTAAATAGATCAGCTAGCTGATCATCAGTATGTATTTTGGTAACTTGGATTAACTTCTTTTCATTACAATCTCTGATGAAGTGAAATCTGATTTCTATATGCTTGGTTTTTGGGAATTTCACTGGGTTTTGCACAATGCTAATGGCACTTGAATTGTCAATATAAATAGGAGTGGATAAGAAATTCATACCATAGTCTCTTAGCTGATTTTGAATCCACATTACCTGGGAGCAGCAGCTTGCAGCTGCTACGTATTCTGCTTCAGTGGATGATGTGGAGACAGTTGTTTGTTTCTTGCATTGCCAAGAGACCAGTCTTGCTCCTAAGTATTGACATCCACCAGTTGTGGATTTTCTGTCAATGTTGCAACCACCATAGTCACTGTCAGAATATGCAGTTAGTTCAAAAGGAGAGTCTTTGGGATACCAGAGGCCTAAATGTGGTTGGCCTTTAAGGTATCTGAAAATTCTCTTAACAGCAACCAAGTGAGAATCCTTTGGTGAACATTGAAACCTGGCTCTGATACCACTTGTCAGGATCTATAACTTATGAAAATTATGAATAACCAAGATTAACTGATTTGAATTTATCAGAGTATAAATCAATAATCTTGCTTTGAATCAAAGTTTAATTAAGAAGTTTGCGGAATAACACTTAATTATTTTGACAAAAACTTTCAGAATCAATAATAGCATAAAACATAAGAAGTAATCAAGACTGTTTGTATTGCTGAATTCACTGATTACAATCACCTCTAATCTGTTTTGATTAGACGAAGAACACAAACTGTTCTTAGGGTTTTACAACCTTAGAGGCTTAAGAAAACTTGAACAATAAAGCAATTACAGACTCAAAATATGCAGAAAACTCTTATTCTATGCGTATATCTTCTATACAATCTTCTGTCTATTTATATTGCTTTATGGACGTGTTTCCTTGAAGGACTATGACTTCTCTGATAGTAGATATGCTGGAATCTTCTTGTAGATATCTTCCCTGAAAATCAGCACATTCTGTTTATGAAACTGTTGAGCAGCTTGAATGACTTGGCAGCATGAACTGAGCAGCTTGAGTTATTTTGCTCTGGCAGCTTGAACTTTTATACTGGCAGCTCGAGTTTCTTCAACTAGCAGCATGAACTTTGTACTTACACAGAAATTCTACTAACAGTATGAGAAGTCTAACTAACAGCTTGAGTATACTTAAACTATTTCCCAACATATTATTTTAAAGTAATATATTTATAAAAATATAATTTATGATTCCGCTGCAACACACGGGTTAAACAACCTAATATAGTACTATTTGAAAACTTGTTGTTACTGTTTAATGAATAGTAAAGCAAGCTGTCAGGCGTTGAAACAGACAGGTAAGCAGCTGACTTATTTTATTACTTTATATACATTATATAACATTTCTGTTTTTCTGTGATAAGTTTTGATATATTGTATTTTATTTAAATTTGAATATATCATTACGATCGCCTTATTTTTGTCTACATTCTGATTTAAAATTTATCGTCGTCGGAACTAGTAAAGCAAGCTGCCAAGCAGCTCAAGCAGACAGGTAAGCAGCTGACTTATTTTATTATTTTATATATATTATATAACATTTATATTTTTCTGTGATAACTTTTGATATATTGTATTCAGGTTAAAGTCGTACAAATGCAAGATACTTTTCTTAATTTACTTAAATGACTAATTAATTTTTTTTACCGGATGGTAGTTGTACTCCAAAATAACTTGTCGATATATTACGTGTAAACAGTAACTATGTTGATATGAGAGTTTTTGCTGATTCAATTGACAACGTAGCAGGTTTTTAATGACATGATGCTTACGTGGGTTTACCATATCAACGTAGTTACTGATTACACGTACCATCTCGACAAATTATTTTGGAGTACAACGTCGATTTTGATCTAAATAAATAATTTAGAAAACCCACATAAACATATATATCCTTTTCATACTTCTAAAAACACAAATATTAGATCATTACCAGTAGATTCGGTAATCAAAAGTACCATCTCAACAATAATTGTTAAGCACAAGTACCAATTAGATAAAATAATAACTAGATTAGTCATTTGAGTAATTTCAGTAAAGTAACATACATTTATATGACTTTAACGCTATTGTATTCTATTAAAATTTGAGTATATCATTATGATCGCATTATTTTTGTCTACACTCTGCTATAAAATTTATCGTCATCTGAACAATTTTTGTTAGGCAGACAGGCATGCAACTGTCTAATATTTTGTTTTATACGTAAGATATAATTGTTTTGTTGTTCTATTGAAACGTTTAATGTATTGTATTTTATAGAAATTCAATATATCATTATGATCGATTTTCTTTTATCTACACTTTTACATAAAATTGTATATCGTCTCAAGGTATTTTAAATTGACAAAATATTATTTATCTACATTCTAACTAGTCTGCAAGTAAACGAATAATCTATGATCCCGCTGCAACGCACGGGTAAAATTACCTCGTCAATCAATAGAGGTAACAAAATTTACATGACGTTGAAACACATTGTTTTAAAAGTCATTCAGAATATGATACCATTACCATAAATACAAAAATATCAATAAAATTTGATCGAGATTATAAGAATATAGCTGTATACTTAAAAAAAAACTATATATTAAAAGTTATACGAGAAATAAAACACAAAAACTAATGTTATACTATATAAAACAATTTAAGCAATCTAAACAATCCTACCGCTCATAACAAGCATTGGGAGGTTCCCTTTTGAATTTGCAACTAAGGACATTCAGAGCGGACATCAACATCCACATCTCACACCTATGCCTTATTAGGCATTAGCATCACATCAATATTCCTTCCCTCATACAATCCACCATCCACGGGGCACTAGCAACATCAAGAATAGAGTGATGGGAGAAACCCATACAATCCACCAGGGTGATGTGGCCACCTATACCACATCACCCATGAAACATGAGGAGACACCCCACTCCAGTCTCCAGGCCCGTCTTTTAGAGCGTGCAAGAAGGTCGACTACACAGGGCCTCCGATTTTGTAGGGCCTCACAATCATAAGAATGATCGGAGCATCAAACGAAGTATTTTGAATATTAATTTTTCATTAATCATTAATTCATTTTAAGCATATTATACTAGATTAGTGGCCCATGTACTACATGGGATATGTAAGAATTATAGATATGCATATATATTTAAATATAATAACTTAAATATTATTATAAAAATAATGCAACAATATTTTGATATTAACTGACATAGATAATTAACTAAAATTATTTTTAAGTTTTTTTTATTCTTATTATAATAAATATATATTGAAGATATGAAATATTTGAAATACTAATTGTATTACAATAAAAACTAAATCAATTTTGTAATGTTTTTGCTTTTAAATTTGAAAACAATATTTACAATATTATTAGAAAGTTATACTTTTATGAAAATTATTATAGTGTTATTCTTTTCATATTTAGATGTATTTTTAATAATAAAAAGCTTAAAATCATACTTTAATATATAAGAAATTTTTTGATTCAATTGATTATGAACAAAAATTTAACAATTACGATTGTTAACATAATTTTAAAATAAATATTAATGTACAAATTTATAATAATGAGAATCGATTTTAAATTGATACATTTAATATACGATTAAACATTTAACCTTTAGTTTAAATTTAAAAAAAATAAAAAAGTTATAAATCACTTAGATCATTTTAGATAAAACATTTTAGGTAAAATTAGATGTTAAATTAGGAAGTATTTAAAAGTCTTTAATTATATAAGATTTCATTTAATATTTAAAATTTTCTAAAAATAAATTAGATGAATTAATTGAGAGAATTATATTAGGAAAAAGAGGCAGGGAAATGAAAATTCTGTGCATTGTGGAAGCGCCACGTGGCACTAAGTGTTTTGCTTTATTATAATATATATAGATACCATTTTAGAAGTCTTATTGAATATACAAACACATAAAAATTTGTCATTCATGGCATCTAATTTTAATATTAAAAATCAATTGCAAAATAACTAATCCGCTATTTAATTTTTCATAAATAAGGGCCTATGATGCAGCGTAACAAATAGAAAATAGATTAATCTGTTGATTCTAAGAATCCCAGATTAATCCCTACTAATAGTTTGTTGATTCCGTAGGATGCCAAACAATTAGACTTCAAACAACCGATTTGAACTCGGAAATTTGGAAAATGAAAAAGTTTTCTTGATTGATAATCTGTTTTCTTACAATACTTCAACATATCTTAAATAGCAATGGAAAACTGAAAACGGGTCAAAAAACCCAACGGGTCGACCCACAGATTCAAAAGAAAAACCCCAAAAACCCATAAAATCACAAAAAGGCCCATAACTTTCGATCCGGGTCGAATTTGGGCCAAATGGTTGGACACCCGCCTAAGGCGCTTTGTCACTACGTGGAGCTTGATCCAACGGTCGTCTGGACACCTGACGGGCCCCAAGCAGAGATCCGAGTCAAAAGATATGGCCCTTTCCGTTTAGCCCCTTTTTGTTACGAATCCTGTCTTGGGCCTCCAGAAACAATAAGGCCCGATCATCCACACTTGGGCCTGCATCAGCCTATATCGTATGCATGTATACAGGGCCTCCAAAATCCATGGGACGGCCCTGCCCCACTCCGGATGGACTAAGAGGGCAGGAGGAGTGAGATCTAAGAGGGGATGTGGCATGCGACCCTGAAAACGAACACCATCCCCTTTCCATCGTAAAAAATCACTAGCATAAATTAGTATAAACATCATCAAAGATCAAAGAAGTTGGCGTTAACATAAAACCAAGATCAAAAACACCATCAAAAGAACTCATGTTCAGAAGCAAGACTTCAACATATTAAACGAGACACACCATGTATACTTAAGTTTTTTGATACTCAAAGTAGGGTTCTATTTGAGCCACACCAAGCCTCAAATTTAGCTTCACCACAACATGCAGTGAGAGAGATAGAGAGGATGATTTTTGGGTGATTCGAGAAATACATCTCCTTCAATTTGGATTAATTTGTGCTGAAGAGAGAGAAACGAGAAAAGTTGATGTGCATGTGCATGCAGTTAGACAAGGGAAATTTAGTTCCACTTCTCACCCTATTAGTAATGTTATGTATTTGTGATGTTTTGTACGTGGATATGTATTTCTTTATCACTATATAGTCATATTTTTGGATTTCTCGAATAATATACCATATCCAAAATTTCGGATACTATTTTCAATTAGTAGAAATTTTCGATATCAAAAAATGTGCATTTCAATTTCACATGACATTTTATACAATTAGATGACACAAAAGAATGTGAATTTTAAGGAAAAGTTATACAAAATGGTAATATAAAATGTATAACTTATCGTAAAAGTTAACATGAACATTTTTAGACAATGATATAGTTGGATAATCGTGAATGATACTACTTGGAATCTTGGATGTTCTTCGTGATCATGTTTATTCACTTTTCTATGACAAATATTTGTCTTGGTGAGTATCGGATCATTGTTATGAGATAATCACAAGAAAAATATTCACAAGACTAGTTCCTTATAACTAAAGCTGTTGAAACCGCCATTATCTTAACAATGGCGATATCTTAACAGCACTAAGGTAGTTAAAATAACAATATTCACAAGACTAATTCCTTACGTTAACAGCACCCAAGGCTGTTAAGATAACAACTCTACCTTAAAAGCACCAAGGCCGTTAAAATAGACATGTCCAAGCTGTTAAGACATGTCATAAAAAGCATGTTAAGATAAGCTATAATAATGTTGTTAAGATAGACCATAACAAGGCCGTTAAGATAAACATTTATATCTTAACATCATTTGTCTTAACAACATAAGATTAACATCAAGCATTCTTAATGAAGTTAACACATCGCCGGGGGCACAACCCCTTTGACCGCCGCTATAACACCCGAGTCTTGACTTTGGCCAAATTTAACGAGTGTGCACTTCGCACCTCCTAAATTCGTTCAAGTTCCAACCAAAGCCATATAACTTGATCAAGGAATTACACTAAAATAACAACAGATTTGATTACATATTTAAGTTTTGACGTAAAAGAGAATATGTGACTAGTTACAGTATTATTTTTGCTAATGTGGAGTTTTGTGCAACATTTTTTTTCTTCTGTTTTTTAGTATATAAATTATCTGTTTTATTAAAGTTTTTTAGTTTAAATACACATACATACATATAAATTAATAATTCTTATGTTATTTAATTTTAAAGTTGGTTCTGCATCAAATTTAGGTTCTGCAATTCATCTGTATATATATATATATATATATATATATATATATATATATATATATATATATATATATATATATATATATATATATATATATATATATATATATATATATACTACTACTACTACTACTACTACTACTACTACATATTGCTCAGAATCTAAATAGATACAAAACTATGATCGAAATTGATGATTAATCGATATTCAAAATTGATGAAGCACTGACGTGAATTCACAAATAATGGTTCACGTCAACTTCTTCTTCTTCTACATTGATGGTTCACTAAATGAAGATAAGATTCATAGTTGATTCAAGACAAAGATGAAAGCATATTAAACATTGATGAAAGCATATTAAACTCCATGCTTCCCAAAGATGGATGATTTACATGGTAGGAAGATTGGTGCAATTAACCAAGCCATAGCGGAGCAGAAGTTGCAGAAAAAACTTTTGATTGAAACACCTTCAAAATCCATATTTGTTACAGTTTCTAACACACAAAATCTTGAAATTATAGAACACGAATCCAAAACCTTTTATGATTTCGAAGCCCAAACCTAAACAAACAAGGCAGGCCCATGCCCAAGGGCAGGTTAGGCCTAAGCCCAGGGCATCAAAATTGCAAAAATTTTAGGGGCATCACACACTTGGGCCAATATACCCATGGGTAGGTTTAGTTGGGTTACTCCCTTATCCCGTTACCGCCTTACGCCCTTACCTACTGATGCATGAGGCACTTCACTCTTCAGAATATGGTGCAACGAGGGAGAAGATTGAGGGACATCTTGGAATTGGGAGAAGATTAATCAAACAAGATTGAGAAACATGTGTCAAATGTTAAATAGATTCCTACTGTTGTCTTGTTACATGACGATGGAAATCCCAAATCTAACAAGAAAGGACCCATCTTTTGATGGGTACCAAAAGTGATTTAATTTTATGCAGATGGTTTTCAGATCACTTCAGACTGGAACCCGCACTTCATATCAATGGCTTTTGATTACTTCAAATCAAAACCCGGACTTCAGTGAAATGACTTCTACTTACTTCCCAGTAGAACCGTACTTCAAAGCAATGGCTTCTGCAATCAAGACAGATCAGAACTCGTTCTTTCATGTTTAGATGGTTTCTAAACAACAAGTTTAGAACCTATGTTTCTGCGACTTCTCTAGAATTTCCCTACTTTTTATGCTTATCAATTTGAGTTTGAGTTTCTTGAAATTCACTCTTAATGATATTGTTCTTATTCGCAGGGGGAGTTTCAGATGCGATTTTGATATTCTAATATAATCAATCACAAATACGGATTAAACAATAAGATCAAGATAAGATTGCAACTAACCAAATGCTTTGATTCACAGAATGATAATTACAAATACGAGAGATGAAAGGCACTGAACCCTAGGTCTGAATTCGTACAAGATAGAATATTCTGTCAAAGTCAAAATGTACAATTCTGTACCAGAACAGTACTGCTCTTATCTATATATATTTACAAAAGAAACTATTAACTATTTACAATTTGACCCCTAGACTTATTATATTCATCAACAATATAATTTCCCAAAAATCTCCCCCTTTGATGAATGATAATAGGTCTTTAATCTTTTAAGGCCAGCTTCATCTCGAACCTTCTAATACTTTTGTTGTCGCTTAGGCGAAACTCAGTCTTCTTAACAAACTCCACAATCATCTTTCTGTCGTCTGCACTCAAACCTTCTTTCTTTGACTTTTGTCTGTTATCATATGCAAGTTTGCCTTTCCAATTGTATCCTTTGGAAAAACTAAATTAGGTTCTATTCCGTCATGTGTCATTTTTCTATAAGTAGATTTTTCATTTTAGCACTAAACTATCCCAATCCCTTGGATCAAAATGTTTAAATCATTAGGTTTATCAACAAAATCATTTTCTATAATCATTAGGTTTATTTTCAAATTCATTCTGAATAGAATTATTAATGTTATCTTCAATATCATTCTCAACATACTCATCATACTTATTAAGATGATTATTAACGATTTCTATTTCCTTAAAACGAATAGGTTCGTTTTTTTTAAGTTTAACAAAATATTAAGTTAAAGATCCATGTAATGAACCAGTTAGTTCTTGATCTTTTTTCTTACGTTTTCTATTTTGAGCACCTAATGGTTATTTTCGAGGAAACATTATAAATCAAAGTCAAGCAAATAAGACTTATAGAATAAAACAATACTTAAGCATAGAACGATAAAACATGATTAAATATGAATAACAAAAACATATCACAATTTGAACAACAAAAACAGATTAATTTAAACTCCTATACATAGAAAATACAAATATTAACAACAAAACAAATAAAATTTAAGCAATTCATATCACCATTCAGATGAAACTTTAAGCAATTAAAGAATTGGGTTACAAATCATTACTCAGTGACAATGCTCAAAAATCAAAATATGAACAACAATCCAGATCAAAATTTAAGCAAATAAGCAATTGGGTGATTGGTAAACAATCAAATTTTTAGCAATTGAATATTTGGATGAACAACATAACATCATTTACAACTTACAAATAGCATCAATGCATGAGTGATTTAGATTTAAATCATACAACATAAAAAGAAACAGAAATTTTAAGATTTAATAAACACAAAACTATCCCTTGTTCCGTTTGCCCTTGGAAGGTTGGAGATGACTAACGAGCACAACGCAGTCGAGGCGTCGAGCCACGAGCACAGACCAGTTGTCACTTCAAGCCCGAGCGATGTCCAGATGAGCGATTGAGCGTCGAGCAGAGGGCAGAGGCTAGAGGCAGAGACAAGTGAGTTTGTTGCAAAGGTAAAAATGAATAAATGATTCAAGTGAGCAGGGACAACTTCCGACCTCCGTTTTTAAAACTTGAACGACATATTGATGTCGACGTCCTTCCATCTTCTTCTTTTCTTCTATCTGCACTACTGCACATAATCGATTGCAATGATTCCCGAGTAGCCAATCGATCAATTGCCAAGCAAGTGGTGTACGCATCAAGCCTTCAAACCTTGGAACCGGTACCTTAAATGAAACTAGTAATGGGTAATATGGGGCCTAAAATTTGATGCCCATGAAAGTTTAAGATTTTTTATGCCCTGAGCCGAAGCCTAACCTACCCTACAGCAAGGGTCGGGCCTGTCTATAACATAAAAAAAAGGGTTTCTTACGAAAAAACTAACATGTTTTCACGGTTTATGCGTTTTCGTCCCTCAATGTTAATTTTTTTTAGTTTTGTGAAATTTAGAGACTGAAAAACCGGGTTCTAATAATCAATTATTCACTAAACCAAAAATAAAAAATTAACTTGAGGACTTTTTTGAAAAAAAATAAAATGGAATGACGAAAACACAAAAAAGATGCAAACATGTTTGTTTATTTCATGATAAACCCTAAAAAAATAATGAGAAAAAGACCAAACATATAAAATATTAAAAACATGATAAGTTTTTCAATCTAAACCCTTTAGATGAATAGTTGAATTCAAGTTCCATTTAAAAATCTCTTAAGTTTGACTTCAAGTCGTACTGAAAACTGGCCAATAAAATTATTTAAAAAATAATCTTTTAATGATAGTAATTGATAAAAATTATGAAAATATTATGTTTACATGAATAGTTGAATTCAAGTTCTATTTGAAAGTCGTTCAACTTTCACTTTAAGCCAAATTGAACAAATGAAAATTGTCTTAGAAAATTATTTGAAAAATAGGAATTTATTTGACAGTCTTAAGTCTTAACCGTCCAACACTTAATTAATGGAACCTTTGAATAGGTAACGTTAACTTTCTAAAACGTGTCAACTCACTGAGTTGAGTCCACAACATATTGGCCTTAATGGAAAACTAAAATTATGAGTTCAATTTGACAAATATTTTTGTTAAATTGTAGTTTGAATTTAAACGTGAAGTTTATATTGATTGATTCACACATTACACGGATTTTTGTTTGAATGGTTAAATATTTATTAATTTTTATAATGATTAACGATTAAATTTGAACACTTTATAAATATTTAATATTAATTTTTTTTTTTTTTTGCACTATATGAAAACAAACAAATTTTAGTTTTAAAGTGTAAAGCCTTAATCGTTCTCTTTTATGTTAGGATTTGACCATGCAAACAATATATTCAGATATAAAATGTTTATCACTCGAAATCTCGTTAGGTTCAAAAAAGGATATAACCATTTTTGAAAAATTTTCATACACTTGATCACTGTAAAATATAAAATTTGTAAGTCTTTCGAAAAAAAAATGTATGAATGAGCATTCACTTCCGGTTAGTTATAAACTTATAGTATTTTTTAAAAAAAATTATATACGTATTGGACTAGGTTATTTAGTAATAAACCTGGCTATATGTAAGTTTTTTCCTTAGTTTTATATCTAATTGGACCCGGTTATTTACTATGAAACCTGGCTTTATTACGTAATCAGACCCGGTTAAATAAACGGGCTTTATTTGGATTTATAATAAAGCCACCCCCATTCAAGCCAGGTTAAATAACCGGGCTATATTATTTTTTTAACCTAGCTCTATATTATCTTTTTAACCTGGCTCTATTAGGCTTTCTCTAGTAGTGTCAGTTTATGCTTGATCACTCTAAAATACAAAATTTGTAAGGTTTTTGGAAAAATGTAAGAATGAGCATTCACTTCTGGTTAGTTATAAACTTATAGCTTAATTTATCTCAAATACGCAAACCACTTTTCTTCCAACTCCCAACTTTATTAAGTATAGTGTTGTTCAGTTTATGCCCTTTAATCGTAATATCTTAACTTCATGCACAACTAATATCACATGTAGTATCTAGTTCACATAAGCGAGATTAACCACATATATACACAACATTATGTTAATGCTTCAAAAAGAAGCCACATCAAGTTATACCAACTCTTTATCGATTGGGATAGACAGCTAAGTCGACAAATGTAACCGGGTAGGAGTAACTGCCCAGAAACGTAATCGCGTGAGACCCAAAACAAGTCTGACTATTGAATCACACAAAGTAATAGTCAGTCAGGACCTCTGTATTGTATTGGGAGCGACCCAACAGGTGCTTAGTGATGCTCATGCTCAAAATAAAGGATCCACTGGCCGGGATTATATCTCAGAATGCTCTTTGATGAAGTATGATTACAACTGAGTGTGTGCATATCATAAATAGGGTTAGTCGTAATTTACCGAAACACAACTACAATGTACAACAGTCGAATATGCAGCTTAACTACTATGGATCAATCATCGCTCCCGACAACGTGTTTGTGTGTATATACATATTAACATATATGTATGTATACATATGTATATGTATATATGCATATATGTATGTATGTGTATACACTACAAAAAAAATGCCATTTAGTGGCATAATTTTTTAGTGGCATAATCATGATGTGCCACAATATGCATAAATATAGTGGCACTTTTCATGTGCCATAAAATATAACCCATATTTAGTGTCATAATTTTTACTTGTGCCACAAAAGTATTTGACTATTCCTGGCATTATATTAAATATGTCATTATTGTTTAATATAATTAATGGCATTTTATCCTATTATGCCATCAAATGTTTAAACTAATTTAAAAATTTTATTTATCTCTTTATTTTTTTATTTATAGGCTTCCTCTTTCCCTGAAAAAAAAAAAACATTCCCTCCAAAAATCTTCTATACGCCCTAGGTCACACTCGATCACAAAATCAGAATACCCTTCATCGACGTACTCTATCATGCTCTGAGTATTCAATCTTCAATCTGCAGGTATTCAATCTTCCAATCTGCAGGTATTCAATCTTTCAAGTTATATTCAATTTGATTCACGCACACACACGGTAGCCTCCATTGATGTTGATTCACGAACACACACATGGTTTGATCGATGATGATTCACGCGCACACACACACACACACATGGTAGCCTCGATCGATGCTAAATCACGCACACACACATGGTAGCTTTGATCGATGATGATTCACGCACACACACATGGTAGCTTCGATCGATGTTGATACACGCACACACACATGGTAGCTTCTTCTATTCGACTCTGATTAACCTTTATGATTCTGGACTCTGATTAACCTTTATGATTCTGGGTATGGGTTATTTAAGTCGACTATAATGGACTCTGTGATTCCGTCGGTGACAATCGATCATCACCTGTCAATTGCACGAGACCAGTATCCAATAATCATATTTGTTGCATTCCAATTTGTTATTTTGTTAACTGTTGTACTTGATTCTGTAATTAAATTCTAACGTTTTTATTTGGAAAAACTAGTTTTTGTTCTTGGGTTTTGGTTATTGAAATTAATTATATGATGCTATGTAAAGAAACCTTGATACCATAGAAACCTTGAAACCATTTTTTCATGGTTGCTGATTCTGTTTTGGTTATTGAAATTAATTATATGATGCACACAGGCTACACACTGCACACATTTTTTCATGGTTGCTGATTCTGTTTCGAGCTTAAAACACACATTGACAACTATACAATCTCCCTGTTTTTTGGTTTAATTGTTTATGCTGTTCTGCTGTCATTTTTCTTTCTTCCTGTTTTGCTCGATCAGCTAACCCATAATCACACACAAACAATAACAAAACACCTTCTTTCTGCTTTGGGTTTAAATTGTTGCAGTTTTCCAACATACAAAACACACAAATTACTTGATTTTTAATAGGCTGTTGAGGGTTGCTGTTTGCTATATTCAATCTGTTTCGATCTTAAAACGCACATTGAAAATACATTTACTCAATTCTGTTTTCATGTTATATAGTGTAGACAAGTAGTTCTTGACTTTTGGATATTAGGGTAAATTTTGGAGCTTAACTGTTTAGCTTAATAGTCAGTATGATCAGAGAACATTACATCTTGATTCTCATTAGGTATCTTGATCTTCCATTCATACAAGCCTTGCCTAATGTATTCCCTTAAACAACGTTTACTTTAATTCTAACGGACATTAATGTCTTGTTGGATTTACTTCTAAGATTTTATCATTATAGGATTTTGTATGCTCATCTTATATTTATATATTTGACATGAATTCGATACCTATCTTATTAGGATTAATCATGGACAGATCTTGGATGTATAATGCACTAAGAACGAGTGAATCTTTCATTAATGGGGTGGAAAATTTTCTAAATTTTGCATTTGAGAAAAAGAGTGTTGATGGAAAGATATTGTGCCCATGTTCACGTTGTCTAAATATGTATTATAATAGAAGAGATGTTATTGTTGAGCATCTTATATGTTGGGGCTATCGGCCGGAATATTTTAAATGGGTCCATCATGGGGAAGACTCAACGACTGCATCATCTAGTACGATGAACATGGAGGAAGAAGATACATTTCATCATGACATGGATGGATTGTTAAATGATATTATTGGTGGAAATAGAGTAGGACTTGGTGAGACTAACTTAAATGGTCAAAATCCAAATAATGCTAGAAGTGATTTTGATGTTGTGTTTAAGGAAGCTGAACAAAAGGTCTATCCTAATTCAAAATACAACAAATTATCTTGTGTAGTGCATTTGTACCATTTGAAATGTCTTAATGGGTGGAGCAGCAAATCTTTCACAATGTTGTTAGAGTTTCTAAAACATTTGTTACCAGAAGGAAACTTGTTGCCTAAATCAACTCAACAGGTTAAGAAAATGATGTCAAGTTTAGGACTAGGATATCAGAAAATCCATTCATGTCATAATGGTTGCATGTTGTTCTGGGCGGAAAAAGAAAATGAAGAAATTTGTTCTATTTGTGGATCGTCGAGATGGAAAGTTTCTCAAGCTACTTCAGATCAACAAAGTATTCCAACAAAGAAGAAGGCATCCAAAATATTACGTTGGTTTCCTTTAAAGCCTAGACTTCAAAGATTATTTATTTCATCAAAGACAGCTAACCTTATGAAATGGCATCATCTGGAACGTGTTAAAGATGGAAAACTACGACATCCAGCAGATGCTGAAGCTTGGAAAGATTTTGATAAAAAGTATCCTGAATTTTCAAGCGATCCTCGCAATGTTCGACTCGCTTTGGCAAGTGATGGTTTTAACCCATTTAGGACGATGAATGTGGCACATAGTATATGGCCTGTCATCCTAATTCCTTATAACCTACCGCCATGGTTAGTTATGAAACAACCAAATTTCATTCTTTCGTTGATTATCCCTGGTCCTAAAGGTCCTGGAAACAAGATAGATGTCTACATGCAACCTCTAATAAAAGAATTAAAAGAGTTATGGGAGGTTGGAGTTGAGACATTTGATGCCTCAACGAAAGAATGTTTTCAATTGAAGGCATCAATTATTTCTACAATATCTGACTTCCCTGGGTATGCCAATTTGTCTGGGTGGAGCACCAAGGGGAAACTTGCTTGTCCTATATGTGGCTTTAGTACTAGTTCCAAATGGCTAAATTATGGAAGGAAATGGTGTTATATGTGTCATAGGAGATGGCTTCCAATTAACCATCAATGGCGTAGAGACACTAGATCTTTTGTTGGAAGAGAGGAGTTAAGAGAAGCTCCTAGTGCTGCTTCTGGTGAGGAGGTTTTACGACAATTAGATGACCATGAGTTCCTTATTGACTATGCTAATGGTCCTTGGAAGAAGAAAAGTATCTTTTTTATGTTGCCATATTGGGAGCATTTGTTATTGCGTCATAATCTTGATGTGATGCACATAGAAAAGAATGTTTGTGACAATATTGTCGGGACTTTATTAGGACAAGAGGGAAAATCAAAAGACAATTATAAAGCACGACTTGATCTGCAACAAATGGGTATACGAAAGGAATTACATCCAAAGAAACGGCCAAGAAGCAATACCACTTTCATGCCAAAAGCATGTTATCAAATGACTCGGTCTGAGAAAGTTACATTCATGAAAACGCTTAAGTCAATCAAGCCTCCTGATGAACTTTCATCCAACATCTCTCGATGTGTGCAACTTGATGACAAGAAACTAATTGGGCTAAAAAGTTATGACTGTCATATGTTGATGCAGGAGTACTTACCCATCGCGTTACGTGGAACATTGCCAGATCATGTCGTCTCTGTTTTAATTGAGCTATGTGATTTTTTTAAGATCATTTGCTATAAGGACTTATCTGAATTTGATCTTCAATATCTCGATGTTAAAGTTGTTGTCACTTTATGCAAAATGGAGAAGATCTTCCCTCCTTCATTCTTTACAGTGATGGTACACTTGATAATCCACTTAGTCAATGAGGTTAAGCTTGGAGGCCCAGTTGCCTTTCGATGGATGTACCCTGTTGAAAGGTAACACAATGATTCTTTGATTTTTTTTTTATATTTTTCTTTCGTTCCTATATTAAGGTGATGATATATTTGTAACCATATAGGGACCTTTTAACACTTAAGTCATACGTGAACAATAGAGCTCATCCTGAAGGTTCAATTGCTGAAGGTTATTTAGCTCAAGAAAGTCTTACATTCTGCTCCAGATATCTCACAGGAGTAGAAACTCTCTTCACTAGAACAATCAGGAATGATGATGAGGGCCACCAAAATGAGTTTGAAGAATCCAACAATCTTTGTCCTGGTCGTCCATTGGGGCATAAAATACATTCAGGACCTTCATCTCAGAAAAGGAGGCGATCCTCAAATATTGCCATAGATGAAAAGTCACTTGCTCAAGCACATCGTTATGTGCTATTTAATGTTGAATCAGTTACACCATTTCGAGAGTAAGATAAACTATGTTTTTTCATTGAGATTTTTTTTAATCTTTAACTTACCAAAAAAAACATGCATTTTGTATAAAGGGAACACAAAAGGCTGATCAAGGGACAGAATCGGTCTCGTCGGACACCTGAGTATGAAATCAACAAAATTCATTGCCAACAGTTTAGTGATTGGTTTAAGAAAAGGGTAATATGGAAAAAAAAGTACTCATGTATGTTATATCTTGCTACTTAGGAATACAAAGTAATTTATTATTTCGTAAATATATTTATAGGTTGTACGCATGGAAGAGCAACTGGATCAACGGGTCAATGAAGAAATAAAGTGGCTTGCTCGTGGTCCAATGAATTACGTACAACAATACTCAGGTTACCTTGTTAAAGGTTACCGGTTTCACACCAAAAAACGCGAGGAGTTTCTAAGAACTCAGAATAGTGGTGTTGTTGTAGCGGTACAAGGTGAAAGTTATGCTAGTAGTCGAGATAGAAGACCTGTTGAAGGCGTAGTTAACTACTATGGTAAACTGAATGATATCATTGAGTTGAACTATGCAGGTCTCATACGAGTTGTTTTATTCAAATGTGATTGGGTTGACATTAATAGGGGTTGCAAGAAAGATGATGGTGTAACAGTGGTGAATTTCTCATATAAAGCACATACAGGGGCTAATTTAACTGACGACCCTTTTGTTTTTGCATCACAAGTTGATAAGGTGTTTTATACTACGGATCCCAAAAATAAAGATTGGGAGGTTGTAAGACATGTAAAACTAAGAGATGTATTTGACATGGGAGGTATTGATGATCAAATCGCTGGACATCAAAATGATGGCACATATGATATACCGCACTTGCATAGAATTGGAGATGATGGTGATGATGGCATGGATGTAACACCGGAAATGGAAATTGAAGGCGTGGACAATGATGAAATTGAAGCCATGGATGATGATGAAACTGAAGATGACTAGATTTAATTTATGTTCTTTATAACGATTCTTTTTTATTAGTTCTTATTTGATATTACTTTAATATTTTAATTATTTATTTGTACATAAATTTGCCATTGAAATGCCTAATAATATTACTTGAAATTCTTAGTTCTTTAAATTGGTTCACCCTGAATTTATACATTTTCTTGTAAATTCCAAGATGGCTAGGCGTAAAAGACTGTGTATCATATCTGCTGATGTTGCATCTGATAACCCTGTTCAAGACAATGTTGAAGTCGAGCATTGTCCACAAAATTCTCTAGGAGAAGATCAAGCAATCAATCAACAATCTTCCCAACATGAGATGTCTAATAATACTGAGCAACGTCCTGAAGGAGAATCTGAACAAGGTATGTCATTTTTACAGCTATATCTAGTATGTATAAACTTCTATAGTTTGTGACCATTTGTCCAGAACCCAATAATGCCTTTTTGGTACTATTTGCTTTTTAAATCAGTCCAGGGCATACACAACCCCCTATCTTACTTATTGATTGCTGCTGTTGTTTGCTTTTTAAATCAGTTTGAGAGTTGGTATTATGTTGAGTCTCGGTGTCCCCTGCACACACACTACATTATTCACAACAGTTCATTCGCACACACATGTATATATGTATTGTTGTTGCTGAATTTTCATCACACAGAACACACATATGTTACCTGTTATATCAAATTTCATGTTGCGGATGTTGAGGTGTTGTTGCTGTCATGTTTTAATAGCCACACCCCCTATTAGACTTGTTGATTCTGACTTTCAATATGCACACGAGATACATGTTTGTTGATATTGTTACTGCCCATTAGCTTCTGATCACGTTGCACACACACACACACACACACACACACACACACACACACACACAAACGAGTGCATAGATGCTAGAATGAAAACCATGTTCAGCCTTGAACACACCCTGCACATTATATTATTTTTATAGCTCTGTATTTTGGGGTTTTAAAGCTCTGTTTATTTCCTGTTGGAAAATGAAAGAAAACAGTAAGATAGGTACAGTTCTGTGCTGTTTATTTCCAGACATTAAAAGCACTTGTGTTTGTGACAGTTCACAGCAGCAGCAGCCCCTTTAACTGTAGAATCTCAGAATAATAAAGTAGTGTACTGGTTGTGTTTGTGACAGTTCACAGCAGCAACAGCTTTTCCCCCTAACCTTGACATACAAATGAATTTTCTGATGTTTTAAGCATAATCATTCCCAGCAGCCTAGCAGCCCACTCTTATGCATATGTGATGGATTAAAAGTTACATTCTCTTGTAATTGATCCTTGATTCATGTATTTTATTGCTCAATGATCCCTGAGCCTTAAGTTTATTAAAATTGCTTCAACAACCCGTGATTAACTTTTATTTATTTATGTAGAATACATAAATAGTAGATATTTGTGGCTTTCAATTTTTTGTAGAGGGTTTATTTGATGTATATTTTAAATCCATGTTTATAAGGAACTCAAAAGAAGGCTAGGGGTCATACTAAAAAAGCAGAGACATGGACGATGACCAGTGATAAAAAAATAAAGGTGACTTTTAACAAGTTTGGGAAACCTGTGGGAGAAGAAGGAAATGAACTAACGCAATTCCTTGGGACCCTTGTAAGAATGGCTGACAACGTTGGAATACAATATCCAGACTGGAGAAAAGTTCCCATGCAAAAAAAAGAGGATATGTACTCCATTGTTAAGGTAATTGCATATTAACTTCTTGGAACTTCTCATATTACTTTACACATACTTGTTACATGTGTAATATTTATTTTGCAGTCAAAATTTGAGATTCATCCAGCTGAAACAACTTCCATCAAGAAGTGGATTATTTTTAGCATGGGAAAAAAGTGGAGGACTTGGAAAGGATCATTAAAAGCACGTGGATATGATCCAAGTCTTACGATTGATGAAATTGTGGCACAAGAAGTTGAAAATGATAGTCGAGTGAACCCAGATCAGCTTAAAGAACTTGTGGCTCGTTGGTTCACTCCTGAACACCAGGTTGCATTATTTCTTAACTTACATTTATTTCTCGAACTGAAAATGTATTTTTGGCAAATACTTTTATATTAAAAGGTCATCTAAAGTCTTCGTGTTTATAACTGAGTCATTTATTTGTGGAATTACTTAGAGGGTGTGTGATATAAGGAGAACAAGTCGTTCAAAGATGCAAGAGCCTCATGTCACTGGGACAAAATCATTTGCCCGACTTGCTCATGAAGAGGTATCATTCTAAACTATCTTATGGCATTCCAAATATGGTTAGTTTTGTAGCTAATGGTTTTGTGTTATTGAAGTATTATTAATCTTTACTGTAGGCATTGAAAAATAATGGTGTTTACCCAACACGAGGAGAAATATATCTAAAAAGTCATACACGCAAAAATGGAAGTATGGTGAATGACACGGTTGCTCGAGTTGCGGTAATATATTTTTTGAGCACTAGTAATTGTTTTCACACACACAACATATATATATATATATATATATATATATATATATGTGTGTGTGTGTGTGTGTGTGTGTGTGTGTGTGTGTGTGTGTGTGTGTGTGTGTGCGCGTGTGCGCGCGCGCTGATTTTATAACTTTGTTTGTTATGTAGGCATCCTTGCAAGCTGTTGCAAGTCACTCTTCAAACATACAGAGAACTGAAACTGATTATTCAAATGATGATTATTCTAAAGTGAAGGGTCCAGAAAAAAGTGGATACATTCGATGCGTAGGAAGGATGCCGGCTGTAAAAGACCAAAATACATCTTCTACTGATCCGCAAACTGTTCAACAACTAAAAGACGGGTTGGCTTATACACAAAATGTAGTGATGACCCTCTTGAATGTTATGAAGGATCATATTCCAAATTCAAACTTGTCTGGAGTTCTTAATAATTTGAACTTACAGGTAGCTACATCAAATTATGAAGGATCATATTCCAAATTCAAGGTTGATAATTCTCTTTTTATCTCATGTACTAATAACATTATTTTTAATTTTTTTTCCAGGTTCCTGATAACTTTTCTATGGCTTGGAACAATTCTCCTTTAGGAAATCAACGATCATCATCAGAAAGTCATACCGGTACTTACTTTCAATTATAGTAATTACATGGATATGCTATAAATTATATATTATATCAATTTAACGCATATTTGAGACATGACAATTTTTTTATAGATTTTTTGTCATGTCTATTTGGTGTTACACATGTTCTTATATGATGCATCATGATACGTGATAGGTAATTGTTCGTAAGCTGGATTAACAAGAGGAGTGATTGATCAAAGTTCATATCGAATCATGCTTGACGTATCTTCTCCAACAAGTATTTTATTTGGTAGCTTTAGGCTTTTCATGTTATTATTATAACAATTAGGATTTAAAGCGTTTCAGAGACCTATGTTTTGTAATTGAGAATCTTGTCAGAATATTGAACTTTCATTTATGTATGAAATATATTCCATTTTTATTTTCTTGTTGTAATTGTTTTTATTATTATTCATTTTTAAAAAAATTTACACTCGAATGATGTATACAATATAAACAAAATCAAAAATAATTTTTCAACATGTATTTAGTACTAAAAGGTATGTGCCATTAAAAGTACCATGAAATGATTAAATTTAACAAATATATAGTGACATAAAATGTGTCACAAAGATATTCTCTTTAATGTGACAATAAAAAGTGACACTAAAACCATATTCATAGGCTTAATTTAGGACGTATGTAATGACACAAAAAATGTGTGCCACAAATAATTTTTATTTGTTGTGGCTAAAAAAAAAGTGTCATTAAAACCCAAAAGGGCTGCTGTGGCATAACCAAAAAGTGCCACAAAAGGTCTTTAGTGGTAGCGCTTCTAGTGACACTTTTTTTTTGTGCCGCTGATTATAAAGAAGGTCTTTAGTGGCACTTCTCGTATTTTTAGTGACACATTTTCTATGCCACTGAATGGCTTTTTTTTTGTAGTGATATGTATATGTATATGTATATGTATAAAAACATTACAACTACAACTCAACCAAACAACATAGCATGACACTGAAACTAAATAGGAACAACCAAGACTAGCTACTCAACCCCCTAGTCATAGGCAGCATCGCGGATGCGCCCGCCCTGTCATAGATGGCTAAGGAAGGCATCTTGGGCTGGCCCCATCATGGGCGTGCTTCACGAATCATGGCCATAACCATTGGCCGCAACATCTCCAATTTTGCCATGATCATGACTGGAACAATCTTAAGTGACTCAGAAAGATCGTGGCTTGACCCCCACGATAGCAATCATGATGTTATTGATTTGTGCAAACTCTATTTTTGCTCAACAAAGGAACTTACTCCCAAATTCGAATTCCCAGTAGTCATAGCAAATATAAACTATACAAATACCTTAAAATTTCACTAAAACACTTTTGCGACCAATTCATCAAATCACTTATGAACATAGTTAATTACCTTTATAAGAAGGCTAAAGGCTTCCACTCAAATCTATTAATTAAGGAAATGATGAGGTTGATGCGAGACACAATGAGAAGGTTGAATCTCCAATCATGGTTGCGGTCTTTGCTCATGTTCTATCTCTTTTCCGTGTTTACCTACACACGACATGTTTAAAGTTGAATGGAAATGAAAGAAAATAAACAAGCATCATGATCTTATATACATTTATATAGATTTTATTTTTGTTATCACACCGGATATTAGTATCCAATAACCACTATTTTAGCAACTTGTCTCAATTAATTCCAAATGAAGCAACACAAACTACAAATATCATTGTTCAACTACAACCCAAACAGCCATCGAGCGAAGAACAACTGAGAAATGACAGCAAAAGAAATCAATACAACCACCATGAAATCTACGAACAAGGGCAACCGAGCACAAAAACACCATAATCGAAACTTTAAAACTTAAACGATGATTTGAGACCCATGACAAACAGCTTGAGACTTTGATCACTGTTGAAATTTATTTTTTCAGTGAAAATTTGTGGTCACTGGTGACTTGTCGACGGTGCCCTTTGACTTTCAACCGGTTACAACTTACAACTACTAATATCTCATTTCTGTAAGATTTTTCCGATTGAAGGTTTTTTGTGCAATTAAAAATAGTTGTGGTTTTAATACCATAAATTAATCCAATTTAAAGGTTTTTTTTTTGCATAAGTATCCCTTATTTAATTGGGTTATGCTTACAAATACAAGAAATGAGGTGCCTATTACGTCGTCAAAGATAAACCTACTCATCCGGTAACTGGTCACCAGGTTGCTATAATATGTGATGTGTTGCAAGTTGGTTGCTAAATTTTTGATAAATAAAAAAGTTGGTTACTATTTGATGATATTTTCTTTTTTGTTTTTTCTAATTTTTTCTTATATGTTTTTTAAATATATATAAGGTTAAATATGAACTTATGAAGCAACTTTACTTTTTTTACCAATATATGCAATGTATCAATTTCTTTATCAATTAGTTGATTTAATCAACAGCTAATATGCGCAGTGCATTATTCATTTTTCTAAACAAGGAACATACCAATATGTTACGGATGAGAAAATGTATCATTTTTTTTCTAAAACCGTATCAGTAACTAGTAACAATTCAATTGAGAGACTTTAAAGAAATAAAATAAATAAGAATATTAATTAGTAGATGTTAGAAAACCCAAAGTAAAGCAATTAAAGTTATAATGTTGAACATAAATACAAATGACTAATAAAACATATATAAAAAATAAATAATTAAATTCAATAATATTAGACCATACATACATACATATATACGCGCGCACGCACATATATATATACACACACACACACACACACATATATATATATATATATATAGTAAATTACATAAATGGTCCCTGTGGTTTATAGCATATTTCAGGTTTCGTCACTAACTTTGAAATTACATTGGTAGTCCATATTTAGAAACTTTGTCACGTTTTCAGTCCCTAAGCAACTCAATTTTTTAAAAATTCCAATTTTGCCCTTGAGAATTAATTTCACATATGGTCCCTAATCAATTAATTTAGTTTTTCTTTATTTTTAATTATTTGTATATTTATAATTGTTTTATTAATAAATAATATTTTACTTATTAGTATAAAAACTTAATTTCAATTTATTTATGTTATTTATCTATATATTAATGAGTTTCATTATTATTATTATCTACATTCATTCGCTTTAACAAAAGTATTTATTTTTTTCTTAATTTTTGTTTTATAAAATTTTTCCATCTATCTATATATTTAATTAATTTATCCATCTTATGCGCATATATTAATTTTTAAATGTTATTAATGTTGTTTTTAAAATTCTAAACATGAAAAATATGTACATTCATTGACAAATTAAATGAATCATTCATTATTATTTTATAGATTTTTATTAGTAGACTAGTGTGTATTCTACATATAAAATAGTGCTACTAAATTTGTATTATTTCAAATAACTTTAACAAGCTTATAATTTTTTTAGCATTTTTACAAACCTCTGCCCCTATGTTACACTCATAAAAATTTTAAAAATGCTAAAAAGATTACACATTTTAGAGAAATTTCATATATATCCTTGTAAACTTTAAATATTAAACTCCAAAAGAAATAAAATTTAAAAATAAATAAATATCATTTTCTAATTTAATTCAATAAAAGATTAATTAAGAAAATAATATTTATATTTTTTCTAAAAATAAAAAATTTTAAAATAGTCATTTGGATATGTATGTGTGATTTTAAAAGTTTAAAAGAATATATATGTAATAAGGAAGTTTACAATGATATATAAGTAATATTTAAAGTTTACAATGATATATATATATAATTCTCTTCAAATTGTTTAAAGTTTATTGGAAATAATACTTTACTAACACTTTTTTATATGTAGAATATACAATAGTTTAGTAACAAAAATCTATAAAATAAGAATGAATGATTTTTACAATGTATAAATGAATGTACATATTTTTCATGTTTAGAATCTCAAAAACAACATTAATAGCATTTAAAATTTAATATACGAATATAAGAAGGGTAAATTAAATAAATATATCAATTGTTTGCAAAATTTTTATAAAACAAAAAGTAATAAAAAATATAAATATTTTCGTCCGAACGAATGAATTTAGATGATGATCATAATAATAATAATTAAACGCATTAATATATAGATAAATAACATAAATAATTTGTAATTAAGTTTTTATACTAATAAGTAAAATATTATTTATTAATTAAACAATTATAAATATACAAATAATTAACTATAAAGAAAAACATATTAATTGATTAGGGACCATATGTGAAACTAATTCTTAAGGGCAAAATAGGTATTTTTAAAAAATTGAGTTGTTTAGGGACTGAAAACGTAACAAAGTTTCAAAATATGGACTACCAGTGTAATTTTTCAAAGTTAGGGGCGAAACCTGAAATTTGCTATAAACCACATGGACCATTTATGTAATTTACTCATATATATATATATATATATATATATATATATATATATATATATATATATATATATATATATATATAGTCCCCGGTTCAAAAAAGTATCTCTCGAAATCAAGTGCATCCGAAGGTACCAACCTTAAAAAACTTTTTTTAAATTTTTTTCTCATAACCATGTTTAATTTAATGTTATACACGTGATATATGAATTTCACATACATTCACACTTTCTGTGTCCTTAAAAATTATGTGAATGCTCAATGCATATTTATGTGAATGATCATTTTACACCATGTGAATGGTGTGAATGACCATTCACATGATTTTTTTACCATTCACAAGATTTATGATGTTGCTAATTTTGAAAAAAAAAATTATAATGTTGTCTTATACATGTTTATTATAAAAAATACATGTGAATGATCATTCACATTAGGGTTCCTCTGGGTACGCTGATGAACATATATATATATATATATATATATATATATATATATATATATATATATATATATATATATATATAATATACATACATAATATACATAATATAAAGAAACTCATATATTATGTATATTATTATTATATATATGATATATATATATACTATATATAATATATATATATATATATTAATATTATATATTTGTATATTATGTATATATATAATATATATATATATATATATATATATAATATATATATATATTATATTATTATATATATGTATATATATTATATATTATGTATATTATGTATATTATATATATATATATATATATATTATATATATTATGTATATTATGTATATTATATATATATATATATATATATATATATATAATATACATACATAATTAATAATTTATATACATACATAATATACATACATAATATATAATACATAATATACATACATAATATAATACATAATATACATACATAATATACATAATATATATAATATATAATATATATATATATATATATATATATATATATATATATATATATATATATATATATATATATATATATATATATATATAGAATATGGTTCGAGAGAGTACCACCCTTATGCAGCGCACCAGAAGGTACCAGCTTTAAAAAAACTTTTTTAAATTTTTTTTTTCATAAACATGTTTTAATTAACATTATGAAGAACATATATAAATTTCACATACATTCACATCTCCTAGCTCCTAAAAAATGATGTGAACACACACTTACATAATTTTGAATGTATGTGAACGTGCATTTATGTGGTGCGTGTTTTCATGCACTTAGAGTGCTCGGATTTGCGTGAAATTCACATATGATCTGTGTAATGTTAATTAGAACATGTTCATGAAAAAAAATTTCAAAAAAATTACTTTTAAGGGTGGTACCTTCTGGTGCGCTGCATTAGAGGTGGTACTCACTTGAACCTAAATCTATATATATATATATATATATATATATATATATATATATATATATATATATATATATATATATATATATATATATATATATATATATATATATATATATATATATATATATAATATACATACATAATTAATAATTTATATTGTAAAATTAAAGAAACTCAATAATTTATATCATATGTTTTCCTTGATTGTTCAATACCATTTTTAAATGAAAATTTGTCGTATCAATTTGACATTTTTATTGAACTTTTAACGTCAATTTTTTAACTTTTAACATGTGAATTCACTAGTCAGATTAGGATGAAGTTTCGAATTCGTCACCGTAAATGAGTTGTTTTTGTCCAGCCTAATCTAATCCGGCCTATGCACGAACAGTAAAATCGAAAGACTAATTTTAACCTTTGATCAACATCAAATGAATCACAGCAGTTTAAATTCGAAACTTCTTGTTCAAGAAATCCTAAATTGCATGTTCATAAATAATTCTCATTTATTATGTCATTTTCAACCTTTGGTTGTAATTTATTCTATGTCAACTCTTTAGTTTTTTAATATCTCATAAACATCAATTTAAATATTATGAATCATAAACATCAATTTAAATATTCTTTTTATCAGCTACACATTGCAATAGGGTTAATTACGTTAAAAGGTAACATAATGTCACAGTTTTTTCAATTTAAGTAACATACTAATTTTTTTTCTAATTAAGGTAACATATTTTCCAAATCAAGTCAATCAAGGTAACCATATCGGATTAAAAGGTAAAAATTACTAACGTGACAATTTCTTTGTCCGGTTAGCATTTTTTTTTACAGAAATGACAGTTTATTTGTTATATGATGTGCACTATTTTATGCAATTTAAAAATACTTTTTGATAATTCCTTGTTATTTTGAGCAAATTTAAAAATATTTAAGCAGTATTAGAATTTAAAAAAACTGATGACTAGACACAGAAACTGTCATGTCAGTAATTTTTACCTCTCAATCCGATATGGTTACCTTGATTGACTTGATTTGGAAATCATGTTACCTCAAATAGAAAAATTTAACTATGGTATTCAAATTGAAAAAATAGTGACAATATAGTAACTTTTAACATAATTAAACCCATTCCAATATTATTGTACTCATATTTATTAATTATTAATGTTCTTAAAAAGAATCCACCATTTTAAAATTAGTTATGGTTAATTGTTAACATAGAAATATTATAATTCTTTCTTATTTTAGGCATTACATTCAAAAGTAAATTGAATAATTAATTAAATTAAATTGCTATATACAAACGTATGTAGCAAATAAAAATTTTAAGTATAACTAACCACGAAAGAATAACATATCAATTAAGAACTGAAGTACTAAGAAAACTAAGACTACATAATATGACTTAAAATATTTTCAGATTTTTAACAAAAAAAAAAAAAAAAAAAAAAAAAAAAGAAGACTATCAAAATTAGGGGTGACAATTTTGACCATGCAGACCGAACGGTTAAATTGACCCGCAGTAAAAAACTAAGCTGGTTCATAATTTTTTTAAAAATTGAAAATTTTAAAACGATGTATTAAACAAATTGTTGTTTGAAAAAAGAGTAAATTACAGAAATGGTCCCTGTGGTTTGGTCGAATTATGGATATGGTCCTCGGTTTTTAAAAATTACATAAATGTTCCCTCAAAACACTATTTACTTGCAAAAATGGTCCATCTTTCTCTTAACTTTTTTTAAATGACGGTTTTGTCCTTTTCTCAATAACAAATTGGTCGCTCAACTATGAAATTTAATTTCAACTTTAGTCCTTTACATAAAGTTTTACTTTATGTTTAAATTTAGAAATGTTAATTTAAAAAACTAATTATTATTATTATTATTATTATTATTATTATTATTATTATTTCTTAGAATATATTTGTTTATTATTAGAAATATCCTAATTTGAATATTTAAATTTATTTAATTTACGTCTTTTTTATATATCAGATTTATTTATTAAAATTTTATTGATCTTATGTTTTATTTGTAAAAATATTTGTACACTTTTGTCTTTTATACATTTTCATATAAATAATTAATTATGTTAATATACTTTTATTTGATTATAATTTTTATGAGAAAAGTATAAACATTCAGACATTTTAATTTAATTATTTTGTTACGTATATTGGCACTCGTGCTATTATTTTCTTCTAATTATTTTTGGATTTTATTCATTTCGATTTAAATATTTTTGTTATAATACATTTTAATTTACACTACTACTGTATTCATTTTATTCTGATTATTTTGTTAGATTAATGTGTTTCGATTTAATTACAAAGTATAAACCAAAATGCATCTATCAAAGTATACAATCCAAAACGTATATGTTTCATTAAATCAAAACATATAAATGTTTATATTATGTTTATATGTTTTACATCAAAATTATAATTAATTTGAAACGTATTAACGTCACAAATTTTTAAGTTAAAAATGAATGAAATATTTTGTTTATATATGTTTCTTCAAAATTAAGTCAAAACTTAGAAACGTAAATATTTTTTATAATGAAAATGAATAAAATGTGAAGTCTACATATTTTTATTAGAATTACAATTAAATTGAGATGTAGGTAGTAACGAAATAATTAAAAAAAAAAACGAATAAAATACTAAGTTTTAATTGAAACGTATTAATGTTACAAAATATTAAAATAATAAATAAAATACGAAATTTGAATCCAAACATATTAACACATAAATATTTAAATCAAATTGTTAAATCCTTAGTTTATATATTTTTTAAAAAGTATAAATAAATCAAAATATATTAACGTAATGAAATAGTTAGATAGAAATATAAAAAATATAAAAATGTATACTTTATCAAATGAAACATAAAATAAATAAATTTTTAATAATTAAATTGAATACATAAAAGAAACATAAATTAAATAAATTAAATATTATCATTTTTAGAATAAATAAAAAAATATATTTTATAACATAAATATATTTAAAAAAATTAAAATGTATAAATAATGATAATAAATTTAAAGAAAAGGTGAAATTTTATAAAGGGGACTAAAATTGAAAATAAATGACATTGTTGAGGGACCAAATTGTTATTTAGAAAAGGGTAAAACCGTCATTTAAAAAACGTTAAGAGAAAGATGGACGATTTTTGCAAGTAAATAATGTTTTGAGGGACCATTTATGTAATTTTCAAATACCAGGGACCATATCCATAATTTCGACCAAACCATATGGACTATTTTTGTAATTTACTCTTGAAAAAATTTAAAAATTACGTAAAATTTATGACTTTTGATTGTCAATTCGTTTGACCCATTTGCTTAAACGGACCGAAATTGTCACCCCTAATCACAATCTTAGAAATATATGTACGTAGATTTTTAGTATAAAAAGGACTTGTTTGATAAAGTCATAGGCCTTTTAAATTTTAATTCAACTTTATATTTTCACATGTATATAATCAAATATTATTCAAATTCAAACACAAATATAAAAATGTACCACATGCACTAGTATCGTGCACAATCTGCCAGACTTGTTAAAACTTCAAATATGCCTTTTTGCATTCCTTTTATACTTGGATGATGTCAACCTTGCCTAAGAATGGCTATAAAATGGCCCCAAAACTTATAATATTTTCAGTTTACTCCAAACATGTCTTCTTCACTTGCAATGGTGAAAAAACCTCACTTTGTTTTGGTACCTCTACTTGCACAAGGTCACATGATTCCAATGATAGATATGGCTCGGTTATTTGCCGAAGAAGGGGTTGTCGTTACTCTAGTAACAACGCCTTTAAATGCCTTGAGATCTGCCACCAATATTAAACGGGCTCAAGAAAATGATAGGCTTTTTATTAACCTGGTGGAAATCCCGTTTCCATGGAAAGAAGTAGGATTACCACCAGGATGTGAGAACCTAGACAGTCTTCCTTCAAGAGAGCTCATACGCAAATTTTATCATGCCCTTGATTTGCTACAAAAACCATTGGAAAATTATTTGGAAAAACATAACCCTCCTCCAAGTTGCATTATCTCAGACAAGTACATGTATTGGACATCTAAAACGGCTCAGAAGTTTAATGTACCACGAATTGTTTTTCATGGAATGGGTGCGTTTTCGTTATTGTGCTCACATAATATAAAGCTCCATAATGCACATCTTTCTACAATGTCAGACTCAGATGTCTTTGAAATTCCACAAATGCCGGTGAGAGTTGAAATCACAAAGATGCAACTCCCAGGAGCAGTTGTGCAGTCTGGTAACTTGGATGACATTCGTGTCAAAGTGGAAGAGGCTGAATCTAGTGCCTATGGAGTAGTCATGAATACATTCAACGAGCTTGAGCATACTTTTATCGATAAATACCAAGATACCATACATAAGAAAATATGGTGCATTGGACCGGTATCTATGTGTAACAAAGAGACCTCTGACAAATTCACAAGAGGTAATAATGCTTCAATTGATGAGAAACAATGCATCGAGTGGTTGGATTCAAAGAATCGAAAGTCTGTGCTCTATGCTTGCCTTGGTAGCCAATGTCGCCTCATTCCATCACAACTATTTGAGATCGGGCTTGCGTTAGAGGCCTCAAACCACCCATTCATTTGGGTCATAAGTCGTAGGGAGAGATTTCAAGAAATACAGAAGTGGTTAATTGATGAAAATTTTGAAGAGAGGAATAAAGGAAAGGGGTTAATCATTACAGGGTGGGCCCCTCAAGTTTTAATATTGTCTCATCCATCGATCAAAGGGTTCCTGACGCATTGTGGTTGGAACTCAATAACTGAGGGGATATGTTCGGGTGTTCCAATGATCACATGGCCAATGTTTGCCGAGCAATTCTTGAATGAGATCTTGATTGTGAACATTTTAAAGATTGGGATCCGAGTTGGGGTTAAAGTTCCCGTCAGGTGGGGAGACGAAGAGAATGTAGGGTTGGTTATAAGGAAAGAAGAGATTAGTGAGTCCATAAAGATTTTGATGGGTGATCAAGGAGGTGAACAAGAGGGTGAAATAAGTCATAGGGCTCAAGAGCTCGGAGAGTTGGCAAGAAAAGCCATAGGAAAAGGTGGTTCGGCTCAAGTAAACATGAAATTATTGATTCAAGACATCATCGATAAATGCAATCATTGCATGAGTTAGAAAAACACATATTTCTAGGTCATTTGGATACATAATGCAAGCCTTTTAGCTTCTTTTACTTAATTATTTTAATGTTGTGTCTCTGTTTTAAATAATATATATATATATATCCAATAATTAGTTACTTGTATTAAACCTTTTTTATATTGAAAAATAAATTGTATTGATACTCTAACCATGAAACTATAATCATGTGAATTGTCTCCAAGATACTAAGATAGAGACAAGTACAACTCCAAAAAAGAGAGCCCGACACAAAGTTTCAGACACATGTCACCTATTAAAATTTAAGCCAATTAATTTGCGAAGACGACTTCTTCTTTGCAAACCACAGACTCGTTAAACGCTACACATGCAGGAAGAGATCAGATATCCCTCATATTTATCTTCTCCTATCGTCTTGACTTGCATGAAGAAGTCTGTTCCACCAATTCCATATTACCCAAAGAACCACCACTATTAGGTCTCGAAATAATCTGAAAATCTCCAAATAATCTGAAAATCAAGTCTACCAAATAATCTGAAAATCTCCACCAACTTCTTATTTTCACCATAAAAAGGATATGAAAAATATAACACATTTTAGGTTATGTTTTATTTTGAAAAGTGTACTTTGATAAATTATAATTTAAAAAGTCGGTTTTTTTTTTCTTTTGGAGATTAGTTTCAGCCACTTTGTAGGCTAATTTGGATCTTTAAGATGTGTTTTTGTTTATTGTGATATTGACTATGGACATTTTTAAATTATATTTTCATGTTCTTTACCTTTTGACTTTTATCGATGTGTAATATGTTATGTTTTTACTTTTTTTTTTTTATAAAAAATTTAATTAATTTTCTATTAAAGTATTGGAATTGGTATGAACTATATGGCCATATGGGTTAGGTTCCTTCTATATATTTATAGTAGCCCCGATTAGCGTTCAATAGTAATTTTACAAGAAAAATCGTAAAAAATTTATAAAATTTTCATCTCACTTTTTAAGAAAAAAAAAATTTTTGTTCGACTTAATATCACTTATTTAAAATTTCATTTTACTTTTTAACATATCACTTTTCATACTCTCTCTTACTGTTCTATTACCTACTCTATATTCAGGGGCGGACCTAGCTTTGTAGGGTGGGGGTCAAATGACCCCTATGAATTTTTTTTGGTATTTTATATTTAGTTGAAAATTTTCGACCCCGATAAATTTTAAAGTTCGACTCCTATATCTTAATTATCTTTTATAAAATTTATATATGGAAAATGTTCTATTAAAAAATCTAAGAAAAATGTAAATCTTCATAGTCTGTTATCCATTTATCAAATATTAAAAAAAAATACATAAAATTGTGTATGAGTTTGATAATTTATTAAGCTCACTTGAGTATTATTGAGTTTAGCGTAGGATAGATTCTATGAATCAGTAACTTCTTTTTACTCTTATCCTTTATTGTTTAAGTGTTTAATTCATTATCAAATGCACAATAATAGTCTAATAAATTGTAATTTGTTTAACACTAAGTAAATGTAAGTTAAAATGGTAGATTAGATTGTTGTTGATTTGTTAACATAAATATTATTAAAGTTTTATTTAATTATATAATATGGACCAATTTTGAAAAGAAAGTTATCAGAATCCAAAAAAGAATTGTTTGTCAATGTTTCAGACGATGACCTAATAACTCGTTTTCAAATTATGAATGTAACACCCACAATTCTCACACAAATGCCACGTCAATACAATACACAGGTGGCAATAACGCAATCATCTCATAATGCACATGTCACAGGATTAGCGGAAAACACTGATAATTTAAAACTTTAATACAAAGTTAACACGTCTCAAGTCACATGCTGATTCAGATGCATACACGACTGAATTATCTGATAAACACGGATTACTGAGAGCTAACATAATACAGATCCAGTATAAGATACAGACAACAGATTTGAAGTCTAACGAAAACAATCATCAACACCCTAGACCTCTGAATCACTTCGGCTGCTGCGGCTGTGACTGCGGTCCCACAGAATGGCTGCCTGAGACACGGAAGACTCGAAAACATAAGCTGGACAGCTCGTGAGTACACGAGGGTTAGACACTGCAGGTAAAAACACATAGCATACACTACACATATATCTCAGCACACATATGCAACTCGATGCATAACACATATCTCTGCTCAAAAGGGGGACCACATTCCCCAGCTAACAGGCCGCACACAGCAGCGGTTAGCTACTCAATAGGCACAGGAGCGACCTGGCAATATCACTGCCGTATATATACAGCCTCATATCTCGTGACTGGTTAGGGACAGTCAGCCTGCGCGATCACATATCGCGGACACCTGCAATTCAAACACATATAGCACGTATAGGGTAGAGAAGCTCATACCTGCGCGCTGTCACAGTCTCATACACATATATATCACAACCACATAGACGACTCGAAAGAATGCACGTGCGTTTGAAAAGAACTCAAGTACTCACCGACTACCCTATTCGACTTGAAACCCGAAACTCTTAATGCGGCTCGGCACGTGCTCGGCTAGGACCTGTAACTGTTACAATCCCACATATCAATACAAGTCCCAACAATCAACAATTCAAATCAAACATAATTATCGCGATCAATCTAAACCCGAAACAGATTTCCGAACGGATAATCGATCCCCGAAACCCTTTTACGGAATCCTATCGGAACCCAAAATCCCAAACAACTTAACCCGACACCGCACCGAAGGAACCCGACCAGATAACGACCCTCACTTCCCTTATAAAGACTTAAACAAATTTTCTCTAACAGACTGATTTACGCGCTGCGCCCCCCTGCAGTCGCGCCGCGGCCCCCTGCGCGTCGCGCCGCGATCAGTCGCCTGCTCCAGCTCTGCTCTTCGATGTCCATGGCTGAACCAGGGGGTTTTCACCCCTCCTCACCCGATTTCCAGCTCAAAACACACATACAAACACTATGTAACAGACTCCTATTACTTATACACCAAACTACACAACTCTCACAACATAGAACACAAGATTTAACTCTCAAAGTCAATAACCCTTACCTCAAATACTCAAGAACTCCAACAAGAAGATGAAGAAGATCAAGATGCAGCACTCGATTGAATTCTTAGCTTCTCTTTTCTGGCTTCTAATCTCAGCTGGAGCTCCAAGAATACACACACACTTTAGGATAAACTCTCAAAATGAAGGCAAGAGAAAGGATAAGGTCACATATATACGTACATATCCATATCCGGTTCCGAACCCACTATCCCGGACCCGATATCACTTTTTCACAAATTATATCATTAGGACCCAATTAATTCCACGATCCCGAGGAGATAATTAATCCGCTAATTGTTAGCTCGGAGACACGTATCACTCGATTTTGACACGTTAAATCCACGAAATGGAATTTAATTGGAACAACGCAATAATAATAATTAAATGAGCCAATAAATTAAATCCATGTACCAGGCTCGATCCGGGATGTTACAAATCCTCTCCTCTTAAAAAGATTCCGTCCCGGAATCTAGCTTGGACTCGGGAATAGCTGCGGATATCGGCTCCTCATCTCGGCCTCGGGCTCCCAGGTGGCACTAGTACCCTTATGATGCCTCCACTGTACAAGTACTAGCGCAATCTCTTTGTTCCGCAATCTCTTCACCTTTCGATCAGTAATCGCCTCAGGCTGCTCAACATACCTCAGATGAGAATCCACGGTGATCTCGGATAACGGCACAAACTGATCATCTCTGGCCAGACACTTTCTCAGGTGGCTCACATGAAATGTATCGTGGACTCCGGCCAGCTCGGGAGGCAATCTCAATCTATAAGCCTGATCTCGGACTCTGGCGATGATCTCGAACGGACCGATGTACCGCGGACTCAGCTTACCTCTATGTCTGAATCTAATAACTCCTTTCCAGGGCGATACTTTCAGCATAACGCGGTCCCCAACGCTGAACTCGAGCTCGGTCAGCCGACGATCGGCATAACTCTTTTGCCGGCTCTGCGCCACTCTCATATGCTCTCGGATGACTGCCACTTTATCGCTTGTCTCCTGTAGCAACTCAGGCCCACTGATAGGTCGCTCGCCAACCTCGCCCCAACACACCGGGGTTAGGCACTTACGCCCATACAGTGCCTCGAATGGAGCCATCTTGATGGAGGAATGGTAGCTGTTGTTGTACGCAAACTCGACTAACGGCAAGTGAACGTCCCAACTACCACTGAAGTCGATCGCACAAGCTCGGAGCATATCCTCGAGAGTCTGATTCGTCCGCTCTGTCTGCCCGTCTGTCTGAGGTCTGTACGCTGTACTCAACTGAACTCTCGTCCCCAACTCGCGCTGAAAGCTCTGCCAGAACCTCGAAGTAAACCGCGTATCTCTATCAGACGTAATCGACATCGGAATGCCATGCCTCGACACTATCTTACTGATGTACAACCGAGTCAACTGATCCATAGTGATGGTGCCTCTCACTGCCAAGAAATGAGCACTCTTAGTCAACCGATCTACTATCACCCAGATCATATCGTTGCCTCGAACGGTGCGCGGAAGTCTGACGATGAAATCCATCATGATATGATACCACTTCCACTCTGGAATCTCTAAAGGCTGCAAATGCCCGTGAGGCTTCTGATGCTCGGCCTTGACTCGCAGACAAGTCATACACTCCTTGACGTATCGGCCCACATCTCTCTTCATCCCTGGCCACCAATAGAACTCGCGCAAATCTCTATACATTTTGGTGCTCCCGGGGTGGATAGACAATCTCGAACGGTGCGACTCATCTAAAATCAGCTGCCGCAGATTACCGACTCTTGGAACCCAAACACGATCACGAAACGCCCACAAACCTCTGCTATCTCTGCTCAATGCCTCTAACTGTCCCACAAGCCGCTCTCTTTTCACATTCTCGGCCCGCAATCCCTCAAACTGAGCATGCCTCAGACTCTCCACAAGAGTCGACGTAACCTCGAGCCTCGCTGCTCGGGAAACTACCGTCTGGCCACACGCCTTACGGCTCAACGCATCGGCCACCACATTGGCCCTACCAGGATGGTACTGAATCTCGCAGTCATAATCTTTCAATAACTCAAGGCTGCGCCACTGTCTCATATTCAACTCTTTCTGACTGAACAGATACTGAAGACTCTTGTGATCGGTATAAACCACGAACCGCGAACCGTACAGATAATGACGCCATATCTTCAACGCAAACACTATCGCGTCTAACTCAAGGTCGTGCACGGTATGATTTTCCTCGTATGTCTTCAGCTGTCGCGACGCATATGCGATCACCTTACCTCGCTGCATCAGAACACATCCCAAACCGGTACCTGACGCATCACAGTAGACCACGAAATCCTCTGTACCCTCGGGCAATGCTAACACCGGAGCCTGACATAACCGGGATTTCAATTCTCTAAAAGCCGACTCCTGCTCATCAGACCACACGAAAGGAACGGACTGCCGTGTTAGTCTCGTCAACGACCTGGCAATCCTCGAAAAGTCCTGAATGAAGCGGCGATAATACCCGGCTAGGCCCAAAAAGCTACGGATCTCGGGCACAGTCTTTGGCGGCTCCCAACTCATCACTGCCTCTATCTTCGCCGGGTCCACTGAAATACCCTCGGCGCTCACAACATGCCCCAAAAACTGGACCTCGCGCAACCAGAACTCACACTTGGAGAACTTCGCATAAAGTCGCTCCTCTCGCAGCACAGTCAAAACCTCTCGCAAGTGTTGCTCGTGGTCCTCGGCACTCCTCGAGTAGATCAAAATGTCATCGATAAAGACAATCACGAACCGATCCAACATAGATCTACACACCCTGTTCATCAAATCCATGAATGCCGCGGGTGCGTTAGTCAGTCCGAAAGGCATGACTAGGAACTCATAATGGCCGTATCTCGTCCGAAACGCAGTCTTCGGCACATCCTCATCTCTAACTCTCAGCTGATGATAACCCGATCTCAGATCTATCTTCGAAAAGAAGCTCGAACCCTGTAGCTGATCAAACAGGTCGTAACGTGGAAGCGGATAACGGTTCTTCACCGTCACTTTATTTAACTCTCGATAATCGATACACATCCGCATAGAACCGTCCTTCTTCTTCACAAACAGCACGGGAGCTCCCCACGGGGACGAACTCGGACGGATAAATCCACGATCCAGCAACTCCTGAAGCTGCGACATCATCTCTCTCATCTCGGTAGGTGCCAGCCTATAAGGCGTCTTCGCAATAGGCACCGCTCCAGGAATAAGATCGATACGAAACTCGACCTGTCGATCTGGCGGTAACCTAGGTAACTCCTCTGGGAATACCTCAGGGAACTCTCGAACTACGAGTATATCCGCTAAAGTCTTCTTCTCTAATCTGGCGTCAACAACATAAGCCAGAAAGGTCTCGCACCCCTTCGCAACATATCTCTGAGCTCTTGCCATCGACACAATACCGATCTCGCCTCGGCGCCTCTCGCCATATACTGTCACTGTCTCACTGTCTGAAATGGGTATCCGGATCATCTTCTTCGCGCACAAGATATCGGCCTGCCTGGCTGTCATCCAGTCCATACCCACTATCACATCGAAACTGCTAATCTCGATCGGCAGTAGATCAATCAGAAACCGGTGAGCATCAATCTCTAGGACACAATCTCTGTACACCCGACTCACTAGCGCTGTACTACCGTCTACTCTCTCAACGACTAACGGCACAGATAACACAGTAGCAGGCACAGAAAAGTAGGCACAGAATACAACAGATACATACGAGCGATCTGCTCCAGAATCAAATAAAATACGAGCACTAAGCCCGTTCAGAATGTACGTACCAGATACCACATCGGTAGACTCGCGGGCCTCCTCTGTCGTAGCCTGGAATACCCTGCCTCGACCTCTAGGCGCTGACTCACGGCGGCTCGAAGACGACGGCTCAGCTCTAGTCCCGCTAGTACTCGCTCCCTGTACTGCAGGTGGTGCATCCGGACAGTCTCTCACAATATGACCTGGCCTCCCACAGCGGAAGCACAGGGAATCCCTCGAAGTACAAGTAAAAGATGTATGGCCATACTGACCACAGCGGTAACAACGGGGCTGCTCTGACGTACAAGGACCAGAATGGCGACGGCGACATCTCGGACAGTCTCTCTTCCCAGCTGAACTGTCTGCCCGGCTCCCTGACGGCTGGGACCCCTGCCCCACGCTGCTCTGGCTCTGGCTGGGAGCGCTATATCGGGAAGTCTGCCCCTGACTCTGGCTGGCTGTCCCCGACCCCTGATACTGCCCAGACCTCCTGGACCTCCGGTCTCTGCCCCTGTCTCTGTCTCGGCGAAATCCCGAACCCTGCCCCTGAATCTGCTGCTGCTCAGGCTGTCTCTCTCTCTGGGACTCCTGGGGCTCTCGGTAGTAGCTACGGGACTGCTCAAACGTCTCTGTCCTCTGTCTCTGGGATGGAGGCTGGCCTCTCTGCCTCTCGATCTCTCTTTCTCTAACACGGGCCAACTCCAAGGCTCTCGCAAATGTAGGAGTGTCATGAAGCCCAACGAACTCTCGAATATCAGATCTCAACCCATCGATAAAGGCATCGGCCTTACGGACCTCTGTATCCACGTGCTGAGGTGCAAACTGGGCATACTCATTAAATCTATCCACATACTGCTGAACCGACATGCTACCCTGCTGGAGGTGCAAGAAACGACGCTCCATCTCCCGGCGCTCATCCCGGGGAATATACTGTAACTCGAAGATAGCACGGAACTGATCCCATGTCATAGCATAAGCTGCTGCGGTAGTCATGGATGACTCAATGGACTTCCACCACTGTGAAGCCCCTCCATTCAGCTGATAAGCCGCATAGCCGACCATATCACGAGGATCTACATGGGCAACTCGAAATGCCGCCTCTATCTCTCTCTCCCAAGCCATAGCCGCACCCGGCTCGCCACCGCCTCGGAACTGAGGTGGGGCTCCCGCCATAAAGTCCTTAAAGGACCCACCTCGCACAGAAGAAGAAGATGCCCCAACCACTGTCTCAACACTAGTAACTGGCGGCGGATCAGATCTCTGTCGCTGCTGCTCTCTCTCTCTATCCCTCTCTCTATAGAACTCAGTCAACACTGATAACATCTCTGACCGGCGGACATACTCATCTCCCGCTGGTCTCTCTGGCCCTGACCCCTCGCCATGATCTGCCATAACTACCTGCACATATCACAAAGGTAAGATAACATATCGATCACCCAGCGTTATACAATAAGCTAGGTCAGTTAATTCCGCTAAACTCAGTCTCAGGGGAGAATCCCACGGATCTGAACACGGTAAGAGCACAGGCATCCACTGATACTCAATACTGAAACCACAAGCTCTAATACCAAGCTGTAACACCCACAATTCTCACACAAATGCCACGTCAATACAATACACAGGTGGCAATAACGCAATCATCTCATAATGCACATGTCACAGGATTAGCGGAAAACACTGATAATTTAAAACTTTAATACAAAGTTAACACGTCTCAAGTCACATGCTGATTCAGATGCATACACGACTGAATTATCTGATAAACACGGATTACTGAGAGCTAACATAATACAGATCCAGTATAAGATACAGACAACAGCTTTGAAGTCTAACGACAACAATCATCAACACCCTAGACCTCTGAATCACTTCGGCTGCTGCGGCTGTGACTGCGGTCCCACAGAATGGCTGCCTGAGACACGGAAGACTCGAAAACATAAGCTGGACAGCTCGTGAGTACACGAGGGTTAGACACTGCAGGTAAAAACACATAGCATACACTACACATATATCTCAGCACACATATGCAACTCGATGCATAACACATATCTCTGCTCAAAAGGGGGACCACATTCCCCAGCTAACAGGCCGCACACAGCAGCGGTTAGCTACTCAATAGGCACAGGAGCGACCTGGCAATATCACTGCCGTATATATACAGCCTCATATCTCGTGACTGGTTAGGGACAGTCAGCCTGCGCGATCACATATCGCGGACACCTGCAATTCAAACACATATAGCACGTATAGGGTAGAGAAGCTCATACCTGCGCGCTGTCACAGTCTCATACACATATATATCACAACCACATAGACGACTCGAAAGAATGCACGTGCGTTTGAAAAGAACTCGAGTACTCACCGACTACCCGATTCGACTTGAAACCCGAAACTCTTAATGCGGCTCGGCACGTGCTCGGCTAGGACCTGTAACTGTTACAATCCCACATATCAATACAAGTCCCAACAATCAACAATTCAAATCAAACATAATTATCGCGATCAATCTAAACCCGAAAGAGATTTCCGAACGGATAATCGATCCCCGAAACCCTTTTACGGAATCCTATCGGAACCCAAAATCCCAAACAACTTAACCCGACACCGCACCGAAGGAACCCGACCAGATAACGACCCTCACTTCCCTTATAAAGACTTAAACAAATTTTCTCTAACAGACTGATTTACGCGCTGCGCCCCCCTGCAGTCGCGCCGCGGCCCCCTGCGCGTCGCGCCGCGATCAGTCGCCTGCTCCAGCTCTGCTCTTCGATGTCCGTGGCTAAACCAGGGGGTTTTCACCCCTCCTCACCCGATTTCCAGCTCAAAACACACATACAAACACTATGTAACAGACTCCTATTACTTATACACCAAACTACACAACTCTCACAACATAGAACACAAGATTTAACTCTCAAAGTCAATAACCCTTACCTCAAATACTCAAGAACTCCAACAAGAAGATGAAGAAGATCAAGATGCAGCACTCAATTGAATTCTTAGCTTCTCTTTTCTGGCTTCTAATCTCAGCTGGAGCTCCAAGAATACACACACACTTTAGGATAAACTCTCAAAATGAAGGCAAGAGAAAGGATAAGGTCACATATATACGTACATATCCATATCCGGTTCCGAACCCACTATCCCGGACCCGATATCACTTTTTCACAAATTATATCATTAGGACCCAATTAATTCCACGATCCCGAGGAGATAATTAATCCGCTAATTGTTAGCTCGGAGACACGTATCACTCGATTTTGACACGTTAAATCCACGAAATGGAATTTAATTGGAACAACGCAATAATAATAATTAAATGAGCCAATAAATTAAATCCACGTATCAGGCTCAATCCGGGATGTTACAATGAAAACCCGTAGAGGACAATTATAGAATCTAATTTCTTTGTGTTTTTAATTAATTTGTAGTTTTTACTTATTTGTTTTTTATTTAATCAAGATAAACCTATTCGAATTTTTCAAAGTCTGGAAAATTTTAAACGACCACAAATACTCGTACTTTCGTAGTGTTGTTAACTTCTGACCCCTATAAAAAAATTTATGGGTCCGCCACTGCCTATATTAATTTTAATACTTTCTTTATCTATTACTTTTCTATCACCTATTATTTTTTATACTTTATAATCACTTATCTCGTTTTCCCTAAAACTAAAACTTTATCATAACAATTTTCTATGGAAAACCCTTGCTATATTTTAAGAAAATAACATACTGAAATTGAAAAATACCCTATGTGATTTTCCTATTTAGGTAAAGTGCTTATAAAATTGTGTACTGTTTGAAAATTGAAAGTTCATACTTTTGTCATTAAACATGTTAATGTTTAATAAAAATTAACAGTCAATAACAGAGATTAAGTCGTATATTATCAATATATTTTTATAAATGTACTGACATGATGTATAAATTATTTTCAGTTACATGTATATTTATTATGTTCTGTATACTGATATGACACATATTGTAACTAAGTAGCACCGATGATACCATGTTGAAACTAAGTTATGATCACATAATACTAACATACTTTTTAAAATATACCGATATGATACATAAAATTTTCTTACACTATAAATATGTGCTTTGTTTTCTTTACTAATTAACGTGGTACTTATGATAACAGGTGACTGATAGCACTGATAAAATTTTATTTTCATATTAATCTTTTTGGCTTTCAATGTTCAAGAATTTAAATTCAATTTGTTGAACAAAAGGTTGACCCATTTCTTTTTTGGTTTTTAATTTTTAAATTCAATTTTTAATATTTGAATCACTACTACACGGGAGAGTTTTAAAACCGGTTATCTAATGTATATAGACCGGTTGGTAACCGGATTATAAGAGGGGGGGACTGAAAGGTCTCAAATCTTTCACGCCGGTTCCAAAAGGTCTTAAAGCGTCGTACCCAAGCACACAAAAAAACCTTTATAAACCGGCTTCTTAGATATATATACAAGGCTTCTAAGAAACCTATCAAAGCCTATTTGGAACCGGCTTCTAAGAAACCTATCAAAGCCTATTTGGAACCGGCTTCTAAGATGTATATATTTTTTATTTTCTACAAAAAAATTCAAAATTAAACCAAACAATACAATTCAACCAACCAAAAACAAAAACAAAGCTGGAACAATAACCCATCAAATATCAATATATATCACCATGTGAAAATGAAATCTGTTTACATATACACAAAGCCAAAATTTCTAAACTTTCTAAACAAATGCAATACTCAAAATAAAAAATTTCTAAACAGATGCAATACTCAAAATCAAAAACTTTCCCGGCTCACGTAATGTCTTGTGTCAAGTCCTGCAATAGTTTTAAGTCAAATAAACAAACTTAATAACCCATCAAAATCAATTCCACATTACTCTTAATCCGATGCAAATATATAAAAAAACAAGGTTAAAGGTTCATGTTGGTCCATGATGATATTTTAATAATATACCATACAAACATTACATATTAAAGTAATCCAATACTTGCAATATTTATGTGCAAACTAATCAATAATCTAAGAATATGTCAAATATTAATAAGTTCATTGAACTATTGTCAATGATATTTCTCTAATATATAATAATTTGAGAGTCAAAATCATTATAGTTTGTTTACATACCTCACTCGTCATCGACAACATTAATTTCACATATACTGTGCCAAAGATTAACAACATCATCTAGTTGTTGTTCTGTTAAAGCTTTCATGCTTGTCCAAGGAATCTAAAATATAAAAAACCTTTAGATACAATAATATTTTAGTAATATAACATTCAAAATTGAAAAATGTTAGTACTTACTTTAGCCGGAAAGTTGTATTGGTACTTCGTGACAAAATCATGAATGAACGTGAGAGTATAATAACTGCATTCCCAGCTACCTTTTTGTTGGTTGCACTAGTTGCAAATAGAGAAAATAAATACATAAAATATATATGTAAATCAATCAATGCTATTTTAAATTAATACGAAAGTACCTTGAGTAGTTTCCAATTCAATTGACCACCAAGTGCCCTATAAATATTAAGCATATATTAGTAAACATTGCTACTTTAAAGATTTTAACAAACATAAAAGATACTCACTCCGTCAAACAATCTGTGAGTAGGTAGGCCTTCTCTGTCTTTGCACCAGTTTTGTTTAGAGAGTCCAAAATATACACCGTCTCTTTCATCGGATGTATCAAATATAAAACCCAGTGATTACTGTAAGTCAAAAAAATAATTAGTAATTACACAAATAAAGTTACATAAAAATAAAAAGAGGGTACCTTTGATGATACGCCCCCAAATAAAACTGAATGTGACAGTTATTCTTGTCATAGAAGAGATCTTTCAAGTAAGATATTACACCCTCTCTATTTTCTTGTATGCCTTGTTCACAAATAGTGTTTGGCATAAGAAATAGTATATGCTCTTTCGCTTTCAAGGGAAGACTTTTATAAAGGGACCTAAAATCATGACGATATATTAATGAGTTATTTAGTATAACAAACAATGACCATAACATATATATATATATATATATATATATATATATATATATATATATATATATATATATATATATATATATATATATATATATATATATATATATATATATATTGTAACTTACCATTCAAACCAAGATATAACTCCAATATCTAACCAGTTGTTGGTCCATAGGTCTTTCATATCATTGGGATCAATAGCAAGAAAAATTTCTTTTTTAAACCCAAAGACCTTGTCCTCGGGAAAAATTGTTATGTCATAAGGTTTACAAGGATTGTTTCGTTGCATCCAATCTCTATAGCCCTGTTTTATATGCTCGCCTCTTCTCAGTATATCATCGTTTAAGTCTATGAGTTCTTTCAATAACTCTCTCCTTTTGCGTCGTTCATTTTCTATTGATTTTTTTACTCTTTCTTCTTCCCTTCTTTCTTGCAATTCTCTTTTTCTTTTCAACTCATTTCTTTTCTCCTCATTTTCCTAACGAACAAAAATAGTTAATAAATCAAGCATTTAAAAGAAACACATATTTAATTAAATCATTAATCGAAAGATAAAGAAAATAGAAGCATGTTGTTCACCTTATTAGGGGTATTATTAGGAACCTTATTAGGGATTGCCTTCGTAATCTTTCGAATCTTTGACAAATGCCATTGAATGAAACTGCCTTTTGCTTGACCTAATGTGACAATGTCTTCACTAGGCACCGGAACTTTGAGATTAAAGAATTCTGGAACAAAAGAATTCTGGAACAAAAGAATCCACGGAAACCTTCATGTGTGAGGGTTTGTAGAGGAATTCCATGGATTTTACCATCCTTTAGGGGATAGAGCATCCCTCGAGCAACCGTCTGATCGCTATCATCAGGGTGAAATAACCCAACTGGTATAGGCTCCTAGAAACCATAGGCATGTTAGAATATACTACAATATGTTATATAAATGATAATTTCCCGATTGTTTACCGTAATATCTAGTACTCGTGTTTTGGATGACACGACATGCGATTTTGAGGGTTGTTGCGGTTGTCGTGGTTGTGGCTGCAAGTTCTGATGAACAGAGACTGGATTGTTTTGAGGCCTCGATGATGGAATACTTTGAGGCAGTTTAGTCAACTCGAAATTCTTCTTTTCTAACTCTAAATTCTTTCTTTGTAGCTCAGCAATCTGGTGCTCATGAACGACAAATTGATCCAGCATCTCTTGCTTATAAACTTGCATTTCTTCCTTTATTTCTTCCTTTACTTGTTCATATATTGCCCTCCTCATTTCTTCCTGATCAGACTTGTTCATTTTCTTTTGCTCATAGCATTGTCTTGCATTTTTCAAGCCTATGGTACCTCCGACACCCCTAGTACGGCCTGGATGTTCAGGTCCAAGTACTTTAATTAGGGGGTCCACACCAGAATCATCAATTCCTTCTGATATATTTCGATCATGCATCATCTACAAATTAGTAGCAAATTTTAAATAATTAATAAATATAAATAAAACAAATTGAAAAAAATACAAAATAAAGTAATAATAATGATATATTTACCAAGTCTTCGGCGATATCAACAGCATCAGACGACAAAGTCCTTCTTCCTTGTTTATCAATACCAGTTCTAGCCAAAACATAGTATCTCGTTCGTTTATCGTTGATCTCGTGGTATGGAGTCTTCAACTCTTCCGATTGTCTCTCCTTCTCCCATGTATCTTCAAAACCACGATATCCTTTTCTACCCAAACGTGGATGATTAATCTGAGTCTTGGCATTAAGACTTCCATTTATTCGTCTCATCTTCAAATGAATAGAATTTAAAATTAATGAGTAACAACAATAATATTTTTTAATTATATAGATTCCAACAGATTAACCTGATTTTCATGTGTGCTTTCCCTCTTGCAGAATATTTCCCAACTTTCCTTAGAGATAAAAGAGTACTTTTCAAAAGGATTTAATCCTAAATCCATGAACTCTCGTTTTAACTTACTCTTGAACCTTTTCCAAACATCGTTACATGCTTTAAGAGTGGTTTCTTTTGGAAAATCATCGTCTATTTTAAAGTGCTCCTGTCATATAAAACAAAGTAAAAGTTATAACGTAAAAAAAGTTATAGTATGTTACAAAGTTATCAATATTTATATTTATTATTTATACCTTGATGATTAGCCACAAAGCATCTTTTTGAGCTTGTGGTACTCGATGCCAAGATACGTAATTAATACTAATCCTACTCCTAGTAAATATCCCATAATGTGATGAAAATTCATTCTGAAACTTTCGGATACATTGACCACGTTCGTTGAATTCGATTTTACTTGTTGCATCACGTTTTTTGGCGTCTTTAATTTTGTTGATACCCCTCTTTTTTCTCCGTATATTTTGGTTTTCATTCCCTTGATTTTGGTCCTGAAAACATGGTAACATTAGTTTATATAAACCAAACACATGTAATATGTGAAGCTGTGAAAGAACGAAAGTCAACATACCATTTTGTTTTGTTTTATGTGATGTTCTTTTGCCTTTGGACTGCAAAATCAAAATAATATCAACTAAGAATAATATCATTATCATTATATATTATGAAAGAATGATTATTGCTAAAACAAATCAAAGATCCAATCCTATAATTTATGGCACATGTCCATCAAGATCAGTTGAAACAAAAGAATTCATTATTTTACACAAAAACAAACAAAAACAATTAAGATTTCTATTCATTTGAAGATGAGACGAATAAATGAAAGTATATATATGCTGATTATTTAAATATAGAATGTACTAAATTAAATTGGAACATGCTCTTTATGTTTTCAAAACAAAAAAGACGTACCTTCGTGTTTGTTTACTACCCAATAAATGGAATCCAACATTTGACAAAATTGTAGAATTATATAACTTGAGTGTTATAATAGTTGAAACAGACTGAAAATACGGGTTCGAAATTCGACATGTTTCTGATAAAGTGGTGGACAGAAGATACATGAAGGTACCATGAGCATGTAAATGATCAGATAAAGTGGCAAACGATACGCTGATTACATAGAAACAATGTCTGTTGGGAAAGAATAATTTGCAGAGAAACATACGTGCTATATATATATATATTTGCTCTCAAGGTCAGTAGTTAATTTCTGATCGAATGCAATATATCAGAAATTCATACTAAAACTGTGTTTAACTTGGGTGTTAGCCTGTTAGGTGCATCAGTAAGTATATACGAGACTTCTAAAATGTGATTTTAAGGTGTTTTAAAACAACTAGTTGAACGCTCTTGGTTTATGATTGTTCCTTTAAATTGAAGTTCCCGAATATCGGTTTGTGATTGGCAATTTTCAAAGCACTCTTGGTACTGTTGAACACAAAACGAAGGGAAACAGCGGGTCAATGGCGAAGTGATTTTACGAATTGAACACACATATCTAACATGAACACACACATAATGCATACATAATTAATCAAACAATTTTCCAGCAACTTTATGGCCTAAACACCTTAAATGTTGCTGCTGAATTTTGACCATCTTTCGCCTAAATTCACAGCTCACCACGAGACTATATATCTCGGGTTCCGTGCTGCACAAACACCCTGAGTTCACACATCACACGTGTATGTTTCCGTGACTATTTCTAAGCTAAATGTCGTCCTAATTTCCCCCAAAACGCTACTGCTTTTCTGACCATTTATCTACACCCTGAGACATTGAGTCTCGGGGTCATTCGCCTCACAAATACAGTAGCAACAGCAGCCTTTCTATAGATATATTGAAAGCAAAACAGAAGGAAAAGAAGGATCAATGGTGTACGAATGGAACACACGAGTCGCACTAGGAGTGCCAAGTCTCGGAGTCCTTCAATGACTAAGTCACAGAAATTAACAACACGATAACAAAATCAAAATAATACCGTCTAATGAGAGCAAACCTCGATCTTCGACTTGAAAACCACCGTATCCTAGTTGAAAAGCCTATCTCTTGATCTTCGACTTGAAAACCCTTAATGGCGCGGGATTAGGAAACCGATTAGGAAACGGCGCCTCTTTTCTAATTGAGATTTGAGAACTGAGTTTTTAGACCTAAAAGAACCGGATTGTTTGAGAGGAAGCGTCCAGTCCTTTTTTAAATCGGCCCATTAATTAGAAATTTAACACATCGTAAGCTACTGGTTATATATAATTCAAGCCAACAAAATACCGAATGAGTTACCTGGTTAAACGGGTAGCGCCCTTGACCAATAAGCCCGTGGTCAGGGGTTCGAATCTCAGAACGGCGTTTTTTTTTAATTTCAAATGATTTTATACTTGTATTAATATAACATACTAGTTTATTAACACTATGTAACCTTAAAATTAAAAATTAATATTACCACTTTTAATACTAATGATATTTAATATATTTTAATTTAATCTTGAAATAGTAATAAGTTTAAAATTTTTAAAAATATTGTTTTATCAAGCAATTATATAATTATACATAAAACATTTTTGTAAGTTAGAAGTTAAATTAGGAAGCATTTAAATCATTTAATTATATTAGTAATCTTTTAGTTTTTTTTTTTTTAAAAACAGTTATATAAATTAATTGAAAGATTTATATTAGGCAAAATGAGTGGAAAAACAAAAATTAAGAGAGCTGAGGGAGTGACACGTGTCACAAATTAATTTGTTTTATTAATATATATAGAATCATAGATATAGATTTAATTAACACACTATAGGTGACAAATAACAAATTAACAAAAGGAATAAAATTCATAATGTACCGTTGCAAATTTACTATAATATTACAATTATCAAACGACTATTCCTTCATTATGATCATTTCTTAAATAAGTAGTATCATCTAGTGTATCAATCGAAGGAGCAACTCCGATAGAAAATGGAGGCAACTCGTCAAATTGATCATATTCGTCCTCGTCCACCACGTTGTCAACACCAACTATACGTCGTTTACCAAACTGCACAATATTCCATCTTGAATCCTTCGGGTCTTGGACAAAAAATACCTGACTTGCTTGTTTTGCTAGAATGAACGGTTCTGTAACATACCCATTTGTCAAAAGATCGACAATTGTGAAACCATCTGCATCAACTTTAACTCCACGGTTATTATCGACCCACCTGCACTTGAACACAGGAATTACGAATGAGTGATAATCCAATTCCCATATTTCTTGAATGACACCATAATATGAATTTTTTGCCACCCTCGATCTTTCTTCACGATTTACCATTGATAATTCCGTCGTTGAAGCTATTACCGTCACTCCACTGTTTTGTAGCGTACTCTTGCCATCTTGTTCCTTGGTGTAAAACGTATACCCGTTAATATCATAGCCTTGATATTTGACAACACGTATGGGACCGTATCCTAAATGTTCCACCGATCTATCAACATCCAAAAGTGTATTTTTCACCTTTTCTTGCAACCAATGGGAGAATGTTTTGTTATGCTCGCTAGCTAACCATATTGCGCTCTTCTGGATGTTTTGTTGTTTCAACAACGACATGTGTTCGTGTATGTACGGAGCAATGCATGTCATGTGTTGTAGCACTGTAAAATGTGCTCTTTTCAAATCCATTTGATTTGGGGTCTCCACTTTACGCCCAAGGGTCCCTAGCCCTCCAAGCCTACCTTCGTGTCGTGGTTGTGGAATACCAATATCTTTAACGCCCTGCATATAGTCTGTACAAAATCCAATCACCTCTTCAGATACATATCCTTCAATAATACTTCCTTCTGGACGATAACGGTTCCTCACATATCCTTTTATAAAACCCATATATCTCTCAAATGGATACATGTATCGTAGGAAAATCGGACCGCAAGCTTTTATTTCACCTACAATATGAGATATCAAGTGAACCATTATATCAAAAAAAGAAGGTGGAAAGTACATCTCTAACTGACAAAGTGTCAATATAATATCACGTTGCCATTCATCTAAGACCTCTGGATCAATCACCTTTGAATGAATCACATTAAAAAATAAACATAGCTTTGTGATTATGTGTCGGATACGATCGGGCAATATTCCACGAACTGCAATCGGAATCATTTGTGTCATTAATACATGACAATCATGGGACTTCATACCGAGTAATTTCAAGTCTTTCAACGACACCAACTTCCTAATGTTAGCCGAATAACCAGAGGGAACCTTAACATCATACAGACATTGACAAAATTTTGTTTTCTCAGTTTTCGACAAGCTATAACAAGCTGGTGGTAGGTACGTACCCCGTCGACCATCAATGTTAACTGGAGCAAGCTCTGGCCTAATGCCCATCTGAATCATATCATTTCTAACATTGATCCCATCTTTTGATTTTCCAGGAATGTTTAACAGCAAGCCTATTAAGCTTTCACAAACATTCTTCTCGATATGCATAACATCAAGACAGTGTCGAACTTTCAAGTGCTTCCAGTAAGATAATTCCCAAAATACTGACTTTTTTTTCCAAATACCTTTGGGTGGAGCGATACCATTTTTCCCCAACACGACATTTAGTTCTGCAACTCGAGAGAATGTATCTTCTCCGTCTAATGGTTGTCGTAACGCTCTATGTTCTACATTACCATCAAATAACTTCTTTTTTTTACGGTATGGGTGTGTTTTTGGAAGCGATCTTCGATGTCCCATGTATATCGTTTTCCTGCAATTTTCTAACCAAATCGAGTGTGTATCATCTTCACAAACAGGGCATGCCTTTTTACCTTTAGTACTGTATCCAGACAAATTTCCATATGCTGGAAAATCACTAATGGTACAAAATATCATGGCACGTAATTGGAAATATTCTTCTTTGTAGGCATCATACACTTCTACGCCAGTGTTCCACAATTGTTTCAGGTCATCAATCAGTGGATTCAAATACACATCAATGTCATTCCCGGGTTGTTTCGGACCCTGAATCAACAATGACATCATGATATATTTTCTTTTCATACATAACCAAGGTGGAAGATTGTAGATGCATAACAAGACTGGCCATGTGCTATGACGACTACTCATGTTTCCAAATGGATTGATTCCGTCTGAACTAAGCCCAAACCGTATATTTCTAATTTCCTCTCCAAATTCTTCAAATTCAAAATCAAAATTCCTCCATTGAAGAGAATCCGCTACATGTCTCATTTTCCCATCCTTCTTGTGTTCTTCGGCATGCCAACGTAACAATTTAGCATCCTTCGCGTTTGCAAATAATCGTTTAAGTCTTGGTATGATGGGCAAATACCATAATAATTTAGCAGGAGGACCATTTTTTGATACATCATTGTTAATCGTTTGATTTTTTCTTTTGTACCTAGATATGCCACATATCTTGCATTTATGTAGATTTTCATCTTCATTTCTATACAGCATACAATCATTTGGACATGCATGTATTCTTTTAACTTCCAAACCCATCGGACACATCATTTTCTTGGCTTGATACGTTGAAATAGGCAACTCATTACCTTCAGGAAGCATCTCATTCAACAGTTCTAACAGTTTTGTAAAACTTTTATCGCTCCATCCATTGTCAGCTTTTAAGTTAAACAATTTCAACACAGCAGAAAGTCTAGTAAAATTCATACAACCGTTATACAATGGTTTTTCCGAGTCCACAAACATCTTCTGAAAATTATCATGATCTTTCACATCAATGTTATCCGCCAAATCATGCAACATTCCATCTAAATTATCATGATTGTTATTGTACAAATCATCGTTATCTTCAACCGGTTCGAGAACAGAAGCATTACTATCATCTAATGTTTCACCATGCCAATACCAATGAGTATAACCTTTCACAAAACCGTCTACTATCACATGGTTTCTAATTTTATCACTGTCAACGAAACATTGAACATTTTTACATTTGTTACAAGGACAATTGATTATAGATCTTCCCCTCTTCACCCGATCATCTTCAGCAACTTTTATGAACTCAGATAACTTTGTCATGAACTCAATCGTACAACGCGTAGTCTCGTACATCCACTTGCTTCGATCCATCTGCAATATAAAAATATTTATGTTTTATGCATGAATGTTTAAATAAGTATGAATGTGACTGCGGGTGGCAATCCTAACCCACTTTTTGAATAATTTATCTCACACGTGAATGCATACTAATAAATCGATGAGTATTATTTAAGAAAAAAAATCGGCAGCATTTCCCCTTAACTCCCCAAGTATACACTCGGAAGAGTAAGGAGAAATGGTTGTCGATTTTCTTTTTTAAATAATACACAATCGATCTATTAATACACATTCACCCTAAATGAGATAAATTTTTCAAAAAGCAGTCCCAAATCGGGGACAATCCAAAATTAACAGATTGTTCTTAAATGCATACTAATGATCTGTTAATTTTGGATGGGTATAAACTGAAGATAATGACGACCCTATGTTTGCCCAACTACTGGCAACCCATACTAATTAAATAATTACAACAAAAATTAAATTTAAACATTTTGAGTTTAGAAAATTATACCTTTTTTAGTTATGCAAGCTCCTATCTTCATAAACAGCAAATCACAATTCTGTAAGATGAACAATAAAAAGTTAAAATAAATATATGATATACAAACATGTATATGTAAAAATTGTTCATAATTACCTTTTTTTTGGAATACTGTGTAGTATGAATATGGAGGTACGGATCAGAATTTTGATGAAAGTTTAACTGGCAGGATGAAAATACAATGAAAGCTCTGTTTTTAAATAGAAGCTGTGTTATTTAAAAGAAGCTGTGTTTTTTAAAAGAAGCTGTGTTTTTTAAAAAGAAAGCCGTTGCCTTTGTTTATTAATCCGCAAATTTAAAAGAAGTTACCGGCTTTGAAGAAGAGTATCTTACACACCCTTTATAAAACCGGTCTGTGAGTCATCTAAGGTTTTAAAAATGATAGGAGTGTTACACACCCTTTATAAAACCGGTCTATAAGTCATCTAAGGGTTTAAAAAGAGATAGGAGTGTTACACACCCTTTATAAAACCGGTCTATAAGTCATCTAAGGGTTTAAAAAGAGATAGGAGTGTTACACACCCTTTATAAAACCGGTCTATAAGTCATCTAAGGGTTTAAAAAGAGATAGGAGTGTGCGACGCGGACCTATAAATAAAAGTTTCCAAACCGGTTTCAATACAACCGGCCTTTAAGAGCTTTTTATGGGTAGTGAAGAAAATTTCCACAACGGTTTCGCAATAATCGGTTAGTTTCTAGACCTATTCTATCAAAACCGGTCTCTATGTAGGGGTTTTTAAGGCTTCTAGTGTAGTAGTGAATTGCTCTCAGATGTTTGAATTTGGTTTTCAAAGATTTTGGAATTTCGCTTTTTGACAATTTTAATATTCGAGACAAATTTAAGATGAAAAAAAACATAAAACTGACAAAAATGTCAAACTAGGTAAACCCGAGTAAACCAAAAAATTCAATAAAAAATCGAAAGTATTAACACACTTGATTGTATTACCCATTTATTAAGATTTGGATTCCTCTTTAGTCTAACTCATTTTGCTTGAAACCCTAAAAGCTCATGCGTCTTGCTTATAAATATTCCTTTCTATTATAAGATGAGTGAACTTTTTGACAGTGCATATCGTGCTCTAGAAGCTCCATCCTAAGCTTCTTTCACATTCTGCCCCGTGGACTATTTACCAGGAGGTTTCACTCCCTCTACATCCCTTGTTTCATCCAATAACAATGTTTGGACAACACCATCACCCATTCCAGATGGTTTTCTACGAGGAGGCTATCCTCCACTTGACATGAGCTTATGTTTCTCATATATGATCTCTCTCTCTCTCTCTCTCTCTCTCTCTCTCTCTCTCTCTCTCTCTCTCTCTCTCTCTCTCTCTCTCTCCATAACATAATATATACTATTACACACGCATATCCACATACATTTATTGGAATATATTACATCACCAGACTTGACTGTCAGAGGTGGCTCCCAAGGCTCATGTCATGGGCCTATTTCTAACGGGATTTTACAAGTTTCAGTCTTGTTTCAAGCTCGGTTTAGACAAAGAACAGCTACATCTCACGTCTAAACCGACCCAACAGGAAAAATGTATGAACAAATGGCATTATCCATGAGAGCCGAAAGAAAAAATTTTCATCGGTTTACAAACTCATCTTTGGGTTTCAATATTCTATCTCTCGAATCTACATTATTACGTAGTCACATTCATTTACGTTTATTATGACAATATCCAAACGACCTTTTAAGCAGATTGAGTTAAAAATCACTTTATTTTTATGTCATATACATCCAGACCATTTGCTTACTGCTTGCAACCTTACCTCCAGATCAATAGTCCAGGCCACTGCCTAGATTTGATTCAGACAAAAAATGTATTTTATTTTGTGATCACAACCTTAGTACAGATGGCTAAGGACAAACGCTAGAAAAAAAAAAGAAAAATAAATAATATGCTTAGCCTTTTGGTTGCTGCCAAATGCCTATAGCCTCCTGGTCCGTCCTGACGCCTTTTTAGAAGCTTTTTGGTGGCTTTTTAACAGCTTTTGGTCAACTTTTTGGTTGTGTTCAGGCGCCTCTAGGCTCCTGGTCTGAACTGGATTTTTTTTTTGTGTAAGTTTCCCATATACTTGCTTATATGTTGTATTTATTTCGGTTAAATACAGATATGATCATCCTACTTTCAGATTTGTACAAATAATTCGTATTTTTCGTATACGTTTAATCGCTACATTAATTTTTGTACATATTTAGACACTAAATATCATATTTGTACATATTTTGTCACTATACTTTCTTTATTTCTTTAAAATAAAACAATCAACTAAGACGATGTGTATAAAAAATAGTTTAAGTCAAATTTAATAGTTTGATGATCAGATATATACTTATCCCTGTTTGTTTTATCATTTTGGGGAATGCGTATGATTAAGTTTGTTCGATGAAAGTGTTGTTGGAACGTACTTGTCAATATGATTGTCATTTTGTCATGGTGAAGCCATGACAAATCGTCAATATGATGGTGAAGCCGATTCAAAAACCTAGGGACGATAAAAAAAACAACCAAATCTGATGGAAAAACCGAAACCAGTCTAAGCAGAACGGGTTTTCTGCAAACCCGATTATATTAAGCGGGTACAGGACTGGGATGTGATTCATGATACCCGTTCCGATTGAAACCCGATTTTATATATATATATATATATATATATATATATATATATATATATATATATATATATATATATATATAGAGAGAGAGAGAGAGAGAGAGAGAGAGAGAGAGAGAGAGGGGTTCAATTGAGAACTTTTATGCATCGAGGTACAAAGGAACCCATATCAACCATTAGATAAAAAATTGTATGGATTAGATTAATGGCAAAAGGGTAAATAGTTGGACAATTTTATGCAACTTGTGCATTATAGGAACAAACAAGGAAGGGCATTTTGGGGAATGTGCATACCTCATTAAATTTAATATTTCAACAAATAATCAAATAATAAATGCCAAATAAATTCAATTGATACATTTCCAAATTTAATAAAAATTACACAAATTCAAAAAAAGATGATGGATATCGATGCATTTCATCGTTAATCTTGTTTATCTATGCATCATGTTAAAAAAAGACGCATTTAACAAAAAAAATACAAAAATTCATTTATGCATCGTGTTCAACTTGTTCATCATTCTTTTATGCATCGTGTTTGTCGTTCATATTCTTCATTGAGCTATGCATCATGTTCAACTTGTTCATCATTCATCTATGCATCGTCATTGTTCATCATCCATTTATGCATCATCATTTTTCGTTGTTCATCGTTCATCATCCATCTATGCATTGTCATTGTTCATCATCCATCTATGCATTATCATTATTCATCGTTCATCATCCATCTATGCATCATGTTCTTCATAATTATCATCGGTTACCTCTCTTGTTCATGTTCATCATCATCGTTGTTCATCGTTATTCTTCGTCTTCGAATCATCATCACTAAAAAAATCATGAAGAACACGATTAGAGAGAGAGAGAGAGAGAGAGAGAGAGAGAGAGAGAGAGAGAGAGAGATGAGGAGGAAAATGAGGAATGTAGTTAATATGAGATTTTAATTCAAAATGTAACTCCTAATTATCATTTAATGATTTTTAGAAATAAATTAATTATCATGTCTTTAGTTTTTCCTAAATGCCCTTTGTGCACCCTTGGTGGATTATCCGATGCACAAAAGTGCCTCGAGGTGCCCCGATGCATAAAAGTTCTCAATTGAACCTCAATCTATATATATATATATATATATATATATATATATATATATATATATATATATATATATATATATATATATATATATATATATATATATATATATATATATATTATGTTTATTGCATGATAATGAATATATCATTTGTTTCGCATATAATTATAAAATTCATGTTTATAATTGTTTTGTTTATTACTTTTATACAATTTTCATATCCGGACTTGGTTGGAATCACTATAAACTTTACTATTTTAAGTTAAATAGTGATCGCGCAATGAAATTTTATCGTTTAGTTAACCTCTTATTAATTATAAACAAATTTTCTCGAATCATCTCGGTCTTCCCCGCCTACCCAATACGGAATAACCCTGTTACTTCCCAACAGTGTTTTAAGCGGGGACGGGATGACTAATCCTCATCCCGAACCCATCCTATTGCCATTTCTACAAAAAATATACATTTCGACAATGATTTGGAGGTGACAGCAGAGTCTATACGAGTTAATCAATGATGGTGGTGTCCTATAGGTAACATGTTTACTCCTTTCGCTTTTGACAATTCAAATTACACCAATGTAGAATGTGGGATACTTTAGTTTTAGCAAACAAAACAAATTAAAAGTACTAGTATCTTGACTTGTGTCTATCTAATTGTTCAAATTGTGATTTTCAATCTTCTTTTTCTTTTGTGAATGTTGATAGTGTGAAGTCATTGCCTATGTGAACACCATGTCTAACCATCGCTAATAGAAAAATCGTAAGTAGCAACAACCGTTTATTGTTGTTAAGACACATAATTGCATCGAAACATCACTTTTTAAACCTGAATATCATCCATCACTAGAAACTAAAATTGATAATCAAGCAGCAATAGAATACCACGTAATAAGAAGGGTATGATTCCTTATCTTTATATACATTCTGATATAAAATTTGTTACTGTCAGAACTTTTTTCATTAAGCAGACAAGTATGTAGCTGATCAGTTTTTTTATTTTATATATAATATATAACTGTTTTGTTTTCCTGTTATAACTTTTGATATTATATTTTATAAAATTTCAAAGATCATTATGATCGTAATATTTGTATCTATATTTCAATATAAAAAATTTTCCAAATGGAAACCACGATACTGTTCAATAAATAGATACATATGATATGTGTGTATATGTGTGTACAAACACATATGTGTGTATACATATATGTGTTTGTGTATGTGTGTGTGTCTGTGTGTGTGTGTATTCAGATTAAGTGAAAAGAAACTTAAGTTTCCCAACGTCACTAACACAACCCAATAAGCCGAATACACAACTCCCTAGCTAATACCTCACACTAATTCTAATACACGAACACGTGACCCAAATACACCAAACACTAACCCTAGCCCCAGTACTTGGATCGCGGTCGTGCTCAAGAGAATCACGGTCGTGCTGACCACCGTGGTCGCGCTACATCGACCTCGTTCGAGGTCTTATCGCGCTGTGTGCTCGTCTCATCGCTGCCCAATCTTGAGCCCTAACTGCCTTTAACCCATCGCGACCGTGGTTCCTGGCGAACAACAACAATGGTTGCTCTGTTTCTGTCCACTCTGGGGATTAATCCCCAACTCAACTTACAGCTTATATTCCCTTCTCAATTAATCGAATATTGCCCAATAACATATATAAACCCAATTTAAATTGTCTGGTAACAATTAACATAGAAAACCCACGAGAATAAAGCTCAAAACTCACCTAAAGCTTAACAACAAGTTGGAGAATGAAAGAAGTGGCTTCGAACACGAATTACTACTCAACTTCATGATTATTATTGGTTGTTACTGCTTTCTCAAAATTGGGACGTTACACACACACACACACATGCATATATAGACTCAAGTTCCATGGAGTCTCATATTAGAGTGGAGTCCTGGAGTCCTGTAATAAATGTACATGTTCATTACGATAAAATGTTCTATTAATGTAAAAATGCAATATACACATGTTCAAAATTGCATTACGATCGACCAATTCAAATCATCTGAAGTTCATTATGATTAAAAAGTTATAATTTAAGCAAAAATACAATATGCACATGTTCAAAAGTGTATAATCAATTCACATGTGCATATTGTTTTAATATTACATTTTTGCATGAAATATAAAGTTTTATCATAATAAACTTCAAATAATATGAATTTTTTGATCGTAATGCATTTTTGAACATGTTTATATTACACTTTTGCATGAAACACAATATTTTATCCTAATGAACACGTACATTTGACAGGAGACTCTAGAACTCTACTCTAATATAAGACTCCATGGAACTCAACCCTATAGTATTATATGTATAAATAAATGTGTGTGTGTGTGTGTGTGTGTGTGTGTGTGTGTATATAGAGAGAGAGAATCAGGTTCATTAGCATACATCGTACCCTATTGTGAATGATCATTCATATATATATATACATATATATATATATATATATATATAGGGTCAGGTTCTATGGGGCACCTGTATGCATTGTACACTTTGGGAACCTGTATGCATCGTTAGATCTTGAATTTTAATGGTTCAGATTGTAGTGGCAAAAGGGTAATTAACTTGAAAATGGGTGCACGGGTGCATAACTTCTCGCGCGCGGAAGGGCAAAATCGGATAATACTTGAATTCAGAAAATATTCTATCCGAATCTAAACAAACATGATGCATCTTCATCCAATATATTGGATTCGTCTTCAAACACGATGCATCTTCATCCAATTCAATTTCAAACATGATGCATTTCGACCATATTCATCCTCGTCTTTGTTCCATCATTATGCATCACCAAAATCGTGATGCATTTCGGCCATATTCATCCTCGTCTTTGTTCCATCATTATGTATCACCAAAATCGTGATATATTTCGACATTTAAACGTGTTAATTTCGTGATGCATCTCTGAAATTTAAATGTGTTCACCAACGTCTTCAATGTGTTCATCATTGTCGTGATGCATTGCTGTTGTGCATCATGAAAGAGAAAAGGAAAGAGAGAGAAAATGGGAATGATTTATGGGAAGGTGGTTGATCATTTTATTTAATTTCCTAAATAAATGATTAATATTAAAAGTAAATCTTGTAATTTAACAATATATTATTAAGCATTCCCAAAATGCCCTTAATGCACCCTTTGTAAACAAGCAATGCATTTTTGGTTCCCATTTGGTTCCCGATGCATATGGTGCCCCATAGAACCTCAATCTATATATATATATATATATATATATATATATATATATATATTTGCATAAACATGTATAAGACAATATTTTAAGATTTTTTATCAAAATGAGCAACATCATGAATGTTGTGAATGGTAAAAAAAAAATCATTATTTTAATCTTAAAAAAAAACAGACATATGGTGTGAACTACATATTGGGTGTGAACACTGTGTACCTATTATATTATTCCACGTATGCAATTAAAAGAGGGGTAAATGTAAATTACAATCCAAATCATCAGGGGCAAATATGGAAGAATAAAATTTTCGTTCATCCAGCGGCTTCCCGTTTCTCACTGGCCGGTGAATTTATAGGGGAAAAGATTCATTCACATCCTTTGGAAGGACACGAATTCCTGCAGATCGCATATGAAGGCATCAATCTGATGCAACAATTATTCCGAAAAACAAAAATAAAAAAAGGACGATGGTTGCCTACAAAACAAGAACATCAATTGAAAAACCCCAAGTAACTTTTCTTAAATTCTCAATTAAGTCTCTAATTTTTTTTCCATTTGTTTAAGTCCATAAACTATGTTTGTCTTATTCAAATGTATATATTTTTGACCGGCTATCGGATTAGCCGGTAAACACAACTGAAAAAAATACAAAGTTTAAGGACTTAATAGCTAAAATATGAAAAGATTGTGAGTTTTTCCCAACATTAATCAAGTAAAAAAATATAATGTAAATTGTTTGTTAACCAGTCAAACAGGTCAAATATACACTTTTGAATAAGACAAAAATAGTTTAGGGACTTAAACTGTAAGAAAAAAAAGTTTAGGGACTTAATCACGAAAATGAAAAAAGATAATAATGTTTTTTTCAATATTAACACATATATCTATGCAGTTTATCATTCTTGGAATAGAAAATAGTGCCCCCAACTGCCATTAATTAAATTAATAAATTGAAATTAAATAGCCGCGGATTTGTAATGATATTATTGGATCAGAACGTTCACATCTCCTAAGTTGTTCACACTTGATCGTCTGTCTATATAGTATAGTCAGGTTCAATTGAGAACTTTCATGCATCTAGGTACCTAAGAACCATCTTAAAGTCGTTGGATCAAGCCGATCTCGTGATGCATTATATCTGATGCAACATATTATATGCATCTAATAAAGGGTAGTTTAGGAAAAAAAATCTAGTTTAATTAATTTTAATTTTATATTAATTGAATATTGCATCAAATATTTAAATAATAAATGTTAATTAAATTTAATTACTACACTTCAAAATTAACAAAAATAATACAAATTCAAATTAAATGATGAAGATTTAGATGCATCGTTGTGTTCTTCGTTCATCGTTCATCTATAACACCTTGCTTTCTTAATTGTGTGTTTATGTTGCAATTTGCTTTTAATTATGTAGTTTGTGAAATTAATGAAATTGATTGCCAAATAATGCAATTAAGTAATGAAAAATATTTAATTAAGTTGTTATGTGTTATGGATTAATTATAAGAACCAAAGTAAAAGAATGAGATAAATAAAAGTTTGATGCTCAAAATGAGAAATGTAAAAGAGAGAAAATATAAATACTAAATAAAAATCTTGTGCTTATTTCAAGCACAAACTAAAAGTTCCCAGCCTTCTCTCACTTGGTTCTTAACATACGGCTTCTTCAAATTTCAACATCAAGATTCATCATTTTTGCGAATAGATTCAAGCAAAATTCAAGCCATCAAGCAACAATATATAAACATCTCGAGGTAATTTCGAACCAAAAAGCTTGAGTGTGTGTGTACTGTGTGTGATGGGTTACGGTATTTAAACCAAAATCGAATCAAGCATGTCATTTGGCCTTCGGCCATGAATCGGTACGAATATATGATGTAGTTCATCTTTTAGGCATTCAATCTCTTTTAAAATCTATAATTGTTGCTACAAATTCAAAGAAATTAAAGAGTTTGTGTGTGTGACGTGTATGTGTTTGCATGCAAGTTCAATACCGAAACCTTAAAGGTTTCGGTATATACCGAAACCCTTGAATAAACTACCGAAACCTTCCTTAAAATATAGAAACATATAGAAACCCATTGAAACTTTAACATATACTGAAACTATGTTGTGTAATACCGAAACCATATAGATACCAAAACCCATGTATACCGAAACTATATATAAACCTATAGAAACTAAACGGTGATACCGAAACCTTGGAAAGGTTTCGGTAGTTTCAAAACTACCGAGACCCATCAAAAGTTACCGAAACCATGTGAAGACCGAAACCCCAAGAATTTATTTACTACCGAAACATGCAGCAAAAAAATTTCTTTTATTTTCTAGGTAATATGCATGCATGCATGTGTTGTAACTTGTGGGTACAAAGCAAGATTAATAGTGTACATATATGCATAAAATTAAGTATGTGTTAGGTGTGTGTAGTGTTTATAAACAGATATATATATATATATATATATATATATATATATATATATATTGCGTATATATAAGTCAATAGAAATACTTTATTTATTTATTTTTTTTATATACATATGTGTGTGCATGTGATATGGAAGATAGTAAATATGTGTGTCTATATATATATATATATATATATATATATATATATATATATATATATATATATATATATATATATATATATATATATATATATATATATATATATATATATATATATATATATATGTATATATATATATATATATATATATATATATAGACACACACACTCATATATATATAGACAAACATATATAAGTTTGATGGACCACAATTAAGTGGTCATTAACCAAACTTAATTATCATTAAAAACTACAAGACACTTAGAAATAATTTATGTTCAAAGCCCTTCCAAATTATGAGCAAGTTTTATTGATTTTCTATATATTCTGTAATGTAAATTATAGACACCCCGTGCACACCAGATATTAATTAAAGTGTTAGCTCGGTTATGAGTCAAAGTTAAATGCCAGTGTATATTAAAGCTTATTTAAAGTGTCAAAGCCTTCAAAAACATAGCAAAGTCATATCGAGCCAAAAAAAAACTATATTTAAAGCCTAAATAAGCCCGAGCAAGCATTTCAGAGCATTATAAAGCCATAGATATTGGTGAAAGCATTAACAGTACTGTGAGTAACAGTTATTCATGTTTACATGAATTTTATGTAATTGAGACATACTTTGCTTCTATATGCATTCTTTGACCTTCAATAGAGTTTATGTGAATGAAGGCGAACACTGAGGTACAGGCGGTGCCCAGCTTAGCCAGATTTCACATTTGTTCTATTAATATGCATAAATTATTGCTATGTGCTTATTATTCTGAATATTATACAGCAAGCTTTGTTTGAGTGTTTCCTCGTGCATTTCAAAAGCATTATACATTATTGCAAGCAACTCTGATGCTCACCATTATCCCAAGCATTTATGCGGGTAGCTAGCCCTGTATCACAGACTGATCATCTGTAAGCGGTAAACCTAGTGGTAGCATTTCCTTTTCAGTGTGCAATGTCTCAATTTGTGCAAGCATTCACTCTGGGTATAAGCATTAACAAGCAAGCAAGCATTACAACCTTTATAGGCACCTTCCTTTTAGCCACATATCTTACATGCATCATGAATTTCTGTTAACTCACTAAGCAGTTAGCTTACAGTTGCTACTCACAATTTTACAGGCAAAGGTAGAGAGCAAGCTGGACCATCTGCTTAGGTCTACTATTTGATCAGCCCAGAGGACTTTAGCTCACTATTCAGCTTGTGGTATAGCTTTGTGTTGCCTTGGGATCTGGGTAGCTACTTTTAATATTATTGTGATGTAATAGCGATTTAGTACTGAAACCTTGTAGCACGTGTAGTGCATGACTCCTTGTAATACTTTGTTTAGTTTTATGCAAGCTTTAGACTTATTATTATGTTTATGGCAATTGTTATTTATTCTTGGGTTTATGCAAGCATGTCTTAAAGCAAGGATGTGATATCATCGTTCATCATCTATGCATCGTTCATCATTCATCGTTCATAATCCATGCATTGTTCATCATTCATCGTTCACCAACAACAAATTCAAATCCATGTTCATTATTCATCATCTATGCATCATGTTCTTCATGATCAACATCGGTTGCATCTCTTGTTCATGTTCATCATCATCGTTGTTCATCGTTCATCTTCATCATCAAATCATCATAATTATGAAAATCAATACTTCAAGTTAGCGTTGGGCGTTGGTTCTAGGCAAGCGACGTGGAGGCGTTGACATTCGATCAATATGGCAGTTTGTGGTGGCGGGGCTGCTATGGTGGGAGGCCGAGAAAGAGAAAGAGAGGGGGAGAAACATGGTGGTGGTCATGGAAGCCATGAGAGTGTGAGAGAGAGAGAGAGAGAGAGAGAGAGAGAGAGAGAGAGAGAGAGAGAGAGAGAGAGAGAGAGAGATGGGGAAGAAAATGACGAAGCTAGTTAATGTGAGATTTTGATTCCAAAATTAACTCCTAATTATCTTTTAATGATTTTTAAAATAGATTAATTATCATATCTTTAGTTTTCCTAAATGCCCTTTGTGCACCATTGGTAGATTATCCGATGCACAAAAGTTTCTCGAGGTTCTCGATGCATAAAAGTTCTGAATTGAACCTCAATCTCTATATATATATATATATATATATATATATATATATATATATATATATATATATATATATTGTTGAGATTAATGAAATACCATATTAGACTGCTGAATTGGAGTACCACATTAAATAAATATATTTATTACGATAAAATGTTAAATTTCAAACAAAAGTGTAATATTCGTATGTTCAAAATTGCATTATGATTAACTACTTTACATCATTTTTATATTCATTACATTAAAAATGTTTAAACGTTTAATTTCATGTAAAAGTGCAACATTCATATTTCATACATATTGCACATTTGAACATGTGCATATTGCTATTTTGCATGAAATGAAACATTTTATCATAATAAACATGTAAATGATGTGAGCTAGTCAATAATAATGTACATTTAAACATTTGTATAAACATTTTATCATATTGACATGTTCATTTAATATGATACTCCAGTACCCCAGTCTAATATGGTACCCCATTGATCTTGTATATATATACATATATATATATACATATATATATATATATATATACATATATGTATATATATATACATATATGTATATATATATACATATATGTATATACATACATATATGTATATATATACATACATATATGTATATATATACATACATGTATGTATATATATACATACATGTAGGTATATATATACATACATGTAGGTATATATATACATACATGTAGGTATATATATACATACATGTAGGTATATATATACATACATGTAGGTATATATATACATACATGTAGGTATATATATATACATACATGTAGGTATATATGTATACATACATGTATACATATGTATATATATATGTATACATATATATATACATATGTATACATATATATATACATATATATAGATATATATACATATATATACATATATATATATATATATATATATATATAAAACCCACCCGGCTTACACACAGTAGCATCGGCACCCAAATCCACATCATGTAGTACAAGTATGCGTACATGGGAGTTTACCTTTCACATAGGCACATATGTTAAGAGTGATTCATAATCATGTAATTGGTATTAATATGGTAGGGTGATACAAATGAATCGAATATAACAAATATTCATAAACACGTATAACTATTAATGTAGATAAATCTGTTACTTACAATATCGCCAACATTGACTCTTTGAAGCACTATCGATGAAATCATGATCAACTGTAATATCAAAATCTGTCAGACTCGCTTACTAACCTGATCATAAAAGTACATTGCATAATTGTTACTATTTTTAAAAGCATGTAAAATCATAATAACTAATGGGGTTTAGCCCATTTGGGGTTTAAGTGGAGAAAGTAAGGCCTTGTTTGTTTATAGTTAAGAGGGTCTTAATAACCTCTGAAGTCTAAACTTCAGATCTATAAATAAATAAGATTGTTTGTTTAGATTTAGAGTTTAGAGGTTACAACCTCTAGATTTACCTCTTAAAATTAAGAGGTTAAATTTTGGCTGAAAAAAAAAATAAGAGGATAATTTCTCTCTCCTGACATACAAATTACAACCCTAATTATAATTTAAAAATATTTATCATATTAATTATTTTATTTTAATTTTGTTTATTTAAATTAATTAATTATAATATATAACTTATTAGATATAATATTTTAAAGTAATATTTTTCATATGTTTCATATTACGAAACAAACAATCTTAAGACTAACTCTTAATTTCAGATTTCAAATCATAAGACCGCCTCTTAATTTCAGATGTGGTTTTCAGACTTCAGATATTTAACCTCTTAAAAAACAAATATCACCTAACTCTTGGAGTAAAAGAGTAGTTTAGGAGTAGAACTATGACCGTTCAAAAAAATTGTAAAATCATAATAAATTCTGTCACAATTTCCTAAGAAATAAATGTACTTATATAAACAATGATTCGTGTTTAAAACCCAAATGAAAATAATTGAAACCCAATTAATTTAAAAATGTTAATGGCGCATGGAAATTCATTCAACTAGAATACTCCATTAAGGTGATAACAAAGGGTTAATTACGTCAAAAGTTAATTTATCGTCATTGTTTTTTTTTTCAATTTAACATATTAAAAAATTAAAATTGAGATGACATACTTTTCATATCAAGTCAATCAAGGTAACCGTATCGGATTGAAAGGTAAAAATTACTAACATGACCGTTTTTTATCCAGTTTTCAATTTTTAATTTCTAATATTGCTTAATGGTTTTTAAATTTGCACAAAATAACAAGTTATTATCAAAAAGTATTTTTAAATTGCACAAATTAGTGCACATCATATACCAATTAAACTGTCATTACTGTAAAAAATGATGTCTGGACAAAGAAACTGTCACGTCAGTAATTTTTCCTTTCAATCCAATATAATAATTACCTTAATTGACTTGATTTATAAAGTATGTTACATTGATTAGAAAAAAAATAGTATGTTACCTAAATTGAAAAATAAATATAGGTTACCTTTTGACGCAATTAACCCTAACCGAAATTAAAAAAAAAATCATCAGCCATTGACCTACATTTATAGTAGCCCGAAATTATTCAGTTTTAATTGGGTTCCTAAACCAACCGGTTCTTAAGTCCAAATAAATCCATTACCAACCCAAAACAAATTAAATGGCAATGCATTCAGGCATAAGCCCAACCAAATCAACTCTCCACACTCTCTCTCTTGCATGAAGTACGCCCCCCTCACTTTTTCTTATTTTGACCGGTGGTGGGTTTTAGGGTGTGCGAAAGGCTCGACTGCACAGGACCCCTAATTTCATAGGGTCTCAAGGTCATAATAAAGATCTAAATTTAGACCAATAAATTTTTTTTTGTATTTGACATATATACATTGTGCATAAGTGCGTTAAAATGAAATTCATGTCAAATTCAATTTGATTCGTATTATTTATTTGAATTTCTTGATAATAAGTTTTTTGTTATTCACAAAGTCGATTTTACCTATTAAAATTGACTCTCAAAATGACCAATTTATTATTTAAAATACTTAATAGACTATATTGTAATCTAAAATCCATGAGACAACCCTGATTTTGACCATCCACGTGACCCAAAGAAAAACCATCCAAACCCATCACTTAACCCATTAAACCCAACAGAAAAATCACCCCTCTTTTCCCAGTTTTCCTCACCCGGACCAAAGTGGTACCAGATTTAAAACTCAACAAACCAACCCATTAACCCTATATATGTGTATATGCATGTGTATGTATATGTCTACGATCAATGATTCCGGTATGAATTTGGTAGCCATCTTGATCTCTTCTCTTGTCTCTTTTTTTTAATAGGTCTTCTCCCTTATGTATGTACGTGTGTGTATAGGATGGTTCAATGAAGAACATATATGCATCAGATTACTTTGGAGAACCACAATGCTTCGTAAGAAAAATATATAGTGCATCACATGAGAGATTTTTACATCACACGTGAGAATATGCATCACATAAAGGAATTGTGCATTACACGAGTGGATTATGCATCAAACGAAGGGGTTGTGCATCACACGAGAATATTTTGTACAAAACAATCCCTCATGTGATGCATAATCTCCCAAATTATATATATATATATATATGTTCAATAAATTCACACGAGAGATTCTGCATCACATGCATTATGGTTCCCCAAGATTTTTCGATAAACACTTGATTCATCATTGAACCCCACTATATATATATATATATATATATATATATATATATATATATATATATATATATATATATATATATATATATATATATATTCAAGATCAATGGGGTACCATGTTAGACTGGGGTACCGGGGAACCATTTATAGCCAATCATTTATCATTAAAATATAATATAAATTTTGCTTAAAATTATTTCCCACATTAATTAATGTTGGGGTAAAAATGGTATTGAAAATTTTATATTAGAATAAAGGATTCTGTGTATCCCATGAAAATCTTCATTTCAGTTAATATCATTCCTTATACACATACTGAACATGTGCAACGAAAACACACTATAAACCACGATTGAACATGTTCAATACCGTCAATATTGGTTTATCACCAAAACGGTTAAAAGCTACTAAAAACACAATAAATTCCGATTGCACATGTTCAATAACGTGTATATGAAATTGAACATTCACGAACGGTTTGATGAAAATAATAAATACATTTATTTGACACACATGATTGAACATGTTCATTAAAACTCATTGTCGAAGCCGATTGAACATGTTTAGTAAAACATATCGTCGAATCCGATTGAACATGTTCACTAAAACCCATTGTCAAATCCGATTGAACATGTTTACTAAAACCCATTCTGAAATTTTTTAAAGATTTTGTTATGGAAGTAAATCTCTATAATTAAGGAACTTATTAAATCATTAGTTGTCATCTATTAAATAAACTTAATTGACTATATTACTCTTTTTAACTTATAACCAAACATGGGTGGACTCCGGTTCCCCAGTCTAACATGGTACCCCATTGATCCTGACCCTATATATATATATATATATATATATATATATATATATATATATATATATATATATATATATATATATATATATATATATATATATATATATAGATTTAGGTTCAAGTGAGTACCACCTCTAATGCAGCGCACCAGAAGGTACCACCCTTAAAAGTAATTTTTTTGAAATTTTTTTTCATGAACATGTTCTAATTAACATTACATAGATCATATGTGAATTTCACGCAAATCCGAACACTCTAAGTGCATGAAAACACACATCACATAAATGCATGTTCACATGTCTTCAAAATTATGTAAGTGTGTGTTCACATCATTTTTTAGGAGCTAGGAGATGTGAATGTATGTGAAATTTACATACGATCTTCATAATGTTAATTAAAACATGTTTATGAAAAAAAAAAATTTAAAAAGTTTTTTTAAAGGTGGTACCTTCTGGTGCGCTGCATTTGGGTGGTACTCTCTCGAACCATATTCTATATATATATATATATATATATATATATATATATATATATATATATATATATATATATATATATATATATATATATATATATATATATATATATATATATATATATATATATATATATATATAGACACACACATACATACATGCCTACCTACATACATATATGTATGTAGATATTAAAACTAGAAAAATAATCGTTATTACAAATAACTGTATTGTTCTCTTATTTTATTTGTTAAATTAGAATTTATGCATTTTAAGTTTGAGTTTATATAGATTTTATGTAACTAATTTTATTAAAAAATCTATGTAACATGCGGGTTTTAAAAATAATGAAATATATTGAAGATCAAAATTTTGAATTTAGATTTAGATTTACAGGTTGTTTTGAATTGCGTTTGAAGAAGTGTCGTAGCGTTTTGTAAACTAATAATCAGATTATAGCTGCAACAAAAAGTGCTGCCGGAAATTTAGTGTTTGGTTTACGATATGCTGTTTGCTATCATAATTATAGAATAATCAGTTTTTAAAGTATTTGGATTTGCGTTTTAACCTGCTATAAAATGACCAAATAATCACTTATTAAGCAAATGAGCTACATTTTTTAACTTATGAAAAAATGTGGTAGGATTAACTCTAAACGCAAATAAATACTTATTAACGTATGTAATCCAAACACTTTAAACCGATTATTTACATTATTTTGACGTAATAAGATAATAATCTATTTTATAACGTAAAACCAAACATTTTCTTAGTTTAGATAATATTAACAATAAAAGACATGAAATATTTTTTAAATTAAATACATAAAAACATATAGATAATATGATATTTAGATATACTTTAAATTAGATTGTTGTACCATCATATGATGCAACTTTACATTATTGTATATAAAGATAAAAGTATTAATTTAATACGATAGCTAAACTTTGAAGACTCCATTGACTGAAATATATTTTCTCCAGACAATATTTACATGATAATCGTTATTTATTGTAACATCCGGAAAGTATCAGCAGGTAGTGGATTTTATTTATTGTCTTTAATTATAACCCTTATGAGTTGGCTGAGTTTAATTGGTTAATTACATGTCAATTGACAATATAGGTTGCTATTACGTGTAAATTCTAATCGATTGAGATAATAACTTGTTAATCTTAATGAGATGACTAAGGTTGTTTTAACAAGTTAAATAACATTCTAAACCCAAATTATTAAATTGGGAATAATTGAGTTAACGACTGTTTAATTAGTGGGTATTGAGTATTATACTCATTTTAATTGAGTTCGAAACCGAAAACTTATATAAGGTTCATTAAAGTTTTGTTTCACTTCATTTCCAGTAATCTAGCAAAGGTGTGTGTGTGTGTGTGTGTGTGTGTGTGTTCAGAGAGAAACGAGAGAGGAGATGAGGAACAGCAGCAACCATAATTGAATTATTAGAATTTTATTACTTTCATCAACCTCTAGTTGATTTAATTGCAAAGAGTGGATTAAGGTTAGCAATTTGTTTATTGAATTGAACTATTACTGGTCGTAGTTGAGGTTATGTTGCGAGGTTTATTGCAACCTGGAACTGGTAGGAATTGGGTATGGGGATTAAAATCCCATGGCAGAGCAGAACAGAGTCAGCTACTGCCCTGTTCGTCGCCGCATCGCGACCGCGATCACAGTGAGGTGGCTAAGGTTGGTTACTGGCGGTGGGAGCCCGAGCGAGGTGGGGATTGCAGGCCTAAGAGCTCGGGCGCGCTCCTATGAGCTCGACCGCAGAAAAACAGCGTCGGGCCACCGCGACCGCGACGCTGCCTGCGATGGGTTGATCGCGACTACGATCGTGACTGTGCTCGTGTGGTCTGGAAAGTTGACTTATGTTGGAATTATAGAGTTAATAAGGTAGTTAGTATGTGTTCGTTGAGTAGTCGTTACATTGTAGCTATAATTATGTGTTGTCAGCATCTGTAGTTGAGCCTGGGACCAGTCGAGACTTTAGTGGATATCATTGATTGTAGTCACGCTCCAGATGAGTTACTTACATCTTTTAGTAGATGCACTAACTTTGATAACATTGTTTTAAAATAGGTAAGTTGTTTCACTATCGATTTCCGCAAAGATGCCTTTTATACGTTGATTACACGTTAGCACATAGTAGAGTACGTGGGCATACATTGAATTTTTATAGGTTGAGTAAAGGCCCGTTGGGTCATTCCTAAGCCATAGGCTCTGACCTAGCCACTACTTCGTGGAGTGGCTATTCCGGGTTGCTACAGATGAGGTGTCGGGCTTTTGCTACCGGTCGCACGTAGAGCTTATATTTACTATGATTATATTGTGCTAACTCTTTTGCAGTAACTTATTAAACGTTATTTATTTGTAACTCACCAGCTTTATAGATGACTGTTGTTTTTAATTGTGCATTTTAGTTACGGCCCCAGAGGTTAGAGATACAGTGGGCACGAATAGAGACCAACCATGTGGGCCATAAATAGTGACTACTTCAGGTTGTAGCCTTTTGTTATTTTGTGGTACCGCGTATCAGTCGATCTTTTGGGATGACTGTAATCTTTATTCTCATGATGGTTAACTAGACTTTATCAAGGCGTTGGTTCCCGTCAAGTCGTGACTATTATGTTGACAATGGTCATTTAATAGTTTAATTAGTTGTTTACCATAGATGGTTATCATGTTATGTTGGATGATGTGGACGATATGTCCTACGTGGAAATAGTAGTAAAAGTAAGGTGTTACAGATTGGTATTAGAGCATTAGTTTAAGATTTAAGTATCACTAGTGACGCTTAGGCTTAAACAAAGGTCTAAATCTTTTGGTTTGATATCTAATGAGTAGGTCTAACATATTTGTAGAGTTATGTTATTTATGTTATGGAGAGACTTATGGCAGATGAGCAGTGTGACACCCTTGCCACAATAACCATAATCACAACACCCATGATTAATTCGTACAACCCATAATTAAACAATAACTCAAGTACTTAGTACATTACAGGAAATTGAAATAATACATAAATGTAATTAAAGTCAAACATGCTACAGAGTTTACATGGTTCCATTCTAAGTCTACATACTCAATTTATTACAACCATCACAAACGGTACCAATGGAATCTTCATTATTCAGTTTCCGATTGAGTAGATATCCTCAAATAATTCAACAAATGACCTAGCTAGAAGCTCCAACAGCGGATTTTTCCTTTCTTGAAAAACATCAACAACTAAAGGATAAGCAAAGTTTAGCGAGTACAGAGATTATACATTTTACAAGTCTTTATGTAGCACATAATGAGTAACACCGGTGACAAACGCCATGCACCCCTTCGCGCACGGATTACGGAAACACATTTGAGCACGCAGCTCCATCGTGCCATTTGCACGGAATAGCACATTCAATTGAGGCGGAATTTACCATCGGGGATGCTACACCAGCCCTTCGAGACCATAGAGGGATCAACTCCAGGTCATATAGCCTCGGTAGCATCGATTTACCTGTTATAGCTCGAAAGCCCATCATATTGATGCACAACAAAGAACATGGAACATGTATTAACATGTAAACAAGCAACAATGTGCACCAAAATAAACGCAAGTTAGTAAAGTGTCAAACGAATAAGCATCAACATGCCTCAATGAACAACAACTATCATAAAACAAATGTAGACATATACAATTCTAAGTACTCACAGTGGGTGCGTTTAATAACTTCAAATATATATTATTTCTCCTCGGGCATTCAACCAAAATCACAATTTTACCCCACTGTGTGTTTAACAACACCATAAGGGACCTGTCACATTATTCATAAGAAAACACCATAAATGTCTGATTGTCGTTAATTTCCATCAAATTTTACAAGTTAAGCGCTCAACTTCGGACCCACTGTAAGACCCTCTGATTTCTCAAAGGTCTTAAGTCAAGGCCCAGTAGCAATGCAATATCAATCAGGAAACTAAGATAAAATTAACAGTTGCGGAATAAAAGTTAATTACAACCAGAGACAGTTTTAAGTAGCAAGGTACAAATATCTAGACTATTACATCAAATCACATAATATAAACTAGACCCGAACCCCAAAGCTCTATCATCAACCAAATACCAAGGTGTTGAAACAGGTTTTAATGCACTTCAAGCTCTTTCAAGTCCTGACCTAAGAACTAGGTCCAGCCAATCCTTTGCCTTTACCTGAAAAATAATGCAACAACGGGTAAGCTTAATTGCTTAGTGAGAATGTAGAATTTCACATTTAACATGCAATTATGAACGCGGAAGCACATGCACTGCACTCGGCTCATGCACGGCTCAGCTCTATATGCACTGTACTAGGCTCATGCACAGCTCAATCTCGAAGGGTCATTGGCCAATTATGCTCTTTTGATGCGCGACTTTGCTCAGCTCCCAGTTATAAAACTGTTGTTGCTCTTGAGACTTTTAGACAAATTCATAAGGAATGCTCGGATGATGATAAATCCATACACACGCATCATTAGTGGGGATCAGCCACGTACTGGGCTAGCTACCAGTAAAAGCTCTATATGGATATCATCGGAATGCTCAGCTCTAGCTACCCTCTGTGCTTTCATCACGTAAATCAGCACATCATAAGCCTAACATTAACCCAACACTGAGCAATAGTGATGGTGTTAAGCTTAACAATCAAATGACTCGTCAAAGAAATAGATTCTGGAAGAATAAATGCTCAGCTCAACAAATCATAGTAAATATACTATGATAATATAAATTAATAAGCTCAAGATCAGAATGTCAATAAAATCAGAATCATGCAACAAAAGTCTCAATTCACATAATATGCAGTTAAAGTGGAATCTACAACTCACAATTACTGGTTATTTGTGCTATTTTAGTTTCTGGCTCTGGCTCGGTTGCTCACAAGCTGACTTATGTCAGACTTTCAGTTGCTCATCATCTTGCTCATTGCTCAATCTGTTATAAATATCAGTTCTGATATTTATTAGTCTTTATATCATCTGAATAATTTATTCAGTGTTCATCATTTATGCTCAAGATTCATTCGTTGATCTTTGATCTTAATATCTTATATTTTTATCATATGTTCATTAATTTCATTTAGAATTCTTTCTTTCAAAGTTCAATAGTTATATTTGTCATATATGAAATATGCTTTAAATGATTTGAATGACATATAAGTATTTATGTCATTTTTCATGGACATGTGTTATAATACATACACTTGCATACATGATCATATTTAGGCTTATTTAAACATGTATATTCACTTAAGCACATTTAATTGATCATAAGACTCATTCATTTCTCAAGTAAGATTATATAATTAATTCCTTTAAGTGAATTATGTACTTAAATTCTTATGCACAAGCTTAATTATGTTCTTTCTTATTTTGCTTTTATTTTTATAAGCTAAGTGTTATAAATTATGAGTCTTGCATCTATTGAATATATAAACACATGTTTGGATGTTTAATTATTAAATGATCACATATTCTTTTTATGCAATTTAAAAAGGAAATGAAAGGCTATTGTGTTGTTTTCTGTTGTAACTTACAGCACACACACACATACCAAAGTACACACACTGCACTCATACTTTTTACTAATTTCATGCAAGTCAAAATAAAGAAATAGAAAAGTTGCTACATGCATACACACACATTCTGTTTTCTGATATATATATATAAATTAATGAAAAAGGATTGTTTCTGTTTTCTGTCTATATATATATATATAAGTCGATACACACACTAATCGTGTATATATATATATATATATATATATATATATATATATATATATATATATATATATATATATATATATATATATATATATATATATATATATATATATATATATATATATATATATATAGATTTGGGTTCAAATGAGTACCACTAGTTTTGCGGAGTACCGGAGGTACCTCGCTTAAAACCATTTTTTTTGAAATTTTTTTTCATAATCATGTTTAAATTAATAATACAAGACTACTTGCAAAAAATCACACATAAATACACACTAGAACTATGTGAAACGTGTGTGTTCACATGAATTGTACTGTTGTGAACGTGTGTTCACAACTAAGCATATTCACATGAATTTTTTCACGTTCACATGAGTATTAAGATGCTAGAATGTGTGAATGTATATAATTTTTTACGAATAACCTTATTTTATTTGTATCTAAATGAATATGAAAAAAAATTCAAAAAAAAACTTTTTTTTCGGAGCAAGTTCACATCTGAAACCCGTGTGTTCACAGGTACTCACGGTACTCTGCATTTTTTAGGTACTCACACGAACCATATTCTATATAGATATATATATATATATATATATATATATATATATATATATATATATATATTATGTACCGCTACTGTTTTCTGTTTTTACAAGACTGCACACACACAAACACATGCATACAATACCTATACATACATATATATACACATGGCTGCTACATGCTTTGTTTCGGTATTGCAGAGAATTACCGAAACCATATGGTTTCGGTATTTATGAAGTCTCGGTAGCCATGTGGGTTTCAATATCGGTCTATGGTTTCGGTTGGTTTGGAATTATCCAGGTGGTCTCGGTTGATTTCTGAATTACCGAAACCTTGAAAAGGTTTCGGTATTGCTTGGGGAGTCTCGGTACTACTCTTGGTTTCGGTACATCTCAGCATGCATCCATGGTCTCGGTATTTTCCAGCAGGTTTCGGTAATGGGTATATATATATATATATGGTTTCGGTAGTCTTCTTTGTTGTTTCGGTACTTGATAGAACACACAATTAATGGAATAGGAAGGCTTGTCTCGGTATTTATAATGAGATTACCGAAACCTTTGTGGTTTCGGTACATTTCTGGACTTTTACTTAATCTTGAGCTTAAATCTTAGAAATGTACATGCAAATCAACTAAACACATAAGAAGGACATGCATATATTTTATTCTTGTTTGTAACTCTAAAATTTGCTCAATTTTGTTGATTAATGATCAATTTGTTTCTTAAAAAAAACTCAATGGAACTGTGGATTTCAAATGAATCAACAAAACAAAGTAAACATAAAATTACCTTTGAATCTTGTAGTTCTTGTGCTCTTGATCACAAATTAAAAGTTTTCTTGATGAATTGATGAGATTTTCTTCTTGATTTCTAGAGAGAAGTTGAGTTGTGGACAAAGTGTGTGAAACCGTACATAGAAGGAGAGAAAAGGAGGAGATCTTATTTTGATAATAATGAGCAGGAGCTTAATTTAGTAGAAATGAGAATTAAGCCTCATTTTAGGGATTTATAAAATTTTCAAGTTTCATTCTTTATAATTTAACCACAAAAGTTGTTTTTCTTTAAATCAACCTAATATATTTATAATTTAAATATTTATATAATTTAATTAAATATTTCAATACTTAATTAAATTATAATTCAAATAATGTAATAAAATTACATTATTGATTCAGTGATCAAATAATTAGTTGGGCTAAAAGTTGGGTTGTTACACCCACCATCCGAAAATTCCTAATTAAAACCCAAGATTCAGATATTTACTAGGTTCGAAATTCGGATCCTTGTCTGAAGTTCTTTTATACCCTAGACATAACCTGAATTTTAGACTCATCCGAAGTTGGGTCCCCCAACCGAAGTTCGGGTCTTAACACTTAGAAGAAATCTTACCCGCTTTGATGTTCTTGGCGACTCGCCAAGTCACCCAGGCCGAATCGACGATCAGTCGACCTGCATTTCAGCAGGTCGATGCCTACATGTTTAACCCAAAAATTCACCAAACTCATTTTTATTAACATGCAATCCATATAAACGATTTATTAACATATATTGAGAGTTGTCAGACCATTTTCGCTAACATTAACACTCGTTTTTATACAAATTTGACCAAAAATGGGGAAAACTTCAAGAACATTAAAGGTCATAAATCTTCATATTTCTTACCTTTTTGATTGAATTCGTGAATGATTCTTGTTTCTAATGCTTCAAGAGGACTTCAATTGATCTTTTTTAACTATAATGCAACAACAAATTATCGGATTTAAATTCTAAATTTTTGCATTTTAAACTCTTCCAATAAAACTCCAACTTAAAATCAATTTTCCTTACCTTAATTCAGACTTAAATCCTTGCAATATCAGTTTCTTTTCATGAATTTTCTTCCACAATTTCGAATTCCAGCAGATTTTGAGAGAATTTGTGTGTGCTTTGGAGGTGAAAAGTTGCAAATGTGAGTTTGAAAGACTCAAAGAGTTTTATTCTCATCTTTAGGTTATTTACACAAGTGATCCCTCCACTTGTGCATCTTCTTTAAATGAAGTTTCAATCCTTTTATTTTTTACCACCAACATTTATTTTTCATCATACTTATTTATAAATTGAAATTCTAAAATTTCTTAATTTCCTAACATAACAATCAACTTTTAAATTCCCGAATAAATAGACTTTTATTAATAATCCAACTTGATTACATTAAATACGAAATTTAAACTAAATATCCTCAAATTACAATAATTTAAATCTTAGAATGCTACAAGCAGAGACCTAAGGGTTCCACTAGGGGATGGATTACCGACGAGGAGTTTGCTCATCGACTACAGGAGGCATATCAGCAGGGACATATTGATTCTGTGTAGTCCCTGACTCAGGGCACAAGCTGTGTAGGGGGTTCCGGGGAGAGATCGTTTGAAGGTGAAGATTTGGGGGCCAGAGCATCAAGAGAGGCAGGCGTTAATCATAGAGCTAGCGGATGGTAGTGCCTCCGTAGTTAAGCACATGTAGTCTCAATGTATATTAGAGATAGATGGTCATCAGTTTAAAGTTGATTCACTGCCTATAGAGATTGGTAGTATTGATGCGATAGTATGTATGGATTGGTTAATGTCACAACATGTTGATATTGTTTGTTCCAAGAAAATTATACGTCTACACTTTCAAAGGATCCTGTTATTACCATATACGGAGAGCATAGTAGAGGTGTTGGTCTCATTTCTGCAGTTTAGGCTCGTCTTCATTTAGCTAAGGCTTGTCCTTCCTTCCTATGTTATGTAGTAGATGCAAAGATGGAAAAGAGGAGTCTAGAGACCGTCGATATAGTTTCTGAGTTTCCTAACGTATTTCCTAAGGAGCTACCTGGATTACCACTTGACCGACAGGTAGAGTTCTGTATAAAGTTGGTGTCAGGGGCTACTCCTATAGCACATGCACATTATCAATTGGCTCCTACAGAGATGAGGGAGTTGATGAGTCAGCTTCAAGAGTTGTTAGACCGCAGGTTTATCCGACATAGTGCTTCCCCGTAGTGTGCTCTAGTCTTCTTCGTTAAGAGGAAGGACGGGTCTATGAGGATGTGCATAGACTACTGCGAGCTCAGTAAGGTGACGGTGAAGAACTCTGTTGCGGATAAATGACTTGTTCGACCAGTTACATGGGGCTAGAGTATTCTCGAAGATAGACTTGCGGTCAGGATATCACCAGCTGAAGGTACATGATGAGGATGTCGCGAAGACAACTTTCATGATTCGGTTTGGCCATTATGAGTTCTTGATTATGCCATTTGGGCTAACCAATGCCCCAACAGCCTTCGAGGACCAGATGAATCGGGTCTTCCATCCTTATCCGGATCAGCTCATCACAGTGTTTATTGATGATATTTTGATATACTTCAGGTCAGTAGAGGAGCACGCAACGCATCTACGAGAGATTCTCAGTTTACTACGACATGAAAAGTTGTACGCAAAGTTCTCGAAGTGTGAGTTCAGGCTTCGGGAAGTTCAGTTTCTAGGACACGTAGTGAGCGGCGAAGGAGTCATAATAGACCCAACTAAGATTGAGGCCGTTATGAGTTGGGAGTGACTGAAGAATGTGTCGGAGATACATAGTTTTCTAGGGTTAGTAGGTTAGTATCATCGATTTATTTAGGATTTCTCCATGATTATAGTGTCGTTGACTCGTCAATCAGTCCCATTCGGTGTGGACTGAAGATCAAGAGTTCGTATTTCAGGAGCTAAAGCGCCGATTATGTCAGGATCCAATGCTAGCATTGCATGAGGCACGAGTGATTTCGTTGTATACAATGATGCTTCAAGTAATGGATTAGGTTGTTTATTGATGCAGAGGGGTCGAGTGATCGCATATACTTCCAAATAGTTGAAAGACTACGAGAAAAACTATTCTACTAATGACCTAGAGTTGACAGCCATCATGTTTACGCTGAAAATCTGGTGTCACTACCTGTATAGAGTATCTTTCACGTTCACTAATTATAAGAGTTTCCTATACTTATTCAGTCAGCGAGATCTTAATATGAGAGAGAGACATGGATTAGAGTTGATTAAGGATTACGACTGTGACATCTAATATCACCGGCGAAAGGCAAATGTGGTGGCATACACGCTGAGTCGAAAAGAACACGAATCAACTAGTCAAGCTCGTAATTACTGGCTTGAGGTGACTTCTACGTTGATAGAGAGAATTTGAGAAGCCTAGGCTATAGGTATGCGTGGTGAGAATAATTGGGGAGAACACATTTTAGACTAGCTACAGGAGTTGGATGCTGTCTCTCGAGGGTTATATACGAGACAGGGACGAGTCTGGGTCTCCAGAGCAGGTGATGTGTGTCAGTTGATATTGAAGGATTTTACATAAGTCTCATCTCACCCTTCATCCTTGTAGCACGAAAATGTATTAGGATCTTCGAGTACTCTATTGGTGGGCCGGTATGAAATGGGATATAGTTGAGTTCATTTAGCGTTGTTTCTTTTGGCTACTGGTGAAGGCCGAGCACCAGAAACCACATGGTCAACTACAACCATTAGAGATTCCATAGTGGAGTTGGGAGCATATCACGACGGACTTCGTCACGAAGTTACCACAGACTCTTATGGATATGACGCGATATGGGTAATAGTGGATCGACTAACTAAGACAGCACGCATTCTGCCGATCAGAGAGACGTATACCTTGAATCGGCTTGCTCGAGTATACTTATATGAGATCGTTTTCAGATATGGGGTTCCAGCTTCTATAGTTTCAGACCGAGATGCCAGATTCATTTCTAATTTCTAACAGAGTTTAGAATGAGAGTTGGGCACCAGGGTTCAGATGAGTACAACATATCGTCCCCAGTCTGATGGACAGTCAGAGCGTATGATACAGACGATGGAGGATATGTTACGAGCTTGTGTGAAGGATTTTGGTGGTAGTTGGGACTATGTGTGTTCATTTTCGGATTATCCGATTTTCGGATAATCTGAAAATCGGATACTTGAATTTTACTATTCGAATCCGTATCTGATTTTCGGATAATCCGAATTTTGGATTATCCGATTGAAACTTAAAATTATAAAATGAATTCAAATATAAAAAATACAAATCCACATACCTTTTAATATACAAAAAAGTAAATGTGTCGTAAACGAAATTAGATCATACTTTTTAAACTTAAAACAATAAAAAAACATGTCAAAAGATGGTAAAATACAATTAAATGAGTTATAATTATGTTAAAGCTACATTATACATATAAAATTAAAGAATATAATTATTGTTAGTCAAATAAAATTTTTTAACAAAACGGATTTCGGATAATCCGAAATTTCGAATTATCCGATTTTCAGATCAGATCCTTGGATTCAGATATTTTTGAACACCCCTAGTTGGGATTCTTATTTGCCTTTAGTTGAGTTCGCCTACAATTACAATTACCACTCCAGTACTAAGATGCCTCCGTTCGAAACCTTATACGATTGTAAGTGTCGTACTTGAGTATGTTGGACAGATGCGGGGAGAAACAGATTACAGGTCCTAAGATCATCCAACAGACCAGTAATAAGAGAGCAGTCGTTAGAGAGAGATTGAAAGTAGCTCAGAGTCGACAGAAGTGCTATGCCAATAGGAGCACCAATGTGTTAGAGTTCGAGGCAGTCGAGTGGGTACTACTGAAGGTATCCCCGTGGCAGGGTGTTATTCGATTCCGATGATGAGGTAAGCTTAGTCTGAGATTCATTGGACCGTTTCTATAGTAGAGCGTGTAAGCATTCAGGCCTACATATTAGATTTACCTCCAGAGTTGTGTGGAGTACATCCTACCTTCCATGTCAGCTACATGCGCTGATGTTTAGCCCTACACTAGGAGACTATTCTCATGTCAGAGATCAAGGTTGATGAGCAGTTGAGATATGTTTAGCATCCCGAGGCCATCATGGATCGGAAGGTGAAGAAATTACGTAAGAAGGAGATCCGGCTAGTGCTAGTGTAGTGGCGTTATCATAAAGGTTCCAGCGCTACCTGGAAACCCGAGGCAGACATGTGACATCGCTATCCTCACAGGTTTGTATGAGTTAGGATCCCGAGGATGTGATCAATTCAAGAAGGGGAGATCTGTAATATCTAGAAACTAGCATCAGATACGTGGAATTTATTTATTGGTTTTAATAATAACCCTTATGAGTTGGTGGAGTTTAATTGGTCAAATACACGTGATTTGGCAATGTAGGTTGCTATTACGTGTACATTCAGATCGGTTGAGATAATAACAACTTGATCATAATGGGTTGATTGAGGTTGTCTTAACAAGTTAAATAACATTCGAAACCCGAATTATTAAATTGGGAAGAATTAAGTTAAAGGTTGTTTAATTAGTAGTTATTGAGTATCATACCCGTTTTAATTAAAATCAAAACCGAAAACGTATATAACGTTCAATAAAGTGTTGTTTCACTTCATTTCTAGTAATCTAGCAAAGGTGTGTGTGTGTGTGTGTGTGTGTGTGTGTTCAGAGTAATAATGAGAGAGGATACGAGGAACAACATCAACCATAATCTAATTATTGGAATTTTGTTACTTTCATCGACTTGTAGTTGATTCAATAGCAAAGAGTGGATTAATGTTAGCAAATTATTGTTGAATTTAATTGAATTGTTACTAGTCGTAGTTGAGGTTGTGTTGGGAGGTTTATTGCTCCCTAGAACTGGTAGGAATTGGGTATGGGGATTAAAATCCCATGGCAGAGCAGAACAGAGTTTGTTACTGCCCTGTTCGTCGCCGCTTCAGGGCCGACCGCAATCAGGGTGAGGCGGCTAAGGTTGTTCGTTGGCGCTGGGAGCTTGACCGAGGTGGGGATCGCGGGCCTATGAGTTCGGCCGCGCTCCTATGAGCTCGACCGCGATGGGAAGAACGACGCAGAGCCCTTGCGACTGCGACGACTACCCATGATAGGTTGATCGCCACCGCCATCATGGTCACAATCGTGTAGTCTGGCCAGTTGACTTTATGTTGAATCTATAGAGTTAATAGGGGTAGTTATTATGTGTTCGTTGAGTAGTCAAGACATTGTAGTTATAAATTTGTGTTGTCAGGATCTGTAGTTGAGTCTGGGACCGGTCGAGACCCTAGTGGATATCATTGATTGTTGTCGCGCTTTAGATGAATTACTTACATTCTTTTAGTAAATGAACTAATGTTGATAACAGTGTCTTAAAAGAGATAAGTTGTTTCACTATCTGGGTTCCGCAAGGATCCATTCTATACGTTGATTACGTGTTAGCCCGTAGTAGAGCACGTGGAGCATACGTTGAGTAAAGGCATGTTGGGTTACACATGTTATTTGTAAGGTAAGCCAAAGGTCCTGGCCTAGCCACTATTTCATGGAGTGGGATACCTAGGCTATTCTGAGTCGCTCCCGATGAGGCGGGCTATTGCTGCCGGCCACGTGTTGAGCTTATATTTCTGTTGATTATATAGTGCTAACTTTTTTGCAGAAACTTATTAAATGTTGTTTATTTGTAACTCACCAGCTTCATAGCTGACTATTGTTTTTAACTGTGCATTTCATGTACGAGACCAAATGTTAGAGTTAGTACAGCGGGTAGAAGTAGAGACTCGCCACGGGTGGGCCATAAATAGTGACTACTTCAGAAAGTAGTCTTTTTGTTATTTTGTGATTCAACGTATCAATCGATCTTTTGGGATAACTGTAATCTTAATTCTAATGGTCGTTAGCTAGACTTTATCAACGGAAGTTGGTTCCCGTCGCTGATAATGCTCTTTTAATAATTTAATTAGCTGTTTATTCTTGATGATTATCATGTTATGTTGGATGATGTGGACGTTATGTTTTCGTGAAATTAGTAGTAAAAGTAGTTCGTTACACTTATCATTTTTTAACTTAGTGCAACTTTGACTTTTAGCTTTGGGTTAAAACCGTATAAATGTATGTTAGTTTACTAAAATTATCGAAATGAATAATTTAGTTTTTTATTTACTCGAATGGTACTTGTACTCAAAGATTACCTGTCGATATGGTACATCTATTCGGTTACCGGGTTGACGTGGATATGATATATAATAGAATAAATAAATGATTTAAAAAATCCACATAAGATTATGCATCCTCATCGTACTTTGAAATAATAAAAAGATAAAAGTTTTACTAATATTAGTAGTAAAACTTTTAAGTAATTTCAGTAAAGTATCATACATTTGTACGACTTTAACCCAGTTTTTTATGGTTTTCATTTATGGTTTTTTTTTATTGTATAGTAATTTATATTAATATTATACAATTATATATTTATATTATATTGTATTATTTATATTTATATTTTATTGTATTATATTATATTATTTGTATTGCAGCATGTTATGTATTAAATTACATTAAATTATTTTTTATTATAACATTAACTCCTCTCTTTTACCTGGTTATATATATAATTATAAAATATATATAAATACATATGGACGACTCTCAATCTCAGCCAACCATATGACCCTGCTGATAACTAATGGAAAACGGACACAGCGGAACACCGCCGCGTACGGCGGTTACAACCAACGCCGCCAGACTAAGAATCATGGAGCTTGCAAACATGATCAGCGTTCCGATGTCTCTGAATGCGGTGGTTCGCCTCAACGTTGCTGACGTCATTTGGCAAAACGGTTCGAATGTGCCACTAACCGCATCAGAGATTCTCTCCGGAATATTCACTTCCGGCGCCGGAGATCCTGAAAATCTCCAGCGCTTACTCCGTATGCTCACGAGTTATGGTGTTTTTAACGAACACATCAGCTCCGACGACTCCTCACAACGAAGGTATATCATCAAATCTGTTTCTTATTTAAGTTATAATTTAATGAAGATATATGTTACATATTTCATAATTATGATACTTTGTTACCATTTTTCGAATTTTCATCGAAAAATTTGTATCGAAATATGATAAAATCGGCTTAAATTTCTAGTATTGTTTTGAAAACCGGACCAGACTGACTGGTTGAACCAATATTCGTTCGAAGCTAGGGTCAAAACTGGTTGGTCGATTCATTTATAAACCGCAAACCCCGAAAAAATCGGGTCTATGGGAAAAATTACTTTTTTTGATCTTTTTCATTTTGATTTAGCTTTTTAGTTTTCAAAAATCGAAAGTCAAAACCGATCGGTTCATGTATAAACAAATGAACCAAAAACTGAAAAAAAAAAAAAAAAAAAAGGGATTCTAGGAAAAACAAAGATGCATTTTTAGTTTTTATCATTGAATTTTAGGAAAATAAATGAAGATGCTCCATGACGCAGATCGTCGACAAAATGCAAATCTCAAAGGAAAAAAACTGCGAACCAAATCTTTTAGTTTTTATTTCTTTTTCTTTGGGGTTAATTTAAAATTTTATTTTTTAATAATTTTCTTAGAAATCATCTCTATTCTTATAATTTTTAGATTTAAATTTAAGAGTTTATTATGAAAATAATATTTCATAACACGTTATTTTGTTCATCAAAATCCTCAAGTTGTTTTTTTTTTTTTGGTTTAGTGAAAATTGAAATTAGAACCCGGTTTTTTAGTTTTTAAATTTACTAATTATAACCGGAAAACTCACATACTTACCGGTTACTGTTACTAAACCGATAACGTCTTACGAAGATACTCGTTGACGGAGATCGGGAAGACGCTAGTAACGGACGAGAACGGATTATCATACGGTGCGTACGTACTACAACACCACCAGGAAGAGCTTATGAAGGCGTGGACGGTGGTTCACGAGGCGGTGGTGGATTCCTCGACGGAGCCGTTTGTGAAGGCGAACGGAGGCGAGACGGCTTACGGAATCTACGGGAAGAAACCGGAGATGAATGATCTGATGCAGAGGGCAATGTCGGGTGTATCCGTACCGTTTATAAAGACGGTTTTGGACGGTTACGATGGGTTTAAAGGTATCGAACGAGTGGTGGATGTTGGTGGAAGTGCAGGGGATTGCCTGAGGATGATTGTAGAGAAATATCCGCACATTAAGGCAATAAACTTTGACTTGCCTGAAGTTGTTGCTAAAGCTCCTGAGATTGCAGGTAAGCGGTGTATTTTTATGTTTTTTGCTTTTTCGTCTATTCATGTTATTTTTTCGTCTTCAAGTTATTTTTTTATATATGGTTTAGTGAAATCTGACTATTGAAACCTGGTTTCTTAGTTTTTAAAAACTCGGTTTAGTAATTATAACTGGACTCTAATAGTCAAGTTTCATAAAACTGGGGAAATTTCTTTTTAACATGAGGATGTGTCTAAAAAGAATGAAAACGTAAAAACCGTGAAAAGAATATTGGTTTTTTTATGATAAACCCTAAGTCAAAACTCAGGAATTTTCTGGGTTTTCATTGGGATTTTCATTTAAAATCCTGTATTTGGGTCGCAGATTTCAGTAAGGATTTAAAATTCAGAATTTCTTAAATCACTTCCTTCTAAATTATTTAAAAACTCAGCCTCTCCCCTAGGATTTTAAATCCCAGTTACCTTGCATTATTCAGATTAACAAATTTTTTCTATATAATAATGCAGATTTTTTGACAAAATCCTAACAAATGCAAATGCTGCATAATGCAAATTATTTAACAAAATGCAAATCCCAGAGAAAAAAATTTGCGAATCAAACGCTCCCTAAGGTTTTATGTCATCAGATAAAAGTAAATAAACCAAACGTTAATCTTGTTTGCTGGGAATTATGGGTTTCATTGCTAAAAGGATTTTTCGAAAGGTTAGCTTATAAAGAAGAAAATATCGTCACTAAAACATATCAATAGACATCAGTTACATCTCTAACATGAGACTAAGAACGTGCAAAGTTTCAATTTTAGGAATATCGTGTTGTAAAATTATCTGAGGAACGAAAACCAAAAATCCTTACAAATACAGAAAGGATTTGTGTAATTTACTCTATCTTTAAATTGTGGGATACCACATTTATTATTCTAATTAATTTTATATTCTCTTAACATTAACTATTTTTTTTTTTGGATAAATTGAATTAACATTAATTCTACATAATCATACACTCTCTAAGGAAAGAAAGTGTATTATTGGTAAAACGAGAAGTGTATGTATAAAAATTATCTAATTATAACTTATCTTTTATTTATTAGTTTTAGTAATTATACATTCAAATCTCGTTACAATTTGGTATTATAATTATTTATAACGTTTAGACTGTCACTATAAAATCTTAGTAATCATTTTAAAATAACGGATTACATTTTTAACGACAGATGAGTTTATATAAAACTGTAATGTATGACAAAAATTTACCGTACATAAATCACCTTATGAAAAATTACGTTGGTAACTTGCTAGTCTTAGAACAAGGTACGTTTGCAAACCTTTTAAAAAAATGGGGTTTCGATTAGTTTTTCTTTTTCTAGTTTATACTAAAAAAACTACACACTATTTCATGTTTTTAAATTTTAACTAATTCGGTATCTTGTTATTATTGGGTTAAGTATCATTTTGACTATTAAACTTTATTTTTTTAAATTTAGACATTAAATTACTTTTTCTGGTTTACACTCAATTTGTGGCTAAATCGGTACAAAAAGTAACTTAGTGGCTAAATGAAACATATTTCAAAAGACACATGATGTGAAAAAAATAAAAGACACATGATGTGAAAAAAATAAAAAATAAAAGTTTTCAATTCAATTACTTTTATATTAGCTAAAAACCATTATATTTTTAAATAAGTAATTATTTTTTTTTTTTTTCGAACAGCAAACTAACATATTTTTGCTCCTAAAATATCCCTTTGTCCTAAATGGAGACTTCATAACTTAATTTCACCACCTAAGTTTCAAACTTACCTCCGATGGAAGTCGAACCGTGACCATATACTTGCATATCACTCATCATACTAATTGTGCTAAACCCAACTGGTATATATGTATTTATTTAGTCTTTTCATCTCATGGGATCATAGTATATAACATAAATATGCAGAAATAAAAGTATGACTAAAAATGTAACGAATATATAACATAAATATGCAGAAATAAAAGTATGACTAAAAATGTAACGAATAAGTGAACAGATAAACAAAATGAAAGTATGATTCTTTTGCCATCAAATTTTTAGTAATGTTTTCAAAATTTTAATTTATAACCTCTTAAGTTGCATAATGGTTGTCATTATTCATTTCCAAACATTTAAGGTTTTGTCTTGTAGGGAGAATTGATGAGACAAGAAATGAAGATAAAATCTTTGTTTTTTTAGATGATGAAACTTTAAAATACAATAACTTTATGACTGTTGTATTTCTTTTTTCTTAATTTTCGTTTCTACAAAATTCTCCACAATTGCTAGATTATCGAGAGAATTGAATTTTAAGCTATATATTGATAAAACTTAAGAATTCATAGAGAATTGATATACATAAATTAAGTCTCCTAGCTAATAATTTGTCTTCGTTTTCTTTCGGTCGATTTTCTCTACCAAATACAACCTAACATTCTTGATATTTGATGGATTCGGGTTGGGGTGACAATTTCAGCTCATTTAAGCAAATGAGTCAAACGGGTTGACGGCCAAATGTCATATATTGTACATAATTTTGAAAATTTTATCGAAGAACAATTTGTTTAATACACTGTTTTATCAATTTTCATTTTATAAAATATATGTTCTAGCTTAGTTTTACTACAGGTCATTCGTTCGACCTGTTGGATCAAATTGACACCCCTAGAATCCGGTCAAATAATCTGGAAAAATGATGGCTCATCTTTTCAAATAATTTGAAAATCAACCACAATCACATAAAATTTGTGTACGACTTAAAAAGCATAAAGTGATAAAAGGAAATGGGAATCATGTGGGTTTTTTTCTGTTGCAGGAGTGACACATGTTGGTGGGGATATGTTCAATTCAATTCCCAATTGTGATGCCATTTTCATGAAGGTAAAATATTAAGTTTTTTATTTTTTATTTTTTGAAAAAAGCTTACATATTTATAGTGTTAATATTAGAAACATGAACATTAAATGCACAAATTTTATCAAATGCATGAATTCGTACATAAAGTGGATAAATTTATCATGATGTGCGTAAATTTTTATATCAAAATACATAAATTTATCAAATGTATAAATTTTAACATTAAATGCATAATTTTATACATTAAATGCATAAATTTTAGAGAGAATCTCACGGTAATGAGCGTTCTTACCGGAACCCAACCCAAGTAAACAAATTATCATCTTTTTTGAAAAGTGAGATGAAAATTTTGAAAATTTTCTTATTATTTAAGTCCCTAAAGTATTTTTGTCTTATTCAAAAGTGTATATTTGACATGTTTGACTGGTTACCAATCAAGTAACCTTAGTACATTTAAATTATTATTTAAATATGCTAAATTGATTTGATAATTGCACATTTAAATTATTATTTGGATCATTTTATGTACTTTAATTTTATACAAAGTTAGGAGTATTCAAGAAATGGTTTAATTATAATTTTGTCCATCCAACTTTTAGATTTTTTTGATTTAGACATTAAATTATTTTTTGTCACGATTTAGCCACTAACATGTGTGCCTTACAATGTGCGTATTAAAAATATTTTAACAATATGTTTAATTAGATGATTAGATCAATTATAAATTTATGATTATTACAAATATTTAGATGTATAAAAGATTATGTATATTTTTATATTTTATAATTATAAATATTCTTAATCTTAAACCAAAATTAATTTAAAAAATCGGATTAACGATATGCGTGCGTTGACGATATCCCCACCAACATGTGTCCCGCCTTACAAAGTGCGTATTAAAAATATAAATATTTTTTTTAAGGTAAAGTTTTTCGACTTCATTTGAAAAAAAAATATATTTTTTTTAAAGTAAAGCATATGTGACGTGTGTGTACACGTTTTTGGTAATTTTTTTTTTAACATACGACATGCGTGACACACATGCATATGTTGTTTTAAAGTAAAGTTTTTTGGCTTTATTTGGAAACTAAATGACAAAAATGGCAAAAAAAATTTTGTCATTTATAAATTAACAGTAACATTATTTATTTATTATTGTTATTAATATTTTTATTTTATCATTTATACCAACAACTTTTTATTTTTCCAATCAATAATAGTAATTGGTAGGGGTGTGCACGGTTCGGTTTGGTAAGTTGATAAAATGTGAACCGTGTTTTTTATTTCGGTTACCCGCGGTTCAGTTCACAGTGACCCATTATTTGCTTAAAATAAAAAGGATTTATAAAAATATATCTTTTTTAAACATAAATTCTTTTCTGAATGAAAAACATTACAACCATTTTGATTTTTAGTTTTTTAAATAAAAGAACTACAACTCATTTAGATCGAAAAACTACAAACCAAAATGGTTCATATTATTTTGTTCAGAAAAAGTAAAAAAAGAATGTTTCATAGTCATTTTGTTCGAGAAAAGTAAAAATTGAAATGATTCGTAGTATTTTTTCATTTATATTATCTATAATCGTGAATAAATAATCGAATATTATCTAACCGTGAATAAATATTCAGAATATATATTAAAAGTTTATAAGGTTATGAAAAAATAATATATAAAACTAAATAAATGAAATGAAATGATAGTAATAGTATAATTAAATAAACTTTAAATAAATAAATAATAGATGAAATATAAAACTCAAATTTTATTATAAAATTTCACAACTAAATATGAAACATAAATTGATTTTATTTTGATATTTATGAAATCTTAGAAAAATTTAAAAAAAAAAGTTGGGTTTAATTTAATATGTTATTGTTATTTATAAAAATGTAAAAAATTACTATTTTTATAATTGAAAAGTTATTAGTGACTTGCTAAACAACTTGTAGGTCACCAATTACTATTATTGATAGAAAAATAAAAATTTGTTATTATGAATGATAAAAAATATAAAAGTCAATATCGTCAACGATAAAAAAAAATAAATAATGATACTATTAATGATTAAAATGTTAAAATTTGTTACTTGGTCATTTGCTCTTATTTGAAATAAAAAAGTAAAATATTGGTCTTCAATAATATAATTAAATAAATAGCAAATTGAATAGGATTATAATAATTAAATAAGTTTTTATTTGTAGCGAATTGAAAATATAAATAAAAAGTTCTATATTCATATTTTTAATTTATTAATTTCTAGTTATTAAGCTTGTTTAAATAAGGGTTAATATTAAAAAAACCTTACGAACTTTTATGAATTTATCGATTAAGTTACTGTACTTTTTTTACAAGTGATTAAGTCCCTATACAATTTTTGTCTTATTCAAAACTATATATTTGACCTGTTTAGCAGGTCACTAACCGGTTACGGTATAGTGACCTAAACAAGAAAAAAGAAAGTCCAGTGACTTAATCGTGAAAATTGGAAAAGAAAGTTGGTTTTTTTAATAATAAACTATTCGAGAAACTAACTGTTTTACCTGTTAAGCAGGTAGCAGGTTAAAAATATATAGTTTTGAATAAGACAAAATTTGTTTAGGGACTTAAACACTCGGAAAAAAAGTTCAGTGAGTTAATCGATAATTACATGAAAGTCCGTGGGGTTTTTTCAATATTAACCCTTTAAATAAAAAGCATATGATACTGATTAAATCTAATAAGCACTTTTAAGAAAATAATTGTATTTATATATTTAACATTTTAACTAATACATTTATAATAGGAGAAATTGCGCAAAAAAACCTCTACGTTGGATAATTTTTGCGATTAAAATCCCAACCATTTTTCATTGCACAAAAAACCTCCAACCGGTTAAAACTTTGTAAATTTGGGGTTTTTTTTTCATAAAATCTGACTTGCAACCGGTTTAGCTGGTTGCAACTTGATGACGTGTAAAGTTTTTAAATAGATTTTTGCGTAAAAAACCTCCAACTTGTTTAGTTTTTTCAATTAAAACCCCAAATCATTTTTCATTTGATAAAAAACCTCCAACCAACAATAATAATTAATATTGAGTTTTCACTGATTGCATTTTGATGACATGAATATTTATTAAATTTTATTTATTAAACAATGAATTCGTTTCCCAACGAAACCTCCACCCTCTAGGCTATCGAACCTCACTGCTCTGGCTGATCATATTCAGAAGCTAAAATGGAACATAAATAAACGAAATTGAACATAAAGCTGAACTTAAAAATGCTACTCATGAACACAAAATGAAATCGATTCCATCGACACAATTGAAGTTAAAATTCAAGATTAAACGACAAAAGTTAATCGAACATACATACATAAAATAAACAGCACTGAACATAAAGAGAGATAGAGTAATCAGAGTTGTCGGAGGTAGAGAAGAAGGGAAAATGTAAATATTATTGTTGGTTAGAGGTGAGAAAAATATAGTTAAGGGTTTTAATCGAAAAAGTTACCAATTTCGGGGTTTTTTTATGTAAAAATTCAGTTTAAGAATTATACATGTAGCGCCACGTAGGCGCCACGTAAGTTGGGTTTGCCATGTGAACGCCACGTGTGTGTCATGTAAGCATATCAACCTAGGGATAATTGCGTAAAAAACTTAAAGTTGTACCATTTTTTTGATTAAAACCCATAACCAATTTTTGTTGCACAAAAAACCTCTAACCAGTAAAATCTTTTGAAATTAGGACTTGACCGGTTATAATAGGTTGTTATGCTTACATGGCACACACGTGGCGTCCACATGGCAAACCCGACTTACGTGGCTCCTACATGGCACTACATGTATAATTCTTAAACTGAATTTTTGCATAAAAAACCCCGAAATTGATGACTTTTTCGATTAAAACCCTTTACTATATTTTTCTCACCTCTAACCAAAAATAATATTACCTTTTCTCTTTTTCTCTACCTCCGGCAACTCCGATTACTCTATCCTTTTTATGTTCAGTGTTCTTTATTTTATGTGTGTATGTTCGATTAACTTTTTCCGTTTAATATTGAATTTTAACTTCAATTGTGCCGATGGAATCGATTTCATTTTGTGTTCACGAGTTGCATTTTTAGGTTCAACTTTATATTCACTTTCATTTATTTATATTCCATTTTAGCATCTGAATATGATCAGCCAGAGCAGTGAGATTCACTAGCCTAGAGGGTGGAGGTTAAATTGGGAAACAAATTATTTGTTTGATAAATAAAAGTTTAATACATATCAATGTCATCAAACTACAATCAGTGAATACTCAATTTTAATTATCTTTGTTGGTTTGAGGTTTTTTATCAAATTAAAAATGATTGGGGTTTTAATTGAAAAAACTAAACAAGTTGGAGGTTTTTTACGCAAAAATCTATTTAAAGTTTTACACATCATCAAGTTGCAACCGGCTAAACCAGTTGCAAGTCAGATTTTTTGAAAAAAGCTCAAATTTACAAAGTTTTAACCAGTTGGAGGTTTTTTGTGCAATGAAAAATGGTTGGGGGTTTTAATCGCAAAAATGGTCCAACTTAGAGGTTTTTTGCGCAATTTCCCCATCAACCTATTATAACAGGTCAAGTCCTAATTTCAAAAGATTTTACTGGTTAGAGATTTTTTGTGCAACAAAAATTGGTTAGGGGTTTTAATCACAAAAATGGTCCAACTTTAAGGTTTTTACGCAATTATCCCTTTATAATACATTAGTATATGTTAAATTCATCATTTTACTGAGTTTAGTGTTTAGTATATGAGATGATAATAAATTAAAAAGAATATTTTGTGTTTATACGTATATTTAAAGTGAAGTGTGAGATAATAATGATGAAAAAAAAACATAATATCATGTGATTTTGATAAAATATCATATCATAAATTGAAATAAATAGTGCTTATTATGGTTCTATAACTGATATAAGGAAAATGTCATAAAAAAAGTTATATACTTTTAGGTTCGGTCTGTTTTGAGCATTATAATTTTTAATGGTCTATTTTAAGTATTAAAATGTTCAAGGTGATCCATTTAGTAATTAACTTTTAAGTATTATAATTTTTAATGGTCTATTTTAAGTATTAAAATGTTCAAGGTGATCCATTTAGTAATTAACTTTTCTGTATTGGTGTAATTAAACTTTCTGTATTGGTTTATTTGGTAATAAATTTGGTAACTTTTTATGTGTTTGTAATGCCTACAAAAGACCACTACGGAAAGTTTAATATCCAATTGACATACTATTTTGTGACATTATCTCTTTAAAGAAAATAGATATTACATACAGACAAAAAAGTATAAAACTAAAATACTCATTGTGTGGCATGTATATTTTTCTTTTTTCAATAATACTTTGTGTTGTTGATTTTGTTTGGTGAAGTGGGTTCTAACGACATGGATCGATGATGAGGTGAAGGCTATTATGCTCAATTGTATTAAAGCAATCCCGACTGGTGGTAAACTGATTGCTTGTGAACCAGTGTTACCAAACCACACCGATGATAGTCATCGAACTCGAGCCTTGCTTGAAGGTGACATCTTTGTAATGACAATTTATCGTGCCAAGGGGAAACATCGTACCGAAGAGGAGTTCCATCAACTTGGAAAGTCAGTTGGCTTCTCAAGTTTTCGAGCTATTTATATAGATGACTTCTATACTCTTCTTGAGTTTATAAAATGATTTAAGTGATGATCCTTTTAGGGTTCTTTTAAAACCAGGTCTTGTCATTGATAACTTTGAACTTCATGTGTAACTTTATACATTTTATACTAAGGATAACCGTTTAGGTTCATGAATAAGGTTTGTGAAATCGATTAAATGTGTTTTTATGCAATGAAGTTTAATATATCGGCGGTAGGTGTGGTGTTTATGATCTCATGATCCTATCTTTTCTTCAACAAGTTCTTACAAGTGTAGAACATATGTCATAATCCAAGAACTCTTGACTTGATGATCATGGTGTGTAGTTTAGGCTTTTCAATTCGAAGAAAGTGCGATCCGAATCATTTATATGGTTGGTTAAGAATAAAAATATTAGGCTTGTGAAATTATTTGCCGTTTGATATCCATCAAACTTTGGTATTAAAAAATCCTATTTCATGATCTAGACTAGGGGTGATCAACGGTTTGGTTTATGAGTTTGTTGGTTTCCTCGGTTTGGTTTCTTCGGTTTGAAATTTTTTTTGTCCTAAACCAAAAACAAACCAAACCAAATTTAAAGCTACATAAACCAAATTCGAATTCGGTTTGGTTTGGTTTATAAACCAAATATTAAACAACAAAACTTTCAAGCATCTTTAATTGCCAAATACAATCCCAAAATATGAAGTTAACATACATAAAATGTTTTACGTCAAAAGACATTAACCTTAAAAATATCATGTTTCCAAACAGCCTAACATTCAACCTTCATATTATTTTCTTTTTCAATCTTTGCTCCCAACGATTATTCATGACTTCACGGCTTCACGCATTATTTTCATTTATATATATATACACACATACATATATATATATACACACACGTATGTATGTATATTCGGTAATTCGGTTTGGTTTCGTTTGCTATCGGCTAGACCATAAACCAATCTAAAAACCGAGTATTATAATCGATTTGGTCTGAAACCAAACCAAAAACCAAATTTTAAATTTGGTTTGGTTTTAATCGGATTCGGTTTGGTTTGGTTTTCGGTTTTCTTGGTGTTGGACCAAATACTGCCCACCCCTAATCTAGACTAATCTTGATTCGTTATTACAATAAAGATCCTACATGTCATGTAATACGAGATTGAGATCATAAAAAACCTCATCTCATTTAGCCTATAAGAAAAGGCTTGTGCTTATGTCTAATGTAACCTAGATCGACTTCACAAGAGGTAATCTGTTTTAGTATTGCTCTTGTCCAAGCATGCTTAATTGTAATTCTGACGTGATTTGTTGTGGTTGTGATTCCAAAAGACACGATGCTTGATAAGACGTTGTCCTCTTATAATTCTGATATCTTTTTAGTCCTCATCCAACAAAGGACAAAGATATTACATATATGATTATATAAATATATTTCCGACGGAGAAGAGAAAAAAAAATGAAATGTCATCATCTCGACCGTCGAAATTAAGTTCACTTTTAATATTAACCGTTTAAAATGTTAAGGGTGTTAAAAAATGACCCTAAAGTTGGTCGTTAGACTCCCATTATTGACAAAAGTATAGATTTAAAAGTAGGATTAGATGAATGTTGTTGATGTTTATTTTTCCATGATTTTCAGTTTCGGTTATCTAATTTCAACATGGAGGGATGAAAACACAAAAACCGTGAAAACATATTGGTTTTTTTCATTAAAAAAACCCATATATTATTATAAAGAACTACAAAAAACATTATTAAATTTTTAAACGGAAAAATCCAAGTAACACACGGGTAAAATACTAGTATGTGTTTATTACATATGCATGTATATCTGGAGACTCTCTTACCTTGTTAGTATTATATGGAAGACACGTCCCTTCGGCTTCGTGAATCATTCTTATTTTTATGCACGTCACTGATTCCCTTAACCATCTTTAGTGGCACTTTTTAAGCCTTTAGTGGCACTTTCGTGTACCACAGATTGAAAACCTTTTTGTAGTGAATATAGGGAGATTATTCAGTTTTGTATTAACATCCACACGATCTTCAAAGTTAGACGTTCATATTTCACATCTTCGGGTATATAAGTTCATTGTTTGTTGAGACAACCTATATATGTTAGTGTATGGAAAGTTTCATAAAAATATCTAAGATACATGTAATAAAAGAGATTCTCATTTGCATTAAAAAAAGTGGTTTATTATAAAAAAACCAATATGTTTGTATCTTTTTTGCGTTTTTGTCCCTTTATGTTATATTTTTTACATAAAAAGTCTTCAAGTTAATTTTTTTCTTTTTGGTTTAGTGATATTTGGACATTAGAACCCGGTTATAATTAGTAAACCAGGGTTTTAAAAGCTGAAAAACGGGTTTCAATGTCCAAATTTTACTAAACCAAAAAGGAAAAAAATTAACTTAAAGACTTTTATGGAAAACAAATAACATGAAGGGACGAAAACGCAAAAAAAAAAAAAAAGAAAAGAACACATGTTGGTTTTTTTTCATAATAAACCCTAAAAAAGCTCCAAAAGTTCTCTCAAGTAACAAAGTGTTTCTTTGTTCTCACTTAACTTTCAAGTTTCCTTAATTATTGAAGAGTTGAGCTAGACTAACTTGAAAAGTTTATAAAACAAAAAATATGTTGCATTTTAACATCATTTGCCTTTTAATGTTTATGTTGATTGTTGACTAAAACAAAAATTCTGTCGTATTTATAAATAGATTATGATTTCAACCCTTACCTCACTAATCGTCGGTTCTTCATCTCCAACATCCCGAGTCCACCCTGCCACTGATTCTTGATTCCAACAATGTTTGGTCTAGCACTTTTTTTATGAATATCTATCATCAGTTCCACGTACAAGAGATCATACACATCTCGGATGACTTAGGTCAAATTTTATCGAACTCTGTTAGTTCCATCATGAATCAAATTCATTGAAGACAAATCGGGCTAGGCTATCGATTTCTAGAGAATGATTACGATTCTAAAAGAGGATGGCATATACTTGAATCCGATGATCCTTTGAAATGGGCGACGAAAACGGTTAATAAAGATTTTGTGAATGCTTCCCAATTTGGATTCAAATATAAAGAAGCCAAGGATGGACCAAAGCAGATTTGAAAGGAATTAGTCCTACTTTGTGTATGCATCAAATCATTACTGATCCAAAAGCTAAACCAGCACGGGATGCACAAAGAAGGCTAAATCCTAATTTAAAGGAAGTAGTTAAAAAAGAAGTGTTAAAATGGTTGGATGTTGAGATAATCTACCATATATCTGATAGCAAATGGGTGAGTCCAACCCAAACTGTTTCCAAGAAATCTGGGATCACAGTGATTGACAATGAAGATGGAGGAAAAATAACTATCCGCCCTATAACTGGATGGAGAGTATGCATCGATTACAGGAAACTAAATTCTGCTAATTCTAAGGATTATTTTCCACTACCATTTATAGATCAAATTGTGGAAAAATTAGAATGCCAAAAGTTTTATTGTTTCCTTGATGGGTATTATGGTTATAATCAAATTTCAATCAATCTAGAGGATCAAGAGAAAACTACATTTACATGTCCTTATGGCACCTTTGCCTACCGAAGGATGCCATTTGGCATATGTAATGCATCTGCCACATTCCAGCGTTGTATGATGGCTATCTTTTCAGATATGGTGGGTGGTTCTCTTGGGATATTTATGGATGACTTTTCCATATTATATAAGACATTTGAGGATTGTCTAGGATATTTAGAGAAGGTCCTAAAGAGATGCACTGAAACCAACTTAGTCCTAAGTTGGGAAAAGAGTCACTTCATGGTGAAAGAAGGGGTAGTCTTAGGTCATATTGTGTCCGAGAAAGGCATGGAAGTAGATAAAACGAAAGTACAATTAATATCTTCACTTCCACCCCCCACCAATGTTAAAGAAATACGATCATTCCTAGGCCACACTGGTTTTTTATCGGCGGTTTATTAAAGACTTCAGTGAGATGTCAAGGCCATTATGTAATCTTTTATCAAAAGATGTTGAGTTTAATTTCCATGAAGCTTGTATGCAAGCATTTGAGAAGCTTAAATCGAAATTAACTAAAGCTCCAATTTTGCAATCTCCGGATTGGTGTCAACTTTTTGAGATCATGTGCGATGCAAGCGATTATGCAGTTGGTGCTGTATTAGGCCAAAGATTAGAGAAAAAGCCAGTGGTTATTTATTACGCAAGTAAGACATTTAATGAGGCACAAATAAATTACACAACTACAGAGAAAGAATTATTAGCCATAGTATTTGCCCTAGATAAATTCAGATCATATATTTGGGGGACAAAAGTAATTGTGTACTCAGACCACAACGCTTTAAGGCATTTGTTAGCAAAGATGGATGCCAAATCTCGATTGATTCGGTGGATCCTTCTATTGCAGGAATTTAATTTAGAAATAAGGGATAAAAAGGCACAGAAAATGTTGTTGCCGATCACTTATCTAGTCAACTATTCCAAAATTTCCTGGTTCGCGAATCTAGTCAACTATTTCGTTTCAGGACGATTGTCGGAGCATTGGAACTCACAACAAATAATATATTTTTATGCTCAAGCAAGACAATACATTTGGGATGAGCCGGATTTATTTAAGATAGGTGCGGACCAGATTATGAGACGATGTGTTCCTGAATCCGAACATGAAGATATTCTTAAACACTGTCATGCACATGCATGCGGTGGTCATTTTAGTGCTAAGAAAACTGGTCATCGGATACTGCAGTGTGGGTTTTTCTGGCTCACAATCTTTAAGGATGCCTATGAATTTGTAAAAGGATGCACTAGATACCAGTAAACATGCGGCATTGCAAAAAGGGATGAAATGCTCATGACCCCGATTTTAGTTCTCGAAATATTTGAAGTTTGGGAGATTGATTTTATGGAACCTTTCCCGAAATCATTTGGGTATGAATATATATTGGTTGCAGTGGATTATTTTTCCAAATGGGTGGAAGCAGAAGCTACAAGAACCAATGATAACCGGGTAATTTGTAAATTTGTCAAAAGAAATATTTTTGCACGCCACGGTATCTCGAGAGCTATAATCACTGATGGAGGGTCACATTTCAAGAATTAACATTTTGCAAAACTTTTTAAGCATTATGGAGTTAATCATCGAATGTCGACACCTTATCATTCGCAAACTAGCGGACAAGTTGAGATTTCTAACAGAGAAATCAAGAGAATCCTTGAAAATTCAGTGAGACCAGATTGTAAAGATTGGTCACAAAAGCTTAAGGATGCACTATGGGCATACAAGTTTGCATTTAAAACACCAATTGGTATGTCCCCATATCGACTTGTATATAATAAACTATGTCATCTTCCTGTCGAATTAGAACACCGAGCTCTATGGGCAATTAAAAACACTAATTTTAATTTGCACGATGCTGGTGTCAACAGAAAATCCCAATTGAATGAATTGGAAGAAATTCGTAGAAAAGTTTACGAAAGTGCAAAAATCTATAAAGAAAAGACAAAAGCTTTTCACGATAGAATGTTGAACAATAAAATATTTACCAAAGGGAACAGAGTTTGGTTAGTTAACGCGAGAATTAGACTGTTTTCTAGTAAATTAAAAAGTAAATGGACATGTCCATATATTGTAACTGAAGTTTACCCACATGGTGCGGTAGAAATTCAGGATCTGAAAGGTGGTACCTAATTTAAAGTCAATGGACATAGACTAAAATTATATGTTCAATGAGCCACCAATAATATGCTACTCTCTGAACTCATAAGATTATAGGATTCAAAAGTTAGTTAAACTAGCATTGGAGCAGTACGTCTGGCTGAAGACATAAAACTTAGCGCCTGGGAGGCAATCCAGAGAACTTTGTGGGTGTGTTTATCGAAACTCTCACGAGACAACACTCGTCCACTCGGGATACCGGGAGGTTTAACGGCTTGTTGCACGTGCTAAGTGCAATCATGATTCCCTACGAAAAGGCAGATTATTTGATTTATTTGTTTTTAAGTGTGTTTAATTTAATTGTGTGTTGGTTTTGTGTACCCAACTAAGTTGGGGAGGATTTATTCCCTCAACCTTAGTTGTTTGTAGGTTTAAGTTAAGATTAGGAAGCCCCACGTCAGAAATTAAAATTTTTAAGCACGCAGAAGTGAATATTTTAACCCGATTTAATAGCTTAAGTTGGGGAGAGTGCCCATAAAAAATTTAAAAGTTGAAGAAATGGGTTTAGAGACTTCTGCGCGCCCTAGATAAAAAACCCTAAAAAGTCGACTTTAGGAGCGGCGATTTTCGAATTAAAAGGCCTAAACCCTCTGAAATAACGCCATTTTACGTCAATTCTTCAATGCGGTGCTAGTATTTCTCAAGAATTACTAAGGTATTGTCTTCCTAACGCCCCTAGCTTCATTCTACGTTAATTTTTTTTATAGATTTATCACGCATGCATGGGATGAACTTTTTGGGGGGTTACATTTTTTTCATTGAAAAAGGGTTGATTATAATTTTATATATTAATTTACTTAATATGGATTTATTTTTGCAAAAGTTTTATTAAATTTTTTTTTCCCAAATATGCTTTATTTTTAATATTTTGAAAAAAATTTTTGTCTAAGGGTTATTTTTATTGTTTAATAATTATTAATTAAATTCATGCATTAATAGGGTTAGTTTTGGCTCACAATTGTCGGTGAGAATCAGGATTAGTTTATTTGATGAGAAAAAAGGGTTTTTAATTATTCATGCCATTTTTAATATCCTATTCTCTGCGTATGTAATTGTAGATGTCGAGCCAATACCACACTAACGACAATCTTTCCGTAAATAACCGTTTCACCAAAATTCCTAGGATGAGAACTCATGACCCTAAGAATGTCCGCTTTGAGACACCTCTCAATGCGGAGTTTTCCGTAGTTCCCCCAAACACCAATAACGGTAAACCACCTAAATTCATTATTGAGCGAACCTTAAAAGAACCCGATTTCGAGGGTTTTGAAATTGTTGAGTGTTTTGAGAGGCTAAGGTGGGCGAAAGCAATACAGTGGGAACTGCCCTATATCCACACTAGTCTGATCCAGCAGTGGTTCGCCACTATGCAGAGAGCAGACGGATATGAGGACCACGATTTTGAGCTAACGGGTATGGTAGGAAATAAGAGAGTGACGGTCTCTAGGAAGAAGCTGTGTGAGTAGTTTGCCATAGATAATGATATTCCACGACCTAGGGAGTTTTGGTCATCTCTTGATCTTCAAGGGGGTAGAGCACACAAAATTAACATTTGGGCTAAAAAGTGGGTTGGAATGATGGCGACAGTTGAAATTTATGTGGAGTTTGTAAGTCTGGTGGTAAATGAGTAGTTTAAGAGTAGGAGTAGGATAGTTTGACGTTCAAAAAAAAATATATTCATTTCTCTAGGGGAGACTTGTGCCCATTAGCTAAGGTGTTGTGGAAGTTTGTAAGTTTTAACTTGCATCCCAGGCACCAATACACGACAACCATTCAACCCCAAGAGATTCTATTAGTACATGCCCTTATGACTGGATACCCAACTATATCCTTAGGGTACATTATAATTCAAAATCTGTGGGAGTGTAATGTCATGGGTCAAGGGACATACTATCCACATTGCAGGATGTTGACTGAGCTATTCATTATAGAGAAAACAGTGTCGAAGCAGTTTCCAATAAAATACCTCAACCCTAATGAGATCTGGTTTACCAAACTTACAATGCTAGGGTTAGTGTTTGAGAGAACCCATCTAGGTTAACAAATTCGCTGCCCTAAAACCTCTGGATTGACTGTGATCCCATTCGTTGCTCCCGAGTACCCGAAGGAAAGACAAAATAACAAGGGAAAAACTAGGATGAAGGTGGACGAAGATGATGAGAGACCGTGAAAAAGAGTGTCAACTGTGGATTTATTGAGGTCGCAAATCGATATTCTGAAGGACGTCATCACTAGTCTGCTTAACACGAACAAAGATTTGAATAAAAACATCGAGATACTTCAAGCGGGACAAAATAAGAACGAACAGATGTTTGAAGTACATTCCGATTGGCTGACGAATATACAATTGACGGTGGCCGAGCTAGAAGAAAGTGTCATACCTCTGAAAGAGTTTTAAGTTGTTAATTGCAAAATTATGTTGAATTGCATGGGAAACATTAAGTTTTATTTGGTTGTTATTGTTGTGATGTGATGTGGTTTTTCTGATTGTAACTGTACTTTAATTATTTTCCGTTATTTGTTTTTATTTTAAGTTGTGGTGTGATATTTATTTATAAAAGTTTGAAGTTTTAATTTATTTGAAGTTATTTTTTTGAGCAAGGATTATGTACCGATTATTCTCTCATTCTTAAGTGAGTCGATCATTTCAAATGTGACGAGGACGTCACAACGGTCTAAGTTGGGGAGGGTAGGTTCTAATAATGTATTAATTAATTTAGCCTCCACAAAAAAATTTTAGACCCACATTTTTCACTCAAACAAGAAGGATATGCTGCCCCGCGTACAAAAACCAGTAAAAAATCAAAATTTTGATTGCTTGGGCGCAAGGGGGGGGCGCAGGCCTACGCCCCGTCGTGTTTATATTGCAGATTTCAGCTCCTTCTTCATTTTCGCAAACCCTAAACTCATTCACCCTACGTCTTGTGTGCGGCTACTTCACTTTTGTGCCCTTTTTGTGCTAAAATTTGTAAATCTAAGCTCCAAAACACTCACACTACCATATATAACAAAGATCCAAGTTAAATCACTTCTTTATGGGTATTTTCATCCATTTTGAAGAATTTTTAGGTGTACAAGTGGGTGAAGAAAAAAGTTAGATTTCTACCGTATCTAAGCTTTCAATCATCAAGACTAGTGTTTTATTGTATAAATGCAAGTTATTTCATACTTTTTGAGCAAAATGAGAGTATGAAGCTTCATGGTCATCCATGGAGTTTTCATGGTGATTTTGACTTTTTAGAGTCAAAGTATGTTAAATTGCATAAATTTGTTGATAATCTTGATATATGTATGTTGAGATATATGTTTAGTTGCTATTTTAGTTAATTTGTCATGATTAATTTCTAGGAAAAAAGTTGGAATTATAAAGTTGGTTGCCTAAATGTGCATAAAAGTTAATTTATAAAAGTTGGATAATTAGCTAGAAAATGAATTTTATGTGCTAAATGGATTTTTATTGATATATTGAATACATGTTTAGTGCTGAAAATGATGACAAGTTATAGACTATATATATAAGTTGAGTATAATTGAGCGTAAAAGTTTATATATTTGCATCTAAACATATTGAGCGTAATTGTGAAAAATATAATTATAGGTTACATTGTCAAATTTATCTCATATATACTTGATTGATTCACAACTTGTAGATGTCGAGAAGAACACACCAAAGAACTCAACACGTTAATGTGCCAATAGACTGGACCCCTAACCTTTTGTTATCCCAACACCCCGAGGGAATCAGAACACAATTATTCCTTTACAAGATATATTCTAACCGTGTGTTAGTGGAAAAGAGGGTTAGGAGGCAAGATTTCAAGTATTATGGAATCCCGTAACTTTTCGATGGCCTAGGTTGGGAGGGAGTTTTTGATTTAGGCGGCCCACTTATTCACCAGGCCGATGTAGTGAAGTGGATATCTACTCTTCGGAGGGAGACGAGTAATAATTATAATGAGCTTAAGTTGATTATCACCATCCGCGGTAGGGATGTGACGATGTATGCTAGTATCCTTCGCCAATTATTTAATTTAGATTGGGGTGGACAATGAAGGGTCTACCCAACATGGGTACAAGTACAAATCTGAGGCGCAATAAGTCTTTACTGATATGACCTGGTCGGGAGAGTGGGTGGAGCAGGTGTGTAAGGTGTTTAACCAAACCACCGAGGAAGCAGAGGCTTCCACTTCCTATAATAGGAAGGATTTGTCCCCGAGATGCAAGGTGGTTCACAAGACAAATGTGAATAACATCTTGCCACGAGATAACGACCAATCTAAGGTCAGACACAGGGACATCACGGTTCTTTATGCCCTTCTCAAGGGTAAGCCTAGACTGTCCTTCGCATGACATCTGGGCAATGTACGACACGAGAGAGAGGACGATCATCCCCCACAGATGGTTGACTCTTAATTTCTTGAGAGGATAAGTGCACTTTCACCCGATTCCCTTGCTTCCTAAGTCTCAGTGATGTATATTACGGCCGCCATGTTTCCCACCTTAGTTTTTAGGGAAGTTGATGAGGGGTTTGAGATATTCGACAAAGAAACAAATCAGTCGTATATCGAGAGTTACACGGAGGATGAGTGGATAGTGAGAGCAGAAAGCCGCAAATGAGGTGGAGGATCGGCCTGAAGAGCCGAACAGAGGGACGTCTACCTCGCACAGCCGAGGCAGTGACGATGTTGACTTTAACCGCTTATGCGGCGGTTAGACGATCTTGTGGTGGGTCAAGGTGAATTCTGTGTGGATGTGACCCAGAGGTTGGATGAGATGAATGGGAGAATGACTCATATTTATGATAGAGTCGATCATTTTCATGACCGGGTAGATAGGATCGAGGATGGACAGAGAGCCTTGGCATATTAAAATGCCTACTACCAGCACCATAATTGGGCGTGCTGGGAGGGAGTCCGTCAGACAGGATTTACCAGACCACGTCCTGGTTCACCTATTTCCACATCCACCACAAGACCCCGCAGATCAAGGCCCGTATGAAGATTTCTTCTGCATTGTCTTTGGTCCTCCTCCTCCTCTATTTCAATGATCGGGTACTATCTTTCCTTGTTCTTTGTTCTTTATTTTCTGTACTTTTTTTATTGTTAGTTTTGTAGTTGCATTTAATTTCTTTAATTTTAGTAGTGTTTATTTTTATTCTTAGCCGAGTCCTTTTCTAGTTTTTAATGTTTATATAGTTTGTCTTGCCTTCCCCATTTGAGTCTTGTTTGCCGATCAGCCTGTGAAGACCTTCCCTTACGGGGCAGTCCTCAGAGTCTAGGTCCCACATCATGCAACACGATATCAATCATAACTAAGATAGAGTAATTTAAGTTGCGGAATTTCAGATTACAAGTACAAACATTAGGATAAGTTTAATACAATTTTAGTTCAGATTACAATTTTTAAAATAAACTAATAAAGGGTATCAGACTAATCTAATACATGTCATCATACAATCAAATTACATCTACCCAGACCACCACAATTATCATCTGCCAATCAGTACCGAAGGGTTTGTTGAGTAGTGGTCTATAGAATACTTCAATCTTGATCTTGTAAGACCTAAGAACTAGGTCCTGCAGGTGACTTTCCTTTATCTTTTCCTGTAAAATATTAAACAACAACTGGTAAGCAAGGCTTAGTGAGAATATAGATTTTCAGATTCACATGCATTAATCAAGCGGATCATGGGTCAAAGCGTGATATGTCTGGACTGCCGCTACAGCCACTCAATGATTGAGACATAGAACTCAGGGAATCGGATGATGTTCAGCCCACGCTCACGCTTTTAGTGGAAGCTATCCACTCATGCTGGGCTAGCTACCAGCGGTCTTCATGGGGGAACATCGGAATATCAATACCAAGTTCAATAGAACTGGTGACATAGCTAGGTCTAGAACAATAGACCGATAAAGCTAATTATTCTAAGCTGAATCAATATGTCAAATGATGCGATCAATAAAGAAAGCATAGTGATCAAAGTCATGATAGCAATAACATATGAAATGAACTATAAGTACAATGTCATGTGAAATGATAAGTCAAATTAGCTATCATGATCCACAGGGCATCACCGAACCATGGTGTGCACAGGTCACAATCCAGCTGAGCATTCATGAATGTCAAATAAACTGTCATCAACAATATATCTCAATTGGAAGTCTAGCATGAAAAACTGAATATCTATAACTCACAGTTTCTGTAGTCTTTATCAAGCAGATTTATAATCCACCACCTGGGTTATCCTAGGATTTATCTTTAATCTTTCTGAGCTCTGGCTTTGCCTTTTCAATCTTTAATTCTGTAATTCTTTAACTCTTTGTTCAGAATTTATCTGAACCTGTCCAGAATAATATTACATCATTGTCAATTTCATAATCTTTTAGCTTTAAAGTCTTTATATTCTTATTTTCATCTGATTCTGACTGATAATTCCTTATTCTTCCCTCTTGGATTAATGATTCTTGTGTTTAAAGAATATTAAAATATATATATACAAATTCGGACCAACCCCCATCCGGATTCGGATCTAAGGATCATCCGAATTAGGATCAGATCCGAAATGCACAGAAAATTGGAGAACTCGCCGAGTAAGCTTGGTGAACTCGCCGAGTTCACATCCGAACTTCGGATAGAGAACCGGATTTCGGACACAACCGAATTATGTTGACCCATCCGAATTCGGGTACATCCGAGATCGGTTCTAATTTATTTCGGACCAAGACTTATTTCGGGTCTCATCCGAATTCGGGTCCCAACCGAATTCGGATCCGTTACTTATGAATTTTTGAAGAAATGTTCAAGTTGTTCTTGGGAACTCGCCGAGTTCCCCTATGAACTCGCCGAGTTCACTTGCAGATATGCAAGTCGCAACTTACGGGTTTTATCAAAAATTCATCAATCGACAATTATACTAACATGCAATTAAATCCAACGTTATATTATCAATTTTGGGGTGTTTCTACACTATTTTCCCTATCTCTAACACATTAAATCGTCCAGATTTGTCCAAAATATTGAAATTTTCTCAAGAACACAAAAGTTTATAAAAACTCAGATTTTTGATCTTTTTGGACGATTTAAGCTACGATTTCTGTTTCTAAATCATTTATGGGTTTCATTACATGATTTCTAACCAATATTTCAAGCATGCAACATAATTTCTACAGATTTTAAATCCGAATTTGATGTATTTAAACTCTTAAAAATACAAACTAAAGCTTGGAGATTTGATTTATTACCTTAAATTCTTCTGATTCTTGAAAATCTTTAACTAATTTCACGAATTCTTCTTCCAAATCTTTAATTTCCAGCAAGCTTTTAGAGACTTTAGAGAGAGAAATTGAGAGAATTTGAAGTTGTAAGATGATGATGAAGATGAAGAAATAAAAGACTTATGGTCTTTTATTTCTAAACTTTCGGATATTGACACATTTGGTCCCTCCACATCTGATTTTCATTCCAATACAGATTTATCTTCATTTTATCATCACTAACTTAATGTATCTTAATTAAATATTTTCATTACTTAATAAAAATTACAATACAAATAATGTTATAAAATTACATTATTAAATCAAAAGCAGAAAATAAAGTTAAGTCAAAAGCTAGGTTGTTACAGAATGGGCTCCACCACGCATAAACTTCGTCCCCGAAGTTAGCTATGTTCGAACAGACTTGGATACGTTGCTTTCATGACATCTTTTGATTCCCAAGTCTGATGCGAACCCTTGTGGTGTTTCCACTGGACGAGCACCATCTGTATTTCTTTATTACGAAGCTTTTTGGTCTTCGAGTCCAGAATGCATTCCGGCTCTTCAACCACTCGAAGCTTCTCATCAATTTGCACATTAACGTGTGGTATCTGAACTTCTCTTTCATCAGCTAGACTCTTTCGTAGATGACTAACATGGAATACAGGATGTATTCCAGCTAAGTCAGTTGGCAGTTCAAGACGATAAGATTGATTTCCTATCTTTTCAACAATCTTGAACGGGCCAATGAATCTCGGAGCTAGCTTGTTCCTCTTTATGAACCGGACCACATTCTTCATTGGAGATACTTTCAGCATCACCCAATCGTTAACTGCAAAACTGATCGATCTGTGACGATTATCGTAATACGACTTCTGCCTGCTTTGAGCTTCAAGGATGTTTCTTCTAACAAGTTGAATCTTATCATGAGTCAACTGTAGAAGGGCAGGACCTGCTAAAGGCGATTCACCTGTTTCGCGCCAACAGGTGGGAGTTCTGCACTTTCGTCCGTATAAAGCTTCAAAAGGAGCCATCTTAATCGTGGAATGATAACTGTTGTTGTATGAGAATTCGCCCAAGGGTAAATGGTCATCCCAGTTACCACCCAGATCAAGAACGCAGGCACGGAGCATATCTTCCAGAGTTAGGATAGTGTGTTCACTTTGGCCATCTGCATTAGGGTGATAAGCTGTACTCATTGAGATTCGAGTACCCATCCCGTCTTGCAGTGCTTTCCAAAATCTCGAAGTGAAACGACTATCACGATCAGAGACGATAGATTTTGGCACACCGTGACGTGAAATAACCTCGGTGATGTACATCTGCGCCAATCTATCAAGTGAGTATGTCTCTTTCATCGGAATAAAATGTGCTGACTTCGTTAATCGATCCACGACTACCCAGATGGAGTCGTGTTGTCTCTTGGTCTTTGGCAATTTCGTGACAAAGTCCATGGTTATATGCTCCCACTTCCACTCAGGAATTGGCAGTGGTTGCATATCCCCGAAGGGCTTCTGGTGTTCTGCCTTAACCATTTGACATACTATGCAGCTTTCAACGAATTGACCGATGTCTTTCTTCATTCCTGGCCACCAATAATCAGCTTTCAGATCGAAATACATCTTTGAGCTGCCAGGATGAATGGATAACTTGGACTGATGGGCTTCAGATAGAAGAGTGTTGCGGATAGAACCATATTTAGGAATCCAGATTCGGTTTCCCTTGAGACATTGAAGTCCCAAATGATTCATAGACAGAAATTAAAGTTGCCCTTTGAGATTTTCATAACAGATGTTCTCTTCTTTCAAGGCTTCGGCTTGAGCAGATTTAATATCTTCAATGAGATCAGAAGAGAATACAATTGGGGTCAGGGCATAGCAACACTTTTCCGGATAGACTTTTCTACTCAATGCATCCGCGACCACATTGGCTTTGCCGGGATGATATAGGATCTCGCAATCATAGTCCTTGATAAGCTCCAAGGACCGATGCTGTTTCATGTTTAGATCCTTTTGAGTAAAAAGATGTTTAAGGCTTTTATGGTCGGTGTAAAGTTGACACCGAGTCCCATAGAGATAATGCCGCCAGATTTTTAATGCAAAAGTAACGGCAGCCAACTCAAGATCATGAGTTGGTGCACTTTTCTCATAATCCTTCAATTGCCTTGAAGCGTAGGCAATGACTTTTCCCCTTTGCATGAGGACACAACCTAAACCAGTACCAGATGCATCGCTATAAACAACGAAGTCATCATTGCCTTCTGGTAAGGCTAGGATTGGCGCTTGAATGAGTTTCTGCTTCAGAGTTTCAAAGGCCTCTTGCTGTTTATCAGCCCATACGAAAGGTGTATTCTTTCGTGTTAGCATCGTAAGTGGCACAGCAATCTTCGAAAAGTCCTTAATGAATCGCCGGTAGTAACCAGCCAATCCAAGGAAACTTCTGATTTCGGAGGCATTGCGAGGCGTTTGCCATTTTTGAACGGCCTCGACTTTGGATGGATGAACGGAGATGCCTTCGCCAGATACAACATGGCCAAGGAATTGAATCTATAAAGAAATCAGAACAGAATTCAAGTTTTGAAACAACAAACTCTTTAAGAAATAACTCGAGACAACGTAAGATTTTACCTGTCTGAGCCAAAACTCGCATTTTGAGAATTTTGCATAGAGTCTTTCATTTCTCAATAACTCTAGCAATTGACGTAGATGAACAATATGATCAGCCTCCGTTTTGGAGTAACTCAGAATTTCGTCTATGAATACGATAACTGACTTATCCAGCATTGGTCTGCACACGCGATTCATGAGATCCATGAACGCCGCTGGTGCATTCGTTAATCCGAAAGGCATTACGAGAAACTCGTAATGACCATATCTTGTGCGGAAGGCTGTCTTTGGAATATCTTCATCTTTAACTTTTAACTGATGATACCCAGAACGAAGATCGATTTTCGAGAAGTAGATGGCTCCTTGTAGCTGATCAAATAGATCATCAATTCTGGGCAGAGGATACTTATTTTTGATTGTGACTTTGTTCAACTCACGATAGTCGATGCACGTACGGAGAGTTCCGTCTTTCTTCTTTACAAACAAGACAGGTGCACCCCACGGAGATGAACTCGGTCGGATAAATCCCTTCTCTAACAGATCTTGCAGTTGTTTTGACATTTCCTGCATTTCTGCAGGAGCAAGTCTGTAGGGGGCTTTAGCGATGGGAGCCGCACCAGGAACTAAGTCGATCCCGAATTCAACTTGTCGTTCCGGTGGCACTCCAGAAATGTCATCAGGGAATACGTCTGGGAACTCACAGACGATCGGAATATCATACACTGATTTCTTGTTGGCTTCCGGGGTGGATTCAGACGAGACATAACAAAGATAAGATTCGTGACCCTTAGAAAGATATTTACGCGCTTTCTCAACCGATATAAAACAATGAGCACCTTTACGCTTGTCGCCTTTAATCTCTAACACTCGGCCGTCTGAAGTCTTGATTCGGATGATTCGGCGGTTGCAGACAATAGTAGCCTCGTTGTTCGTTAACCAATCCATGCCGATGATAACGTCGAACTCTTTTAGCGGTATCGGGATAAGATCGAGGTTAAATACAACGTGATTAACGAGTAATGTGCAATTTCGATAAACGGAATCAGCCACAACGTAATTGTTACTGGCTGTCTCTATGTCAAGTATAACAGGAAGCTTTGAAGGAAACATAGATAATCTTTGCGCAAAAGTAGTCGAGATGTATGAACGGCTTGCACCGGAGTCGAATAACACACGTGCAGGTATTGAGTTTAATAAAAACGTACCGGTAACCACATCCGGGGTTTCTTTCGCTTCCTCCGCCGTTATTTGGAAGGCGCGGGTCCTAACAGTTGGAGTTGCAGCTGAGCTTTTCATTGTAGAACCTCCAGCTGATGATTGTGATTGACCTCGTTGTCCACTGTGGCACTGATACATGAAGTGACCACGCTTTCCGCATTTAGCACAACCAAGACCTCGTTGGGGGCACTCTTCTCTGCTATGGCCGATTCTGCTACACACATAACACGTGACATCGTCTGGATTACACAATCCCATATGCGATTTTCTGCATCTCTTGCAGAATCGTGGTTCATTTGTAAGCGAGTAAGCTTGAGCTTTTTGTGGCGAGCTGTACTGTTGAGACTGTTGGGGTTGCTGAGTCCGAGATCTATTCGGCTTGAAGAATCTGCCAAATCTTTGCTTCTTTGGGGGAGATGGACAAGTCGGGTTCATTGATGGAGCGTAGAGTTGATCGCCGTACTCTAAATATCCCCTTTCAATTTGCCTTGCCGCTTCAACCATTTCGAGATACGAATTGTACTTTATTGCGCTCATTGGGTGTCGATATTTCGGGTTAAGTCCTCCACGAAATCGGTTCATCTTCCTTTCTTCCGTAGCTACCTGATATGAAGAATATCCACAGAGCCGTGAAAATTCGTGCTCGTACTCGTCTACAGTCTTGGTGCCTTGGGTTAACTGCATCAGTTGAACCTCCATCTTGTCTTGTTGGTCAGCAGGACAATACTTTGCGTTGAACATTTCAAGAAACTGTTCCCATTCAAGAGTCTGGATGACCTCCTCACCATAAATACTTCTCTGGGTTTTCCACCAGGCACGGGCAGCACCCACGAACAGAGCAGATGCATAACTCACTTTCTTGGACTCCAAGCAATCGGAAATTCTGAAAATTTCTTCGGTATGACTTATCCAATCCATCGCCTGGATTGGGTTGACTGTACCCTCGAAGTTAAGGGCACCGCTAGCTTTAAAATCCTTCAACTTACAGCCTTTCGGCTGCTCAATTTGGACATTCGGGGTAGAGTTATCAGAATCAGATTCATCGTTCTGGATTTGTTTATCTTTTCTTTTGTTCTTTTTGTCAGCACGTCTTTTTGCTTCGGCCTCATCTCTAGCCTGAAGCTGTTCTTGCATATACTTATTTTGTTGTTCAGAATGCTGAGCTAGTATTTGTTGCATCATTTCATACATTTGTTGTGGGTTCATGTTGTTGGGAATGTCACCTGATCCTGACATCTTTACTGAAAATTAAAAATCATTTAACTATCAGTTTATAGTCTTAGATCTATGTACCCTTTTTCCCCATCCTAACAGTCTGTACATCCTATCTCAGTTCAAACCACCTAAATGATTGATACATATGTATTGCTTCAGTTTGAGACCAAATATTACTCCCGTAATACTTGACTCACTCAAACTATGGGCTCTGATACCATCCTGTGAAGACCTCCCCTTACGGGGTAGTCCTCAGAGTCTAGGTCCCACATCATGCAACACGATATCAATCATAACTAAGATAGAGTAATTTAAGTTGCGGAATTTCAGATTACAAGTACAAACATTAGGATAAGTTTAATACAATTTTAGTTCAGATTACAATTTTTAAAATAAACTAATAAAGGGTACCATCTAATCTAATACATGTCATCATATGATCAATTCAAATCTACCCAGACCACCACAAGTATCTTCTGCCAATCAATACCGAAGGGTTTTGTTGAGTAGTGGTCTATAGAATACTTCAATCTTGATCTTGTAAGACCTAAGAACTAGGTCCTGCAGGTGACTTTCCTTTATCTTTTCCTGTAAAATATTAAATAGCAACTGTAAGCAAAGCTTAGTGAGAATATAGATTTTCAGGTTACATGCATTAATCAAGCGGATCATGGGTCAAAGCGTGATATGTCTGGACTGCCGCTACAGCCACTCAATGATTGAGACATAGAACTCAGGGAATCGGATGATGTTCAGCCCACGCTCACGCTTTTAGTGGAAGCTATCCACTCATGCTGGGCTAGCTACCAGCGGTCTTCATGGGGGAACATCGGAATATCAATACCAAGTTCAATAGAACTGGTGACATAGCTAGGTCTAGAACAATAGACCGATAAAGCTAATTATTCTAAGCTGAATCAATATGTCAAATGATGCGATCAATAAAGAAAGCATAATGATCAAAGTCATGATAGCAATAACATATGAAATGAACTATAAGTACAATGTCATGTGAAATGATAAGTCAAATTAGCTATCATGATCCACAGGGCATCACCGAACCATGGTGTGCACAGGTCACAATCCAGCTGAGCATTCATGAATGTCAAATAAACTGTCATCAACAATATATCTCAATCGGAAGTCTAGCATGAAAACTGAATATCTATAACTCACAGTTTCTGTAGTCTTTATCAAGCAGATTTATAATCCACCACCTGGGTTATCCCAGGATTTATCTTTAATCTTTCTGAACTCTGGCTTTGCCTTTTCAATCTTTAATTCTGTAATTCTTTAACTCTTTGTTCAGAATTTATCTGAACCTGTCCAGAATAATATTACATCATTGTCAATTTCATAATCTTTTGACTTTAAAGTCTTTATATTCTTATTTTCATCTGATTCTGACTGATAATTCTTTATTCATCCCTCTTGGATTAATGATTCTTGTATTTAAAGAATATTAAAATATATATATACAAATTCGGACCAACCCTCATCCGGATTCGGATCTAAGGATCATCCGAATTAGGATCAGATCCGAAATGCACAGAAAATTGGAGAACTCGCCGAGTAAGCTCGGTGAACTCGTCGAGTTCACATCCGAACTTCGGATAGAGAACCGGATTTCGGACACAACCGAATTATGTTGACCCATCCGAATTCGGGTCCATCCGAGATCGGTTCTAATTAATTTCGGACCAAGACTTATTTCGGATCTCATCCGAATTCGGGTCCCAACCGAATTCGGATCCGTTACTTATGAATTTTTGAAGAAATGTTCAAGCTGTTCTTGGGAACTCGCCGAGTTCCCCTATGAACTCGCCGAGTTCACTTGCAGATTTGCAGGTCGCAACTTACGGGTTTTATCAAAAATTCATCAATCGTCAATTATACTAACATGCAATTAAATCCAACGTTATATTATCAATTTTGGGGTGTTTCTACACTATTTTCCCTATCTCTAACACATTAAATCGTCCAAATTTGTCCAAAATATTGAAATTTTCTCAAGAACACAAAAGTTTATAAAAACTCAGATTTTTGATCTTTTTGGACGATTTAAGCTACGATTTCTGTTTCTAAACCATTTATGGGTTTCATTACATGATTTCTAACCAATATTTCAAGCATGCAACATAATTTCTACAGATTTTAAATCCGAATTTGATGCATTTTAAACTCTTAAAATACAAAATAAAAACTTAGAATTAATTGTATTACCTTAATATTCTTCTGATTCTTGATAATCTCAGTTAGTCTCACGATTTCCTCTTCAAATCTTGAAGTTCTAGCAGATTTTTAGGGATTTTAGAGAGAGATTGAGAGAATTTGAGTGTAATGAGATGATGAAATGAGAGAAATAAAAGACTTAAGGTCTTTTTGTTTCAAGACTTTTGGGTTTTGGCAATTTTAACCCCTTAACATCTGATTTTCTCTTATTAAAGATTTTATCTTTATTTTATCATCACTAGTTAATTTATCTTAATCAAATATTTTCATTACTTAATTAAAAAATACAATACAAATAATGTTATAAAATTACACTATTAAATCAAAAGCAGAAAATAAAGTTAAGTCAAAAGCTAGGTTGTTACAGTTCCGTTATCACTCCTGATACGTTTTACCCTTGTCCAGTATGAGTTATCGACTTGGTCTAAGAAGCCAATCAGCTTTCCAGCTGTTTCGTCCTTTGTACCTAAAAAGAAAACCCAAGAGAAACGTGAGTAATCATCAGTAATAACCAAACAATACCAACTACCACATATTCTTCTTTTGTTGATTGGACCGAAGAGATCCATATGTACCAAATCGAAGGTGGAAGCTATCGAGTTCCGAGTCTATGACTTGTGTGACTTCTTATGTTGTTTTCCCTTCTTGCACGGGACACACTTGTCTTTGACTTATGTGACTTCACATGTCCATCATGTACAAATCATTCTTCCTTGGGGCTCTCATCATGATTCACAGATCTGGGATACATTAATGAGATTGTGATCAAGTTTATCAACATGGTAAACTTAATCAAGTGTGATTGTCCCATTACTGACCACTCCAGTTCCAGTGATATGACCTCCCTTGTTCTCAGAAAATTTTACAAAACCCTTGTTCCCTACCTTTAAGTCTGTGAGTAGACTCCTTTCCCCAGTCATGTGACGAGAGCAACCACTGTTGCTGAACCATTTGTTGTTTAGACCCGTAGTTAGCTCCTGCACATGAAAGAAAACAAGTTAGTTATCACGGGGAACCCAAGCCATGACTTACTTGGTAATACCATTCTCATCCTGAACTCCTTCAAATACCCATATCTCCTTTCAGGTGACTTGGGTTTTTGATTGAGAACCTGTTGTGGTGCTGAGTGATTAAGATTCACTCTTGGCCTTTGGGCTGTCATTTGCGGTTGAGCCCTAGAATAGTTTCTATTACACTGCATTTCATTCTGATATCCCTGGGCTCTACCTGGTGTCTGATGTCTTTGAGGAGTATGAGACCTAACTGGAGTGTAAGTCCTTCTAGGTTCCGTACTCCTATATCCTTGATGTGGTCCTGGCCTAGACTGACTAGGAACTCTATTCGGAGAATCAGTCCTAATCACGTCTTGTTGTCTGACCGTCACCGATATTTGTTTAACAGTTATCCTAGGTGTTGCGTTCACATTCTTCTCAGTATGTTGAGAACTATTTGTGCTAGCAATACTAGGTACTGGTCTTGGTTGATCTTGCTTTCCTACAGTAGGTCTAGACTCTGGTTTAGAGGGTGTAGACTCCACTTTCTTATAAGGACAGCTAGAAGCAACATGTCATTTCTTATGACATCTAAAGCATGAAATCTTATCAATCGGCTTCTTATAAGTACCCTTTGATTTAGATGTTTCACTAGTGTCTTCGATTTAACTACAGTGATAACTTCCTCTTGCTAATTATCAATAACAGGTTTAGCTTCTCCTAGTATAGTTTCACTAGTAGACTGCACAAACTTGACTTTCTTAATCTTAGAGGTAGTGGTAGAAACCTTAGTTGAATTATCCTTTCCAGATTTAGTCACTGTTGCTACCTCTGATTCAACCGGTTCAGTGGTTTTATCCTGAGGTTGAGGCACGTAGTTATTGTTGAACGGTGGAGGACTCTCTTGATAACCTAGACATACTGGCTTCTTAGACTGCCGTTGAGCTTCTAAGATCTTTCCTAGGTTTAGAGACGAGTTCCTAAACTTTTCAAGCTTGCTATTTGCCTCAGCAACTTTAACTCTAGATTCGGCTAGCTCTACATCTTTAAGAGTGAGTTCTTTGGTCAAAGCTTCAACATGCTCGTACATAACTTCTATCCTAACACATTGTTTACTTAACTTGTGTTTTAGAACTATGACGTCCTGAGCATCTGCTTTCAACTTATTCCTTAAATCTTCCTTAAGATCTAGAAGACTAGCCTTATCCGATTTTAATGATTGAACTTGAGCTGTTAATGTGTTATGTGTATCTAGTACTACATTTAATCTATCATTTAAAGTAGCACTTAAAACACATAAATCGTGGAATGTAGAAAAGTTTAGAGTTACCTATTTGCGGTTCGATTCCACATTCGCCATTTGAGCTGCAAACTGTAGAATGGTTTACTTCTCTGACTTTTCCACCAACAAAGGACTTGACTCTGCCTGCTGGGTGTCCTTTGTTTCTTCTTCAGCTCTATCATCCCCGATGTCAGTTAATTCTGTCATAAATGCTCTGGCATTCGATTCCGGATGAGTACTCCAATCATATGTTCCATCAAGCTGTCTGTTAGATGACACATTGGTTAACAGTCCAGCGATGGCTGCTTGATTCCCAGAACCACTAGATTGATATCTCCCTTGGTTCTGATTTTCATAGTTTTTCACTTTTGGTCTTTGACACTCTCTTGCAAAGTGTCCCAATCCTTGGCAATTGTAGCACTTTACCTTAGATTTGTCAAACCCAACCTTGTTGTTGCTAACGTTCAGATTTCTTCCTGTCCTCTTCATGAACCGCTTGACCCTTTGAGTCACCATGTCCAGTTGCTATTGTAGGTTCATTTCTTCCAAGTTATTAGGATCTACCTGATCGTAGTCTTCTTCCCACAACGCTAGATCGTTTATTTTCCCTTGAACGCAATTGCCGTAAGCTGCAACAAACGAAGCTAGAAGATTTAGATGATCTTCAGCTGATTTTGCGCTCATCGGCATCTTCGTACATCCTTGAGACGTAGACGCTGAATGATTTGGTTTTTCTTCTGGTTTGGAAAACCCTAAGAACGCCTTGCTACTAGACTCCTCTGTCTCAACTGGGATGGATTCTTCTCCCTAGAAGAATGTTGTAGCCCCTGACTTCAATTCACGATTGACCGTTTTGATTTTCCAAAATACATCTCTGGATCTTGAGCATGATCAAATTCCCGTTCCTTCTTCTGTAATTTGAAGTTATATGCCCTCAGCATTCCAATCACCCCTTTAAGAGTAAGAGTCTCAAACTTCTCTTCATCATGCTTTATTAATGTCGTGTACATCACCCACTTTGCCGGTAAAGCATCCAGAAGTTTTTCTGTCTTCTCAGTCTCTTGATACTCGACACAATGATTGTCAAGTTCAGTGAGCATATGATAGAATCTAGTGATAGTCTCATCTAGCGTCTCATTCTTCAGTGATTTGAAGATGGCAAATTGCTGCATCAGCATCTCAGTTATTCCCTTGTGTACCCTGGGATTTCCCTCACATCTCTTCTCCAGAGCATCCCAAAGCTCTTTAGAAGTCCTATGATTCCCTAATGTGTTTCGGATTTCCTAAGGTAACGCCATCCTGATAATTGAGAATGCTCGGTTCTCAGCCTCATAGATTTTCTTGTCGTCATCCTTCATATTCTGATACATCAAGACTCTTTGACGACCTTCAAGTTCTTGCGTAGGAGGAACATATCCCTCATCGATGCATATCCACATACGCATGTCGTTGAATCGAGCAAAGTCAGCAAACCTATCCTTCCACCAATAGTAATCCTCCAGTTAATCAGCTTTGGCGGAGAATTTGCTTTGCCGACCTCATGGTCCATTTCAAGGAATTTTTGCAAACTCGACATTCTTTCTAAACTTTTTGTTTTCGGACATAAACAATTTAAAATATAAAAATTAATTTAAAATAAATCCTTCGAACTTATGCAAGTTCGAATAATTTAAATTTAAATTCGTTTGTAAATTAAAATCGAATTGTTTTAAGTTCGAACTCAACATGTTCAAATGAGTGTAAGTTCGAGAAAACCCTAGAAATTCTGACAAGTTCGAACTTCAGGTAAGTTCGAAAAAACCCTAATTTTCAAACAACTTCGAATCTGACAAGTTCAATCAGGACAACTTCGAATCTGACAAGTTCGACACTGACAACTTCGAAACCCAATTAAATTCGAATTAAGCCCTAAAATAACTTCGAGAGGAGCGTATCCTGACAAGTTCGAAGAACCCTAATACCCCCTTATGTTCGAGCGCCGCAAGTTCGAGAAACGGCCAAAAATTTGATTTTTTCAAGATTTCAAATTAAACGAATGGTTTTAAGATTGAAAAGATTGATCTCGAGTGAAAAACTTGAACTAATGTGAATTTTTCCCTGTTACCTTGCTTGTAGAACTCAGAATACTTAGAAAACAATGATTTTTCCAGTAAAAACGTCAAGAAACCAAGAATGTTCGTATGAACTCGAAGAACGCGATGAACACTCGAATGGCTCTGATACCACTTTTAAGGTCACCTGTAGCACGGATCTGATCTTGACGCGACACCTTCCAACGAGTACAGAATCCTCGTTAGGGGTTTAACGGACCGATCACACACGGAAACCAGAAGACGAACACAATGATAGCTGATACGACGAACGAACCAACACGTGTATTTGTAAGGTCGCCTAACTACGGATCCTATCTTGACGTGACACCTGCCAATGAGTGCGGAATCCTCGTTAGCGGCTTGACGGATAGACCACGCACACTGAAACACGGAGACACACACAGTGATAGATGAACAACGGAACGTCCAAACACGTGATTCTCTCCAAGAACAAAACTCTCTGATTACTTGCAAGTTCGAGATCGCCCTATGCACTAATTGCTCTGAAATTCTACAAAAGACTCTTAATTAATCGAATTAACCCTTAATTATAATGCCCAGTTTGAATTTGCCTAGGACAAGTTCGAACTGGCCCAAGGCCTTTCGAACTTGTCCTCCAACAAATTCGAAACTTAAGCTTCAAACTTATGTTTGAACTTATCTTTGAACTTATATTTGAACTTATTGTAACACATTACCCTAAGTTCAAACATACAAACAATCAATATCAAACACATATAATCAAATATTTGTTAATATTCAATAGCAAGTAAATTGACTTATACAAAGTATTATCTATACTTAGACTGCTATCGTCACACATGATGTACTAACAGACTCCCCCTTGATGATAGCTTCTAACTATTTACATTTTCTTTAAGTACTAGGCCACCAGCATAAAGTCCCTGTTCAACTCAAACTTTTACCACATTCTGATATTTCTTGCCTTCAGTCTTCATATGTGCCTCAAAAGAGATTTTTTTGGACATGAAGCTTAAGCAGATCATCGTTGGATAAGTTGACCAGGTGCAACGGATCGTACACTCTCAGAATCACTTTTTCTTCAAGGTCTTCCATAACAGCTTTGCCTGTCTCACTTTCCACATATCAGCAGTTCAGATTGCCCAAAACGTCTTGAGGCATTGACTTCAGAGGAACCTTCTTCAAACATCTAACTGGCTTGTAATACATCTTCATCCAGGGTCTGCCAGTTAGAGGATCGATTCTCGTATGATCCATTATCCTCTTTCCTACTCGTGGATTTAGCTTTTCAAACTTTCAAGATCTCCCTTCCCTTCTAATAATCTTTGCAATTACTTCGGCGCAGGGATCGTCTCCGATGTTGACGAGCTCTTTCCATGCTAAGGCCTTTGTCTCAACTTTTGGAAGTGAATTGAAGTCCTTCAATCTTCTCCTCAGATATTGTAGGCCATCCTTTCTTTTAATGATAAAAAGTTTCAGTTCTTGATCAAAGAACCAGCTAAGAATGCTCCCTGACAACTTTCCAGCACTCGACACTTTCATCTTTTCCTTCACAACTAGTTCAGGCCTTTTTTCTTCCTTTCTAAACCAAAGTTTTCTTTTCTCTTCATTTGTGAGTTCTCTATCAGGCTCCTCACTTTCTGATTCAACATTTAAAGCATCCTTAAATACTTCGATGTCTATCATGTTCTGCTCAGCTGTTGTGTATGTATCGGTGATAGGATGTTGTTGAATGATGATCTCATCTGCCTCATCGACTAATATTTCGTCATCAGATCTCCACTCAGCTATGTATTCTGGAACGAACTCACCTTCTTCAAGATCTTCTACTTCATCCTCAAAATCGAATATAACTTATTCTTCTACAATATCCATCAGAGCTTCAATCATTTCGCTCTCGACGGTCTTTGAAGTTTCCCCTTCACCTCCTTCCATTGTAGACTGACTTGGCTCCCCCTGAATTGATGCGCGCTGAGCAGTTGGAAAATCTGCTAAGCTCACCTTCTTTTCCAGCCTCGGGATCATTGCCGTCATCATCTCTTCTTAGTACTTTAACTTCCCTGCAGCTATTCTCCCCCTGAGCTTGAAGATTTTTCATTAATTGCTCCAGGAGAGACTTCATCGATTGTATCTCAGACGCTTGATCTGCAACAGTTGATATCAACTCTGCGTTTTCTTGATCAAGTCTGGCATTGTACGCTTGAAGTTCTGTTACTGCTGTTGAAAGCTGGAAGATTTGGACTGATTGGAATCCACCTTGCCTTTCAGCTCTGTAAAGCGCTGATTCTCAGTGAATGTCGTTGATGTTGATGGAATGGATGTAGATGGTGATGGAGTGATGGGTGGTTGAACAGCTGAAATTACAGGCTATGGAGCTGTGGCGGATGAAGCTCCCTGCATAAAACGGTGCCTCCTCGCCCTATGCCTAGGAACGAGGGGAGTTGGATCTTCTCCTTCAAAATCAGAATCATCATCATCTTAGTCTCTAGCAGCTCTTTTACCTTCCTCTCTCATACTAACCACTATTCTTGATCCATATCCGCCGATTCGAACAGACGGATTAACACGTTCTACTTCTACTTCTACTTCTTCAACTTCCTCAGAAGCAGACTCAGACTCTGAGGTGGTCATTGCTTGACACTCTACTTCAGTCTGCATAGACTCTCTTTCTATAACTCTTGCCACCGGGACCTCAACGTCCATATTCTCACCTTCTGGTGGCTGATATTCATCCACATCTCTCAGAAGATCATGGAGATCAACTGGAGGCTCCAAGATATCATTAATCAGTTCGGCTGCAATATCTTGCTGGGCCTGAGTTCCATGAGCCCATATCTCTTCAAGGGTCTCTGCCCTTGGATCAACTTCTAGGGCCAAACCTGAAAGGCCCGCAGTGTCCGAAGATGGACCTGCTGCCGTTGACTCTTGAATTCTGCTTGATGATGGCCTCGATGCCTGAATTTGTCTTTCCGGAGCTCTCTGCCTCCTGCGAGGTTGCGGTTGTGGTCATTGTTGTTGTTGTTGTTGTTGTGGCTGTTGCCGCAGTGGCTGCGGTTGAGGACCTTCACCAACCCAGTTTTCCTCTTCTGGGGCTACAAAATCTGGGTCTAAGACTGCCCCGAAGAGAGGTGCATCATGTGGCTTGACCTGCTCAGCCCTGCGGGCATTGTGGACTTGCAGTCAGCAAAAATTCGTTTGTCTATAATAGCCACTCAGTTTGTATCTAGAAGGTGTGGTAGATTCGGAAAAAAATGACGGATGAGCATCATAGCGAAGCGCGGATACATTAGAAATCTTTCACGTATTGGAGCAGTGATCTGATGTACAAACTCAGCAAAGAACATTTCTGAGTAACTGAAGCGCTTGTTATATACTAATGCAATCATAGCGGACTGCATCTTGGACACTATGAAGTGAAAACCTGCCTTTTTCGGTGCAAAGCAAACCATGAACACATGTGCCAAATACCTCCATTGCCCAATTAATCCACTTTTCATAAATGAAGCTTTAGTGATATCTAGGGCGTATCCCATACGCAAGAAGGCCGCTTACCTTATATTCAATGGGAAATCAATAGGCCCCGCCTCTTGTTCTTCGGACCCGAGCTGCAATATTTGACGGAGCATGTCAGCGGAGAAAACGATTGGCTGCCCACCAACTCTTGTTCTCAAAACTGTCGACGTCACAGTGCAGTCAACTTGAAGGTGCTCCCAAAATTGTCTTACATAGGGTAAGATGATTTGCAGGTTATGAGTTAAAGCATAAGTAACCCTGGAATGTGTAAAAAATTCCACCATTTGTCTAAATGGTTGAGCTTCGGGAAGTACTCTATCTACTGGCGTCACCATATTATGTTTATTAAAGAACGCGCGATCACCCATATCTGTACAAAAAAAAAACAACAACAACCATATTAGTAAAAAGATAAAAAATGAAACTTGTTTAATTTCGAATTCATTTTGAACTTACATAAGTCCAAAATCCAACACATTCGAATTTCTACAAGTTTTGAAATATTTTATAAAAACATTCCAATTTAATAACAAATTCAAAGATATATGTTCGAATTTGACTGAATTCGAATTTGGTAACAAATTCGAATTTTCTGACAAGTTCGAACATGATGAACATGTTCGAAGTCGGTCACTTTCGAATACAAATCCATGATTTCAACCCCATTTGACTTAGAAAATAGTATCAACTAGTCCTATTGGGTTCTAATCGAAGATATTTGTAATTTATTTGAAGTTTCACCGGTTAAAACTTGTGATTTTGAATCACAAAGTTTAAACCCCAAAAACTTCAAATATGGTCGATTTTTTGCTATAATTGATCCCTAAACTACCTAAACTTTGTATAATACTGATTATTATACCTAAGATTGTTGGTAGATTCGAAAACACACGAGCAAAACTTCGAGAAATAGTAGAAAAATCGAATCGGTAAATTCGAAGATATAAGTTCGAAATCGCCGGGAAGCAAGTTCGAAGTGAGAAAATGGAAGGTAGGTGAAATGAATGTGTCACTGTTGACCTATTTATACCAACCATATTCGAACTTGATTTAAATTCGAAGATATAGACAAATTCGAAGGTTAATTAAAAAATGCCTTAACTTCGAATTTATTTGAAAATTTTTAAAATCCTTGAATAAAATTCAACTTTTTCAACTTTTTCGGGTAACGGAACAAACTTTGCAAAATTATTTACACCAAGCAATAGATTTTCATGCAATGTTTGTTTATTCAACCAAAAATGCATCCTAGTAACTTTGACATTTTTCCTACTTATAAAATAAAAATAAAAATAAAATAAAATAAAATTTGAATAAAATTTAAACTTAAACTGCTCAAAAATACTTTTAAAAATTTACAATCTAATCTAACAGAATATTTTTAGCGAGAAAGTCATAGAAGGTTCAATCAGATAGCGGTGTCAAATACGCACTTTCAGTATTACACTATCACACTTAGGAATTTTTGATTCCTTGATTGTTTGTCGTGACACACATTTCTAGGTGATTGTCGGTATCATTTTCCCTTTAAACATGTTACACTTTGGAATATCCCTTGGCCTTTTTATTTATAAAGAAACTACCTTACGTGTCCCATACTTAGACATACTTTTATGATCAAGGCGTACACACAATGATTATAACTTTTCGGTATTGTAAATTTTTTTAAAAGGCAAACGTCGGACACAGTTCTGTATTTACATACAACAGAGTGTATTAGTTTGTCTTAAGGTTTGTTGGGAAATATTCTAAGTATGTCAAGCTGTTAGTTAGATTTCTCAAACCGTTAGTAGATTGTTTGTGTAATTACAAAGTTCAAGCTGTTAGTTGAAGAAGTTCGAGCTGCTAGTTCAAAAGTTCAAGCTGCCAGTGTTCAAACTCAAGCTGCTCAACAAATAGACTTCAAGCTGCTCAACAGCTCAATAAACAGAAAGTGTTGAACTTCAGGAAAATATATATTCGAAGATTCAAGCATATCTACTATCAGAGAAATCAGAGTTTCTCAAGGAAACAAATCAGAAGGCATTATAAATATACATAGAATAGGTTTTCTATTGTAATGCGGCACGTACAAGTTTATTTCAGTTGTAATTGCTTTTCTGATTAAGTTTTCACAAGCCTCTAAGGTTGTAAAAAACCCTAAGAACAATCTGTGTTCTTCGTCTAATCAAACAGATTAGAGGTGATTGTAATCATTGAGTTTGGCAATACAAGTGATTGATTGATTATATTTATGTGTTATTTGTTTTGAAAGCTTTTCTTAAAACAGTTAAGTGCTATTCCGCAAACTTCTTAATTGGACTTTGATTCAATACAAGTTTATTGGTTTATACTCTGATTGATTCAAACCAGTTAATCTTAGGTACTGATTTTGATCTTGACAAGTGGTATCAGAGCCTCAGGTCTTTCTTTGTTTTCAAAGTCAGAAGCTTTCTTTTTAAAATTTTTAATTTTCTGCAATGGAATTTGATAATAGCAGTAGTGGATCTGGGCAAGGACTCAAAGTGCCTATGCTCAAACCCACTAAGTTTGAGATGTGGAAACTCAGGATTCAACAGCACATTCAATTTATTGATTATGCCATATGGGAAGCTGTTGAATTTCCTCCTGTAGTTGATCCTGAACTTGATGCTGAGGGCAAACCCATAAAAACTCCTCCAAAAACGGAACTTGAAAGAAAGGCTAGAATGAATGAAGTGAAAGCTCTTACACTTTTACAAATAGCCATTCCTAATGCTTATCAACACCAGTTTAAAAAGTTTTACACTGCTCATTCTCTTTGGATTGCCTTAGAGGAAAGATTTGCTGGCAATGCTAGCACCAAGAAAAAACAAAAGGATCTTTTGAAACAGCAGTATTAAAACTTTTCTGGTGGCAAGAATGAAAACCTTACTCAAATCTTTGACAGGTTTAACAAACTGATAGGTGAGTTGGAGAGTGCCAAAGTCAGCTTGGATCAAGATGAAGTCAACAAAGAATTCCTTAGATCACTTGGTGATGAGTGGACAGTCTATGCTGCCCAATGGAGAACCAAGGACACTCTTGATGAAATAGAGTTGGATGACCTGTATAACAGTCTGAGAGTGTTTGAAACTGAGATTGAAACTAAATAGAAATCATTTTCTTATAATCATAACACTGCTCTGCTGTCATCAGCATTCACTGATAAATGTAACTGTTGTGATTCCTTTTCAGGTGCTGATGGTAATTCTACTGAAGTTCATTATGAAGCTTTTGTTGCCAATGATGGACTGTTTGCTCTAAATGCTGAAGATTTAGAACAAATTCATCCTAATGATCTTGAAGAGATGGACTTAAAATGGCAGCATGCAATGTTGACTATGAGGGCTAAAAGGTTTCTGAAAAGAACTGGCAGATCCAACTTCCAAGCCAGACCAGAAGGGAAACCAGCATTTGATAAATCCAAAGTTGAATGCTTTAAATGTCACAAGCTTGGCCACTTTTCCAGAGAATGTAGATCCCAAGGTCAACAACCACCAAGACCCCAGCAAACTACTCAAGCTTCATCATCACAAGCACTTGTCTCTCAAGAAGACAATGTGTTTGACTGGAGTGATCAGACAGAGGAAGAGTTTCAAAATCAGGCTCTCATGGCAGAAACATCAAATGTTACCTCCGCTGAACTACAATCTGAGGTAAATGGTAAACTCTGCTCTCAAACATGCAAAAATATGGTTAAAAAGTACAGAGATCATAATGAGAGCATGTGCAAAACTCTAGCTAAGATGGAAGAAAGGAGATATGAGTATATGCAGGCCATAGAAGACATTGAAAAATAGATAAATTTATAAGGATAATGAGATTCAAATGGGGCATGATAGAACATATCATGAGTGGGAGAAAAAGGAGCTGAATAAGAAAATAGAGTCCCTAAATAAGAAATTAGATGAGGCTGAACAGAAGGTGTTAGAAGCTAACAAGAAAATAGAATCTGTCAATATAGATTTAGGAAACTTCAAATTGGCAAATCAAAAGCTGGAACAGCTAATGGAAGTTCAATTTAAAGATAGGTTAATATCTCAACTCAATCCCAAAGTAGGTATAGGATACAGAGCCACTCCACCTCCATACAACAACAAATACATACATCCCATTAGTGAAGTTGCTGATAGATTTGTTAATGAGCCATTAGATTAGTCTATGACCACTGTAGATCGTATCCTTGAAAAAAGTCCTGAATCTAAGGAAGATCTGATTCCAAATGAAGACTGTGAGTGCAAAGAGGTTGAGAAAGTTCACAAAACAATGAGTGCACCTATAGAAGCCCCTAACCCCAATAAGAAAGGAAAAGAGAAGATGAGTGTATGCCATGCTGCTCCACATGTTTTCGTACCTTCTAACTGTCACACTACATCTTCCTCAAAAGGTACTAACAAGGGTAAGACTGTTCCAATCTGCACATGCCAAAAGCATGGTGTCCATTAGTTTCCCAAACAACAGCAGGTAAAGGGAAATCAAAGGAACAAAAACCAGTTATGGTCCAACAAAACTGGTTCTCAAATCAAAACAGTCAAAAGATGTTTCCATTGTGGCAGGAAAAACCATTTGGCCAGACATTGCTTGTACAAACCATCTGTTGCAAAACAGACTGTGTTTCAGAAAAAGGCATTTGTTCAAAACACAAAACATTTAAAGGCCAAACCATCTGTTGCACCAGTTCCAAAGAAGACAGTTGATCACAGGTTTTTAAAAGTAAATAAAAAACAGTCAACACACCAAAAACAAGTTTTGGCAAAACCTAAATCAAATCTTAAACAGATATGGTGTGTTAAAGGCAAAAACCCAAATCAACCTGTTGATACAAATGTTGAAACTGCCAGGCCTAAAGTTGAAACTGGTACTGCAAACTCTGAAGTTGTTAGCACCAAACTTTCAGTTCAAACTGCTAAGCCTAAAATTGGAACTGGTAATGGATCATCTGAGACTGTTAAAACAAAGGTTGGAAAGAACACCTGGATTCCTCATGTCATAACTAACTATTCTTTACAGAATCCACCAGTGGATCTCACTAAGTATAAAAAGTCACAAACAGTGTTTAGTTATGTCAATGCACAAGGACAACCCAAAACCAACTTGGTTTGGGTTTACTCCACTACTAACTAAGCTTTTATTTGTGCAGGGCACCCACAGGTCACAACATAAAACAAGATGGCATTTGGACAGTGGATGCTCTAGGCACATGACAGGCAATTCTGAATGCTTATCAAATTTCAAAGGCTTTGAAGGAGGTTTTGTTGCATTTGGAGGAAATTCCAAGGGAGGTAAGGTCACAGGTAAAGGTACTGTTAAAGCAGGAAATATGTTTTCCAATGATGTTTTGTATGTTGAACAGCTGAAGTACAATTTATTAAGTGTGTCTCAAATCTGTGATAAACAAAATATTGTTGTCTTCATAGATTCTGAGTGCATTGTTCTTTTAAAAGATTTTAAAATACCTAAAAATCTTGTTTTACTTAGAACACCAAGAAAGGACAATGTCTACTGTTTGGACACAGATCTTTTATCCAAATCAAGTACTTTAAGCTGTTTGATATCCAAAGCATCATCTAATGAGTCTGCTCTTTGGCACAGAAGGATGTGTCACATGAACTTCAAGTCTATGAATGTTTTAGTCAAAAAGAATTTGGTAAGAGGTTTACCACAAAAGGAGTTCATCTGTGATGATCATTATGTAGCATGTCTTAAAGGCAAGCAACATAAAACTTCTCATAAAGCCAAAGAGGTAAATTCAATCTCATCTGCTCTTCATCTTATTCATATGGATCTTTTTGGTCCAACATCTGTTTTGAGTTTGAATAAAAGAGCTTATTGTTTAGTCATTGTTGATGATTTCACCAGATTCACATGGGTATACTTTCTTAGGACTAAAGATGAAACTGCTGAGCTAGTTAAATCATTTATTCTTAAGATAGAAAACCAATCCAACTTAAAAGTTAAGGTGATAAGGTCAGACAATGGAACTGAGTTTAAAAACCATATCCTAAACAGTTTCTGTGAGTCTAAAGGTATTGCTAGGCAATATAGTGCACCAAGAACACCACAGCAAAATGGTGTAGCTGAAAGAAAGAACAGAACTTTAATTGAGGCTGCTAGAACCATGCTAGCTGATTCCAAACTGCCAATGAACTTTTGGGCCGAAGCAGTCAATACAGCTTGTTATGTTCTAAATAGGGTTCAGGTTGTTCAATCACAAGGGCAAACTCCATATGAGTTATTCCATAATAGAGTCCCCTTAATAGCCTTTCTAAAGTCTTTTGGATGTTCATGCACCATTCTTCACACTAAAACTCTCTTAGGAAAGTTTGAAAGTAAGGCTGAAGAAGGTTTCTTTGTAGGATACTCAACTCAAAGCAAAGCCTATAGAGTATATAACAGTGTGTCTAAAACCATTGAAGAAAGTGCCAATGTTGAATTTAATGAAAACACTGAAAATGTCAAAGGTACTGGTCCTGATTGGTTGTTTGATTTAGATTCACTAACTAATTCTCTGAGCTTTGTTGAGTATACTGCAGAAACTGATGAAAATAGGGTTGAAGCTGCCAACACAAATTCTCATGCTGATAGCACAAATGTTCAAGCTGTTGGCACAAAGTTTCAGACTGTTAAAGATTCTGGTCAATGGGATGAGTGTACAGTTATACCACTTCTATCCTGTGACCCACCAGGGGTACTGGATGCTCAACATGATTCAAATCCAAACTATGAAGTGCACAACCCAAGTCCTGAGGAAACAGCTCCATCACAAAGGGAAACAGTCCCAGATTCTAGTCAAGCTGTTCCTGAAGCTGAACCATCAAGTGGTCCTATAGGAGATGATACAAATCTGGGAACTTGTTTTCAAACAGATAGAGAGCCAACACTCAGAGTTCACAAGTATCATCCTCTAAATCAGATAATGGGTGATCCACGCACTCCTGTGCAAACAAGGACAATGGTTCATAAGGAGTCTACTGATGCTGAATCAGCAGTTCCTGAATTCAGTCTAGCTGCCTTTGAACATGCCTGTTTCATGTCACAATTAGAACCTAAGAAGGCATCTGAGGCTTTGAAATATCTATCTTAGATTGAGGCAATGCAGGAAGAACTTCTGCAATTCAAGATTCATAATGTATGGACTCTAGTTGATCTTCCTAAAGGAAAGAGAGCAATTGCTACAAGATGGGTGTTCAGAAACAATAAGGATGAGAGAGGGATAGTCATCAAGAACAAAGCAAGATTGGTAGCACAGGGATACACTCAAGAAGAAGGAATAGATTATGATGATGTCTTTGCTCCAGTGGCAAGAATAGAAGCCATCAGACTGTTTCTAGCCTATGCAAGCTTCAAAGGGTTTAAAGTGTAACAAATGGATGTGAAGTCTGCTTTCCTGTATGACACAATCGAAGAAGAGGTCTATGTGTGTCAACCTCCTGGATTTGAGGACTGCAAGTGTCCAGACAGAGTCTACAAATTAGACAAAGCCCTCTATGGAGTCCACCAAGCCCCTAGAGCATGGTATGACACTCTGTCATCCTACCTTCTACAGAATGGATTCAAGAGAGGTACTCTGGACAAAACATTGTTCACAAAGTCCATCAAATCAGAGATTTTGCTTGTTCGGATTTATGTTGATGATATTATCTTTGGGTCTACTAATGACAGTCTGTGCAAAGAATTTGAGGCTTTGATGCACAAAAAGTTTGAAATGAGTTCAATGGGATAACTCACCTTCTTTCTAGGATTGCAGGTCAAGCAGAAGCCTACAGGACTTTTTATAAGTCAATCAAAGTATGTTAAAGACATACTGGAAAAGTTTGGTTACAAAGATACCAAAGTTGCTAGTGCTCCAATGGACACTCACAAGAAGCTTGATGCAGACAAAGATGGAGTAGATGTGGACATTCATCTATACAGATCCTTGATAGGTTCACTTATGTACCTCACATCTTCTAGACTTGATATAATGTTTGCTGTTTGTGTTTGTGCCAGGTTTCAATGTGCTCCAAAGGACTCACACTTGTTTGCTGTTAAGAGAATCTTTAGATATCTTAAAGGCCAACCACATTTGAGCCTCTGGTATCCTAAAGACTCTTCTCTTGAACTAACAGCCTATTCTGACAGTGATTATGGAGGATGCAACATTGATAGAAAGTCCACAACTGGTGAATGTCTATAACTAGGAGCAAGACTGTTCTCTTGGCAGTGCAAAAAGCAAACAACTGTTTCCACCTCATCCACTGAAGCTGAATATGTAGCAGCTGCAAGCTGCTGTTCCCAAGTGATGTGGATTCAGAATCAACTGAGAGACTATCGTATGAATTTCTTATCCACTCCTATTTACATTGACAACTCAAGTGCAATAAGCATTGTACAAAATCCAGTGAAATTTCCCAAAACCAAGCATATAGACATCAGATTTCATTTTATAAGGGATTGTAATGAGAAGATTTGAATCCAAGTTACCAAAATTCATACTGATGATCAGTTAGCTGATCTATTTACAAAACCATTTGATGTAGGAAGCTTTACCTTCCTAGTATCAAATATTGTCATGGTTAATATGGATTAATTTGTTTTTCATCATTCTCTCTTATTCTATGAAAAATATGTTTATTACATATGCTTGTTTAAGGGGGAGACACTGTTTCATTAGAATATGCTTCTTTTCAACTAACAGCTTGAGTCTTTTCTCAAGCTGCAAGTTCATTTTACTCGAACTGTTAGTTGTTTCACTTGATCTTTTAAATTGTGCAGGGTAATTTGGTAACTTTCTATAAGTGTGTGCGCGGGATTAGATATTTTCGAAACCCCCAAACCTTTAAAAGGTCCCAGTTTCGTTCAATTGTAACTACCAGTTGCAAAATATCTTCCATGACCTTTCTTTTTCTCTGAGCGATTCACACACACTTCTCTGAAACCCTAAATCACCGTTTGATCGTCAATGGAGTTTGTCAAAGAACACAACTGTCTTCCATATTCTCTCAAACACACTGACCTTCAACCATTCCACGACATGATGGACTTCCTTCGAAGTTCTCATATTCATCATGCTCTCACCATAAACCCCACAATCTACATATCTCATATAGAGCAGTTCTGGAAACATGCCTTTGTCAAAACCATCAATGGAGTCACTTCTTTGACATCCAATATCGATGGAACCATTGTCACCATTACTGAGGAACTCATCCGCCAACACTTGCATCTTCAAGATGCCACAGGTATAACAGATCTATCTCTTACTGCCTTACATGAAGGCCTTTTTGCTATAGGGTATAGGGGCCCTACTGATTCTTATACTTTCTTTAAAGCTCATTTTGCCCCTAAGTGGAAATATCTTGTACATATTATCCAACAATGCATAAGCCCTAAAAGAACTGGTTGGTCAGAATTTTCATCTAATATAGCCACTGCCTTAGTGTGTTTATCTACAGGCAAACAGTTCAATTTTTCTAATATGATTTTTCATGGTATGTTAAGGCATCATGCCCTAAAGCATTGGAAATTTTTGATGTATCCTAGGTTTTTGGCTGAATTCATTACAAGAACTTGCAGTAATTTCAATGTACATAAAAGGATCATGTTTCCCATAGGCATTCTTTACCAACAATAAAACGTATTTTAAAAACAAGTGCCAATTTTTTGAGTGTAGATGTCTCATTGCCCTCTGCAATGTTGGACATCAATCCACTAAACAGAGTAGAGGGTCCTGAGCAGGCTCAGCCTTCAATCACTGCTTCACCCCCAGGACCCCAACCCACTCCTCATATACAAACACTCCATCTGATCCTTCTCTCAAACCCTCATCCCCACTTATACTATACAAAAGAAAAAGGGTTTAGGAGCTCCTTCCTCCTCAGCCCATATACAAGAGCCAAATGTCCTTGTGCAGGAGGACACTCCTGCACAGAATATCCAAAGGGCACCCACTGAAGACACTCCCATCCTCAATTTGGAGGTGGCCATCCCAACAGAGGATGTCCATATGGGTTCTGTGGCTGACACTACTGATGTCTCTACACAAGAGGCACAAGACAGTGTCAACATCAATAAGACCACACCCATGGCAACAGCGGGTGTGCAAGCACCTTCTGGAAGTCCCCAGTACCAAGAACAGAGGGGCCCAGATGTGTCTACTTCTGGAATTCCTGCCAGTGATAGATCACAAGCACCACACTCGTTTGCTGATCTTGAGGCTAGTCTGCAACTTATGATATTGACGGGTCCTCAGCTGAAACCTGTTGTGGCAGTATTGGAATATTATCAGTCCATTATTGCTGCACAGGGGGCACAAATCAGAGCACTCCAACAGACAGTAACAGCTCAGAATCAAAGAATGGATTATTTTCATAATGGGTTCACCCTCTGTGGAAATAAAATCATTCAACTTGAGAAGATGATTCGAACCCTAATGGCAAAGGTTGTAGGTCGTCCTGGTAAAACCAATGCATCCAAAAGGGGGAGAATCAGGAGATCCCTATTTCAGTCCAAACAGCTTCAGCTCCTGTTCAAACAGTCCTAGATTCTAGGCTAACAGTCCCAACAGCTACTCAAACTGTTATCCTAGAAACTCAAGCTGCTCCCATAAGAACAACTGGAGTTGTTATCCGAGAAGGCAGTCAAGCTCCTGTCAGTACAGTCCAAGCTACAACCTCTGCAACCTCCAAAGACAAGGGCAAGGGCATTCTCATAGAATCTCCAAAGCTTAAATTTTCATCTAGAGATGCCCAGGTTGCTCATGATGCTGAATATGCCAGACAATTAGTAGAGGAACAGGATGAACTTCTGGACCAGCAAACGCATACTCCAATGCAAGATGATGAAACCTTAGGTGACTACTTAAGAGGGTTTGTGGTCAAACAGAATGAGAAGAAAAGGAAAATGCCAACTGTGCATTCAAAGGCAGAGCACAGAAAGTTTTTGATAAATTTTGCCTTTGCAGTTGGGATTCCAAAGAAAATGGCTCAGTCATGGAGCACAAAAAGGTTGCAAGAAATTCATGACAAAGAAATGGAAAAACGAAAGATAGCCAAAGTCTCCCATCCAGTCCAAAGTCTCCCAGAACCAGTTCAAGCTGATGTAAGTGTTCATAAAGCTGGTGTCAGTGATCTTTCTCCTCCTGTTCAAGCTGCTGCTACTAATCCTCAACTAGAAGCCATTTCACAAGCAAAGCTTGATCAGGTGAAAAAGGTGAGCATCAGCTTCAAAAGGTGATGGAGATTGAAAAGACCCTCGACCAGCATGACTTCTCAAAACCGCCTATTACATACTGGTATGCTAAGTCTATGGATAACATTGATTTAAAATATCATTTTGTAGTCAGAAGAGAAGCTGGGCCTGAGGAAAAGAACAAGAGTATAATGCACATATTTCAAGGGATGACCAGGGATGAACTTACCAGAATGCACCATATTAGATCTGTGAGTCCAGTTAGGTCTTCACTACCCCAGGTCAAGCAGGCTGTAAAAGATTTGAAAAACATTTTTGATCCAGTGTCCATCAGAAAATATAGAAGATGCCAAGGAGATGAAGATTGCAAATGTGGATCTGTATGTGAAATCAAAGACATACAGACTAAAATTTACAAATGGATCCAGCATGTTCTTCAATTTTGAATTTTTTGATCTTCCAAGGGCATGGTTGATACAAATGAGCTCAGTGAAGATATACTGTGATAGAGAAGAATTGAAAAGAGAATTTTTGAAGGAAATTAATCAGAAACTTTCACAATTTTAAGTTTTTGGATGCCTTAGTTTGTAGATAACAGTTATACTTTGTTTTATTTCCTTATTTGTATAGAAACTTAAAGTCTTGTGTAAAGAATTGAAGTTAGGGGGAGATTGTTGGGAAATATTCTAAGTATGTCAAGCTGTTAGTTAGATTTCTCAAACTGTTAGTAGATTGTCTGTGTAATTACAAAGTTCAAGCTGTTAGTTGAAGAAGTTCGAGCTGCTAGTTCAAAAGTTCAAGCTGCCAGTGTTCAAACTCAAGCTGCTCAACAGATAGACTTCAAGCTGCTCAACAGCTCAATAAACAGAAAGTGCTGAAATTTAGGAAAAGATATATTCGAAGATTCAACCATATCTACTATCAAAGAAATCAGAGTTTCTCAAGGAAACAAATCAGAAGGCATTATAAATATACATAGAATAGGTTTTCTATTGTAATGCTGCACGTACAAGTTTATTTCAGTTGTAATTGCTTTTCTGATTAAGTTTTCATAAGCCTCTAAGGTTGTAAAAAACCCTAAGAACAATCTGTGTTCTTCGTCTAATCAAACAGATTAGAGGTGATTGTAATCATTGAGTTTGGCAATACAAGTGATTGATTGATTATATTTATGTGTTATTTGTTTTGAAAGCTTTTCTTAAAACAGTTAAGTGTTATTCCGCAAACTTCTTAATTGGACTTTGATTCAATAAAAGGTTATTGGTTTATACTTTGATTTAACTGGACTTTGATTGGTTAGGTAGTGATTTTGATCTTGACAAGGTTTATTTAAAGCTAGCAAGAGCACGGTGACAGGTCTGTACTGATGTACAACAAAGCGACTTATCTTGCTAACTCGAGTCAAACCAAAGGTCACAGGTCTATACTTACGTAAAATAAAGTAACTTGTTCTGACTCTTTCCTTTCTATCAAAATTTTTCTTTTCTTTAAGATGTATCTGATGTGGCTATACATCCCCCAGAAAATTTGCATACCTCATTTAGATTCATTGTCTGTATGTCTCTAACATAAAAATTAAGACCATTTGGTCATACATCTAAGTTAGTTACACATATGACTTTTCCTTGAATATTTTATTAGCTTTTGAGATTCCATTTGTGTATTATGCCTACCAACACATCAAACTAGAAAATGTGTATCACTTAGAGTTTAAGGTGCATTTTGTGTGAAAGCTTGACACTTAGAGAATGTATCGACTGTGCTAATTTTTGTCACTTTGAACCTATGTATCTAGGACTTAACCCATTTTCTAATATTCTCTTTTTTGAGATTTTTATGGTTTTCTCTTTATTTTTTCATAAATAAGAATAAGCTAATAAAATAACCTACTAACTTACTATAAAAAGAAAGAAATTCTACTTAGCTACTAAACTTACTACAAAAAGAAAGAAACTCTACGAACTTACTATTATAAAAAGAAATAAATTCTACTAAGGTCAAGTTACTCTGGATTACGCATGTCATTCAGTTGAACTAACAACTCAAAACGTGACTTATCAAAAGCTTTAGTAATTATATCAGCATTATTATCTTCCGTTGCCACTTTTACCAGCTTTATTAAATTCTTTTCAGCACAATCACCTATAAAATGGTGTCTTATGTCTATGTGCTTTGTTTTACTGTGTTTAACTGGATTATTGGTTATAGCAATAGTAGATTGGTTATATATCCTAATAGGAGTATGAGTATAAGTCAAACCGTAATCTCGCGATTGTTGTTGTATCCACAAAACCTGTGAACAGCAACTACCAGCAGCAACATATTCGGCCTCGCACGTTGACACGACTACCGAAGTCTGTTTCTTGCATTGCCATGAAACGAGTCTTCCTCCAAGGAACTGACAACCTCCAGTTGTTGACTTTCGATTCAAGCTGCAACCTCCATAGTCTGATTCCGTGAAAGCTTCCAATTCCAGATCACCATCTGCGTGATACCAAAGTCCCAGCTTCGGTTTCGACTTGAGGTATCTCAGAATCCACTTCACAGCTTTCATATGCATCTCTTTCGGATTGGCTTGAAACCTAGCACAAATACACACAGCAAACATTATGTTAGGTCTAGAAGCAGTTAAATACATAAGTGATCCGATCATGGCCCGATATAGAGTCGGATCCACATCAGTATCACTTTCTGTACCCGGTCTGAGATTGTGATTCACTTGAATCGGCGAGATAAAGTGAGCAGTCAGCTTGGTTCCCTCCATCCCGAAGCGTTCTAGAATGTCGTAGACATACTTTGTCTGATGGATAAACATACCCTCCTTCCTCTGTTCAACTTGCAAACCCAGAAAGAAGTTTAACTCTCCCATAGCACTCATCTCAAACTTAGACTCCATCACCTTCTCGGAATCTTTGCACATCTGCTCGTCCGATGACCCGAAAATGATATCATCAACGTACACTTGTACCAAGATGAAATGTTCACCATTTCTTTTCACAAACAGAGTACTATCAATTCTCCCTCTTTCAAACCCGTTGTCTAAAAGATGAGTAGATAGTGTCTCATACCACGCCCTTGGTGCTTGATGTAGTCCATACAGAGCCTTATCAAGACGATACACTCTGTCTGGATACTTTGGATCTGTAAACCCGGGCGGTTGTTCAACGTACACCAGTTCCTTCACTTTGCCATAGAGGAATGCACTTTTTACATCCAACTGATAGACTTTAAATCCTTTGAAGGATGCAAAGCCTAGAAACAAACGGATCGCCTCAAGCCTTGCCACTGGCGCAAATACCTCGTTGTAATCGATTCCTTCCTCTTGGTTGAAACCCTTTACTACAAGTTTTGCCTTGTTGCGAGTAACAATACCCCGATCATCTCTCTTGCACTTAAAAACCCACTTGGTTCCTATTGCAACTTCTCCTCGAGGTAATGGAACTAACTCCCACACTTCAAGTTTTCTGAATTGCGACAGTTCTTATTGCATCGCTTCAACCCAAGAATTGTCTTTCAGTGCCATTTGCACATTCTTCGGCTCTACTTGCGAGATGAAACATGAATACTGGCAAGTGTGAAAAGCCTCGGAGTCATTAATCATCGACAGCAGCACTGTGTTGTTATTAAAACTACTCCTAGTCCTCACACCAACATTCGGATCTCCTATGATGCTCACAACCGGATGATCCTTATTAATCCTAGAAGTTTCTATCTCATCGACCCTAAGATTATCTCCTAAGTTTGATCCTATTTCACCTAATGAGGGAACGACTTCAGATGCTACATTCTCTTTCTGATGATCACTGTCCTCGGAGTTAGAACTTGTAGTCAGATTTTCGTTTGTAGGTGACTCTGAATCATTCTCTGCTGGAGATCTATCTTCTGTCGTTGTAGGCTCAGAAGTTGATGGAAAGCTTGTCTGTGGAAAACCTTGACCGTCGTCATTCAGATTTAATGACGATAAGTCATGTTCGATTGTACCTGCATTTCCATCCAAAGGAATGTTAAATGATTCAAACAGTTTGTCATAATCAAAAATCCATTCCGGACCAGTTTGGGGTTCATGTGTATAACTTGTTACATCAATGTTATACACAATTTCTACCGTACCGTTTGATTTGTTATAAACACGTTTGTTTGGTGAGTTCGGCACATAACCTAGGAAATAACCTTCGTCAGCCTTTTCACAAAACTTAGGTTGATGTTTCGTTTACGTTAAAGTACACGGTACCCCAAACGGTTCGAAGCCAGTTAAATTTGGTGGCCTTTTATTCAAAACTTCATAGATAGGCAATATACACCAATTACTGTGTTTTTAAACTTGGTTCCCTTTTCACTCCTGATACGTTTTACCCTCGTCCCATAGGAGCTTTCGACTTGGTCTAAGAACCCGATCAACTTCCCAGTTGTCTCGTCCTTCGTACCTAAAAAGAAAACCCATGAAAATCATGAGTAATCATCAGTGATAACTAAACAGTACCAACTACCACCTATACTCCTTTTGTTGATTGGTCCGAACAGGTTCATATGCAACAAATCAAAAGTGGCAGCTATAGAGTTCTTAGTCTTGGACTTGTGTGACTTCTTGTGATGTTTGCCTTTCTTGCACGGTACACACTTGTCTTCAAACTGAAAACTCTTCATTGGACACCTTGCACCAGTCCATTTTTAGTGATATAGTTCATTTTTCTCAGGTGCAAGTGTGTCATGCGTCTGTGCCATAGAACTGATTCGGTCTCTGAAGCTTTAGATAGAAGACATATTGATCCCAACGAAGAATTCGGTTTATTCATGTCTAGCATGTACAAGTGATTCTTCCTTGGGGCCCTCATCAGTATCCACTCTTCAGGTACTTTAAATCCCGGTTTTAGCACTAACGCCTCAGTATCAGTAAAAATTACTAAGTTCTTCTTATCACAGATTTGAGATACACTAATGAGATTGTAATCAAGTTTATCAACGTGGTAAACTTGATCCAGTTTGATAGTCCCATTAGAGACCACTCCAGTACCGGTGATATTTCCTCCTTTGTTTCCAGCGAATGATACAAATCCCTTGTTCCCTCCCTTGAAGTCTGTGAGTAGACTTCTTTCCCCAGTCATGTGCCTAGAGCAACCACTGTCGACGAACCACTTGTTGTTTAGACATGTAGTTATCTCCTGCACACGAAAGAAAAGAGGTTAGTTATCACGGGGAACCCAAGCCATGACTGAACCCAAGCCATGACTGACTTGGTAATACCATTCTCATCCACATACGTGAACTCCTTCAAATACCCATCTCTCCTTTCAGGTGACTTGGGTGTTTGATTGAGAACCTGTTGTGGTGCAGAGTGATTTAAATTCACTCTCGGCCTTTGTGTAGGCATTTGTTGTGGAGTCCTCGAATAATTTCTATTATTGTGCATTTTAGATTGATATCCCTAGGCTCTACCTTGTGTCAGATGTCTTACAGGAGTGTGTGACCTAACCGGAGTCTAAGCTCTTCTAGGTGTAGTACTCCAATAATTTTTTTGAGGACCTAGATTGATTAGGGACTCTATTCGGTGAATTAGTCCTAAGCACTTCATTTGGTCTACCTGACACAGGTGTTTGTATCACAACAGTCTTTGGTGTGGCTTGCACAAGTTTCTCGGTGTTTTGAGAACCACTTGTGCTTGCTACACTTGGAGAGGGTTTATGTTGTTCCAGCTTTCCAATTTTAGGTGTAGATTCTACCTTCCTATGTGGACAACTAGAAGCAACATGTCCCTTTTCATGACATCTAAAACAAGACATTTTATATCAATTGACTTCTTATGCGTGCCCTTTGACTTAGGTGTCTCACTATTGTCATGTTCTTTTGTCTCAACTATAGTGAATGTTTCCTCTTTCTGATTATTAAAGTCTGGTTTGGCTTCTCCTACAATCTTATCACTAGAAGATGGCAGAAATTTGACCTTCATAATCTTTGCACTCTTACTAGTCACCTTAGTTTCTTTATCCTTAACGGATTCAGACACAGGTTCAGATGCAACCTCTGATTCAACTGGTTTATCAGTTTTATCTTGAGCCTGAGGCACATACTTATATTTGAAAGGTGGAGGACTCTCATTATACCCTAAACCTACTGGTTTCTCAGACTGACGCTGTGCATCTAAGATCTTCCCTAGGTTCAATGAAGAGTTCCTGAACTTTTCTAATTTACTATTCACCTCTGCAACCTTAACCTTAGCTTCAGTTACCTCTACCTATTTAATCTTAAGCTCTTTGGTCAACGCCTCAACATGCTCATACATTATTTCTATTCTAACACACTGCTCACTCAGCTTGTCTTTTAGAACTATGACATCTTGTGCATCTGCCTTAAGCTTATTCCTAAGATCTTCTTTTATATCTAAGAGGCTATCATTGTCCGATTTTAAGGATTCAATTTGAGCAGTTAGATTACTATGTGTTTCTAGCACTAAATTTAATCTATCATTAGAAGTAGCACAGAAAGCACATAAATCGCGGAATGTAGAAGAGTTCAGAATTACCTTTGCGTGAGCTGATTCCACGTTTGCCATTTGTGCAGCAAACTCTAGAATTGTCTGACTGTCTGACTTCTCTACTAGCACAGGACCGGTATCATTCTAGTTTATGTCCTCTACTTCTTTCTCTGCTCCGACACTTCCAGTCTCTGTTACTTCATCCATGAAGGCTCTAGTGTTAGACTCTAGATGTGTACTCCAGTCGTATGTTCCATCAAACTGTCTGTCAGATGTGACATTCGTTAACAGACCAGCTATGTTTGCCTGATTACCCGAACTACCCGGCTGATATCTCCCCTGAGATTGATTCTGGTAGTTCTCAACTTTAGGTCTTTGATATTCTCTAGCAAAATGTCCTAACCCCTGGCAGTTGTAGCACTTAACTTTGGATTTGTCGAATCCAATCTTAATGTTGCTGACATTTAGAATTCTGTCTGTCCTCTTGATGAATCTATTGACTCGCAGAGTTACCATGGCCAGTTGCCATTGAAGATCCATCTCCTCTAAATCATCAGGGTCTACCTGATCATAGTCTTCATCCCATAGGGCAGGATCGTTGATTTTCCCTTGAACGCAATTGCCGTAGGCGGCCACAAATGAAGCCAAAAGATTTAGATGATCTTCAGCTGATTTTGCGCTCATCGGCATCCTTGAGTATCCTTGAGACGTAGATGCAGACTGAGTTGGCTTTTCTTCCGGTCTGGAGTACCCTAAGAAAGCCCGGCTCCCTAAGTCATCTACTTCAACTGGAGTCGATGTTTCACCTGTAAAGAATGCTGTTGCTGTCTTTAGTTCACTTGCCACTGAAGGTTTGGACTTCCCAAAATACATATCCTGATCCTGTACTTGGTCATACTCCCGTTCCTTCTTCAGCAACTGAAAGTTATAGGCCCTCAGCGTTCCTATGACTCCTTCTAGAGTTAGAGTCTCATATTTGTCTTCATCATGCTTTATCAGCGCTACATACATCTCACATTTTGCTGGTAAAGCATTTAGAATTTTTTCAATCTTCTCTAACTCACGATGCTCTACATCGTGATTGTCTAACTCAGTCAACAAATGATAGAACCTGATAATGATCTCATCCAGCTTTTCGTTTTTCTAAGCCATGAAAATAGCAAACTGCTGCTTGAGGATTTTCGTTTTACCTTTCCTAACCCTCGGATTTCCTTCACACCTTTTCTCGAGTGCATCCTACAACTCTTTTGCTGTTCGTTGATTTCGAAATGTGTGCAGGATCTCCTGAGGTAATGCCATTCGAATAATCGAGAATGCTCGGTTCTCGGCCTCATATAGCTTCTTATCATCATCCTTCATCATTTGATATGACAAGACTCTTTGACGGCCTTCAACCTCTGTTGTAAGTGGAATGTATCCCTCGTCGATACATATCCACATTCTCATATCATTGAATCGAGCAAAGTCGGCGAACCTATCCTTCCACCAATAATAATCTTCCAACTTCATCAGCTTAGGTGGAGAATTTGCCTTTCCGACCTCATGATCCATTTCAATAAACCTTTGTAAACTTGTCATTGTTTCAAAAATTCTTGAATTAGAACTTAATTAATTTAATTTGAAATTAATTTAAATTAGCCCTTTCGAACTTGTGTAGGTTCGAATTTGGTTAATTTTAAATTTGATTGAAATTAAATTCGAAATTAAGTTTGAACTCAACCAAATTCGAAATGATGACAAATTCGAAGTTCTGATTAAATTCGAATATAGGGAAATTCGAAAATGAGCAAATTCGAATCAATCAAATTCGAATGAAACCCTAAAATAATTTCGACAGGAGCGTATATTTTGACAAATTCGAATTTCGAATAAACCCTAATACCCCCTATATGTTCGAGCGCCGCAAGTTCAAAAACCGCCAAAAGTTCGATTATTTCAACTTTTCAGATTAAGCCAAAGTTTTTAGGATTAAAAACTATGATTTCGTCCAAAATGATGAACTAATATGTACTTTTCTCCATTTTGTTGCTTGTATAACTCGAAAATATATCCAAAAACGTGATTTGACCGTCCAAAAATGTCAAGAAACCACAGATGTTACTTGTGAACACGAAGAACACCACGAACACCCTAATGTCTTTGATACCACTTGTAAGGTCGCCTAAATACGGATCCTATCTTGACGCGACACCTGCCAACGAGTGCGGAATCCTCGTTAGCGGCTTGACGGATAGACCACGCACACTGAAACATGGAGACACACACAGTGATAGACGAACAACGAAACATCCCAACACGTGATTCTCTCCAAGAACAAAACTCTCTGATTACTTGCAAGTTCGAGATCGCCCTTTTCACTAATCGCTCTGAAATTCTGCAAAAGTCCCTTTTCACTAATCGCTCTAAAATTCTGCAAAAGTCTCTTAATTAATTGAATTAACCCTTAATTATAATGCCCAATTTGAATTTGCCTAGGACAAGTTCGAACTGGCCCAAGGCCTTTGGAACTTGTCCTCCAACAAATTCAAAACTTAAGCTTCAAACTTATGTATGAACTTATCCTTGAACATATGTTTGAACTTAACTTTGAACTTATGTTTGAACTTATTGTAACACATTACCCTATGTTCAAACATACAAACAATCAATATCAAACACATATAATCAAACATATATCAAACACTTGTTAATATTCAATAGCAAGTAAAGTGACTTATACAAAATACTATATATATTTAGACTGCTATCGTCACACAGGATGTACTAACAGTTTTTCTCCGAAACGACTCTCTGAAATCTCACAAGTTCGTACGTTCACTAATACTAGCTTCTCAATGTTAATTTCTGCCAAAGTCCATAATTTAAACGGATTAACTCTTAATTATAGAGATTAAGTTCGAACATAGGTTAAACAAGTTCGTTTAGGCCCAAGCCCACGAACTAGTCCACTACTATACGAACTTAGCTTCACTAAGTTCAAACCCTAGCCTTTGAACTTGTTCTAGAACTTATGTTTGAACTTATGTGAACATCATACACAAACAAGATCAAACATATATAATCAAGATCAAACATATATATTAACTAGTAATTGCAAAGCCTGATCAATTACAAAAGATTATCTATACTTAGACTGCTATCGTCACACAGGGTGTACTAACAATATTCAGTTGGTACAAAATATAATTCTACATTACCATTTTCTACATGACCTTTTATAAATTGATACCGAATGTCGATGTATTTAGTTTTGGAGTGTTGCACCGGATTAGAAGCTATTGTAATTGCGCTCTGAGAATCACAATAGATTGGGATCTTCTGAGGTGTAAATCCATAGTCTCGCAGTTGGCTTTTTATCCACAACATTTGTGAATAGAATGATGATACAACAACATACTCCGCTTCTGCTGTTGATAGTGACACACAGTGTTGTTTCTTGGATGACCAGTAGACAGGAGAAAATCTTTGGAGAGAAAGTGAACAGTGCACCGGTTTTTGAAAAAGTTGAATTTGAATTTAAAAAATAATTATTTATAGTCAAATGAAACTTTTGAAGCCTGGCCCACCAATCTCTCATTTTAACTTTTGAAGCCCAATTAAAAAAAATTAAACCACCCACTAAAAAAATATAACAACTAAACTAAAAAAAATTTTAACAACACAAAAAATAAAATGAACTAAAAAATTTAACTAAACAAAAATAAAAATGTACTAGAATTGTTGCTCCCCCCTTGAATTTTGCATTGAAGCTCCCTCTCATATTAATATCAACTTTTAATGTTGCTCCCCCTGCAAACATTCAGATATACAATTTATCAGATAAAATATTCTGTTTTCTCCCCCTGCACATGACAATCCGTTATCGTTAAATCTCAGAAAACTTAAAGACATTTAAATCACATGAGATTAACAGCAATTTAAATCAAGTAAAAAAATTGTAAAAATAAAGTTATATTGTGTAACTACTGATTGTTTAAATCTACCGATTCAACATACCCAATTTGTATACCAAAAAGTTAAAGTGTTTTTAATCTAACACTTCGGTAAACAAATCAGCTAATTGATATTCAGTTGGTAAAAAATATAATTCTACATTACCATTTTCTACATGATCTTTTATAAAATGATACCGAATGTTGATGTGTTTAATTTTTGAGTTTTGATTTAGAATCAGGAGCCATGAGTATTTTCATGGGTGTACTATTGAGCATGTTAAATTTCTTCAACATGTCTTTAATATATTTTGAATGATTGATGAAAATTCCATCACTCAGTTGTTTAACTTGTAAACCCAATAAAAATTTTATTTCACTCATCATGCTCATTTCAAAATTCCGGGTCATTAAAAACGCGAACTTTTTACAAAATTCAGTATTAGTAGATCCAAATATTTTATCATCTACATATATCTGAATTACTATGATATCTGGACCCTGACGTTTAATGAATATGGTAGTGTCAACTGCATCTTTGTTGAAACCACATTTTAGAAGATAATTTGATAAGGCATCATAGCAAGCTCGAGGTGCTTGTTTAAGGCCATACAATGACTTGTCTGAAATATATACATGATCAGGCAACAAAGGATCAGTAAATCTTTCGGGCTAATATCTATATACTTCATATGTTAACTCCACATTTAAAAACACAGTTTTTACGTCCATTTGATATACGATAAAGTTTTTATGAGTTTCAAACGCTAAAAACATTCTAATCGCTTCTATCCGGACAACAGGGGCAAAAGTTTCATCATAATCGATTCCCTTATGTTGATTATATCCTTTGGCAACGAGTCTCGCTTTGTTTCAAATGATGACACCATGTTCATCTTTCTTGTTCTTGAAGATCCACTTCGTGCCAATGATTGATTTATCTTATGGACGTTCGACCGATCTCCAGACTCTCAACCTCTCGAACTGATTGAGCTCCTCTTACATTGCTACAATCCAATTCAACATCCAGAATAGCTTCCTTCACCGTTTTGGGTTCTATGTTGCTCAAAAAATTTGAGAAGAGACATTCATTCATGGTAGCTCTCCGGTTTTTACTGATCACCAATTATATTTTTTTGTGGGTGGTCCCTTGTCATTTTGAATGAGTGAGGATAAGGTTGAGGCTGTTCTTGATTGGGATTTAAGTCTAGGAAGGGTGTATGTGGGGTTTGTTCTGAAGTTGATGGAATATCAACTGAGGTAGGAGATTCAGAAGTTTAAGTATTCAAGAAGCATTTTGAGATTCGGGAGAAGATTGTTGTACACTTTCAGTAGGAATGTGTACATCAGTCGTTGAAACCTCTCCAGTCTCTTCAGAAATCTGTTGATGTCAATGATCGGAGACTACAACAGGATCTTCAGTAACCCAATCAGGAACCAGAATTTGAACATCAGATTTGGTCTTTTCAAAGTAGTTTTCATAAAAATTTTCAAACAGTTTATTTAAATCATTCATAGCATCATTAAGCTCTGGTGACTTCACCGAAGTCGACTGTTTAGACTCAGGTCCTGAACTGGCATGTCCAGGAGCCATAACAATTCCTTTTTCATATTTTTCATTTACGCTCTCGTTGACAGTCTTTCTGCGTTTGTTGTAGACCCTGAATGCCACCGATTCTTTCGAGTATCCAATGAATATGCCTTCATCAGCTTTCTGATTAAATTTTCCCAATTTGTCTTTATCGTTCAAGATGAAACACCTGCATCCAAAGACATGAAAAAAAATTCAATATTAGGTACTCATTTATTTATCAGCTCATAAGGTGTTTTTCCGAATCTTTTATTAATGATGGATCTGTTCTGAGTGAAACACGCAGTTGCCACAGCTTCAGCCTAGAGGAATAACGACAAATTAGAATATGCAAGCATCGTCCTAGCAGATTCCACAAGCCTACAGTTTTGTCTTTCAACTACTCTACTTTGTTGTGGGGTACAAGCTGCTGAAAATTGATGTGTTATCCCAACAGAACTCAGAAATGTCTCAAGTGATTTGTTCTTGAACTCTGTACCATTATCAGATCTGATGGTCTGAACCGAAAGCTACAAATTAAATTGAAACTTGCGTATGAAGTCAATTATTATCTCGGTAGCCTCAGACTTGGATCGTAGGAAGAAAACTCTTGTGTATCTTGAATAATCATCTACTATGACCAACACATATTTCTTCTTGTTAATACTTTGTACCTGCATAGGCCCGTACAAATCCATATGGAGTAGCTTTAAAGCCCTAGTTGAAGAATGTTCAACTTTTAACTTGTGAGAAGCCCTCACCATCTTCCCTTTTTCACATGCGGCACACAACTGCTCATTTTGAAATCGGAGAGTCGGTAGCCCTTTAACTAAACCACCTTTTGCAAGATTAGTCAATTCTTTGAAGTTCAAATAGGATAGACGGCGATGCCACAACCAGGATTCTTTAGATGTTGCCTTTGATAGTAAGCAGACATCTTTCTTCAGATTAATGTTAGCTAAATCTATGGAGTAGAATATGGTTTCCCTATTTCCGACTAGGATTTCCTTCCCTTCCCCAGATCTAATACTACACCTATTCGCCTTGAAATTAACTTCTAACCCTTTATCGCACAGTTGGCCAATGCTGAACAGATTATGAATGGTATTTCTTTGGATGCTGAACCTATTAGCCCACTTTTTAACAGTCTTTTTGAGTATCCAATTTTGTACACTTCTTTTGGGAACTGATTTTGAAAGGTATTTCTTTTGATGCCTTTGTTGTTTAAAACTGGGAACCTTATTCATTGGTATCCATACAAACATATCGAATTTTGTACAGATTTAGTATTCAACATATGACATTTGGCAGAATTTAATGAAAAGAGTCTAGCTCGTGAGTATTTAAAACAATGTTTAGAAGATTTATTACAGATAGAATTATCTACAGATCTAATCCTATCTGTAACAATCATATCTTTCACTTTCCAATCCTGTCTAAAACTCGTATTTTTCTTTGCCACTGACGGGCCGTCGTTGTGACCCGCAGACTTAGTCCTTCAATCCACTATATAGATAGAGAAGTAAGGGTCGAATCCACAGGGAGTGTGGTCGTAATTAGGATTAGGTTATTAGCCTTATAAGTTTATTGAAAGCATTTAAATTCTGAATTTGTGGTTTTGAATGATTTGTTTAGAGCAATTGTTGGCTATTGCTTTGTAACTAAAATTAAGGACGAAGTAACTAACGAAGAAGGTAAACAATCAAGAAACGAATAACCATTCACGGAATCACCACGGCAGAAGTATTAGTCACTATAATTTCATGCAACGATCACATATTCATAATCAATTGCGCGACTAAATTAATCAAACGTGTTTTAACCAATAACTCTCGGCATAGCGTATGCAACATTAATATTCGTCTTAATTCCCTAAACTAATGGACTCGGCACGAATAATAACACCACAATAAACTATCTTGCTTTTACCAATCGCAACACATAATCATAATCATAGCCAAATGTTTATCATGTGCATACACATACTAGATCTCGCTTAATACGAATACATCAAAACAAAATAAATTATAGAAGAGTAAACATAGCCATAGATCCTCCGCAAACGGCAAATGGGATTAGCCGCTCATCGTATGTTTGTCACAATCATAGATCTGAGCCATTGGGTAGCTTGCGAATCACCGTCTTCGTTCTCATATCGTTAATCCACTCCGGCAGGGCTTAGGCACACTTTCACACACGTCAGGGACTCTCTCCAAAGCTGGCCCTTGCCTTGTATTTATATAGAGGTCGAGATTAGGGTTCCACAGGCTGTAAAACGCATTTTTGCACCGCACTAGCACAGGCCAGGCGCAGGCCTGCGCCCCCCCTACGCCCGGATGCGGCTAGGGTGTAGCTTGCATGTGCTGGAACGTATCTGGACAGTTTGGACGCTATGTGGAGCGCAGGGTGGCGCAGACCTGTGCCCCCCTCAGCCTGATTTGCTCTGAATTCTCTCGGATTGCTTCTTTTTAACATCTTGGCCCTGAAATATAAACTTGGAGTAATAATATGGATTTTACGAAGTATCGGTGCTTAAAATGATCATAATATGACTCAGAAACCATATAAATTATAGACTTATCAGCCACTTGCTTCTTTCTCCAAATTTGCTTTGATGTTATTTTCACAGAATTATCTGACATAACAAAAGAACATGAATTAGTCGATTTAGAATCAGTTTTAATATGTAAAACTTTCTACCTTCAGAAGCATTTCTTTTCTTTGTAGTTGAAACCTTTGTTGAAGAGGATTCACATTTTTCAATTTTTGGAGTAACAAAAGTAACTTTTCCTTTCTCCTTCTTGTGTAAAACAAGTGATGATACTGATTTAACCTTTGATTGGTAGGTATTCTTTTGAAAATACTTACTAGTTCTTTAGGTTTATCAGTTTGTTTGTCATGGAGTGGTTTAATAAACTCATCAATTTTGACAAACATTTCCTCCAATGAATTAATATCAGAGTTCATATACAGATCAAACTCTTTTTCAGAGTTGATAGAATCAGTTTGAATTGAAGATTTCTGATCTGGTTGAGTTTTGCTTTCAGGCTGGTTTTTCAGCTTTATTTCTAAATCTTTAGTTCAGCCTGAAGCTTTTCATTTTCAGTCTCAAAATTTTTAAGTTTTAATTCATGATCAGAATTAATCTTTTCAAGAATTGAGTTCGGAATGTATAGCTTTTGAGTGGAAGTAGTATTTTCAGACAGGTCTTTGTCAGAATATGTCTGAATATACTATTCTGATTTACATGGATTCTGATAACTATCATTATGTTTGTTATAATCCAAAGTATTTTGCATTTTGTCTTTTCTCAACCTTTTCAGATCTTTAGCTGATTCTACCTCATCTGATGCTCTTAAAAATACTATCTGTAATCCTAAGTTCATGTATCTAGTATCATACAAAGTTGGGGAACATGAAATGGCTTTTTCTAGATACTTAGGATTATCACAAGCAATTCCTAAGTTAGAATTATAAAATGAGTGTCCTTTGGTTGATTCAGATGAATAGTTTAATGTGTTGGTCCTCTTTTAAAAAATTCATTTTCTAAGGATTTAGTTTTCTCGTATAATTTTGACCATTCAGCAAAGATGGAATTGTATTTTACAGAAAAATTTGCTGATTCTAATTCTGCTAATTGGAGTTTTTCTTTTAAGTCAGAAATAGTGTTACTCAGCTTTCATTTTCCATTTGAATGCCATTGTACTTTTCTTCTTTGTTTGATATGGATTGCAATGCAAATGCCTTATCTTTGGAAAACTCTAACACTAAAGCATGTTCAATTCTTAATTTGTTTTCCAAGGAATGGACATTTTTCTTTTCGGCTTTTAATGATTTTTCAAACCATTTTAACATATAAGCCATCTGAGCAAGTTTCTGTTCTAGCACACAGGAGTTATCATTATCCGAATCAGGATTAGATTGTACCTTGGGTGTCTCTGAGTTGTTTGAGGCATCTGAATCTGACCCGTCATCTTCTTGGTCTTTGCTACAGCCAGCTTCTTCTATTGCCATCAATACCATTTCCTTTCTCATATCATTCTTTGAATCAAAATCCCTTGTCTCATCAGCTTCAACATCTATCAATCCTATCCAGACCTCATCTTCAGCCAACATTGCAGATTCACTCAACTCAAATTTATTAAAAACTTCTGACATCAGGCAGATATGTGCATCTTCATCCAAAATGTCTTCATCCTCAGCAGTTGAAGCCAGTGGTCATCCTCAGCCATTAATGCCTTACCAGCCTCCTTTTCCTTTGCCAGTAGTGCCTTCCGAGTATAGTAGTCTGAATTCTTGACTACTGGCAGTCTGCATTCCCTTGCAAAGTGGTCTGGCTTACCACAATTGTAACACTTTTGCTCAGCATCTTTCTTGACATGCTGGCTTCTCATATATTTCAGCCTTCTTACCAATGCTCTCTCCAAATTTGTCATACTTATCTACTTTCTCAAACTTTCTGGAACGTGTATTGTGTCGCATTTTTCATCTCATCTATCTCTGAGTAAGCTGATGAATCGATTGATTCTGATTCTGATGAACTACTGCTTATCACAACCCGCTTCTCCTTTTTCAATTTGTATTTATACTTCTTATCTGCAAGCAGAGCCAGAGGATAAATTGTTGCCTTCTCAGCCTTTTTCTTCCCAGACATCTTCCTTAAAACAACTTCTTGATAGTTGTTAAGATTTTCAAACACCATATAAAATCCATATCATCAATCTCGTTTGTTTGTTGGATAATTGTTGGGTACAAATTATATAGAGTTGAAAACAATTAATTTGTAAATGTTCAGGGTTTGTTTTGTAAATACACAATAATTGTATTGTGTATATAAATAGGCAATTAGGAAAGTAGAAAAGTAACTGTTAACAATTAGAAGAATACGCTTGGTTGTTGATAGAGAGAAGAAGAGTGCAAAGCAAGAAAAGCTCATGAACTCAATGTAATGTTCTTCTCTCAATAAAGCATTCGACAGATTGTATTTGTGTTTGTTGTTCATATTGATTGTTTGGAAGTGATTAAATTGCGTGAAAATTGAATTAACAATTGGTATCAGAGCCAAATATGGCTGATTTTTGAGTGAATTTAAATCTGATTTTCGAAAAAGATGAACACTGTTACATTTTAGTTTTTTCAGAAATTTGAAAATCATCAAAGGGTTTTAATTGGTTGGATGATATGATCTGAAAGTTGGATCGATTGTGTTATTTTTGAAGACGAAACTGATGATATAAAACTCAAATCATAATTCAAAACACACAAAATTTAATTGAGATTTTTTGAATTTTTTAAAAAAGTTGTGTTCTTCACGTTTTTGTCAAAATTTTGACTTTTGATCTGAAATTAGCCAAATTTATTTCACAAAAGTTGTTTCTGTATGAAAAACGCACACTCGATCACAATTTAAGCTCATTTGATGAATTTTGTTGAAAATTATGTTTTTGAAACTTGGTTTTATGAGTTTCTGTTAAAACTCGAACATAACTGTTTTTCAAGTGTTAATCGAGTTTTAGAAAGACTAAATCGAGTTTCAAGCCTCTTTATCCGATTTTCAAGCTTCATTAATCGACTTTTAAGCTTCATTAATCGAGTTTCAAGCTGTATCATTTGGATTTCAAGATAATATCGTTCGAGTTTGTTGCCAAGTACTTCGAGTTTTGTAGTGATTCATTCGAGTTTTAAATAGGCTGATTCGAGTTTCAACTTTATTCATCCGAGTTTCATTTGTAACTCAAATCGAGTTTAGTTAAGGCTTATTCGAGTTTCAAGTAGTTTTTATCGAGTTTCAAGCTACTTCATTCGAGTTTTGAGCTACATCAATCGAGTTTGATTCTTATACATTCGAGTTTCATCCCATATCATTTGAGTTTTGACTATTTGACCTTTGCTGCTTAAATTGACCATAACTTTTGACTTGAACATCGTTAGACAACCTACCTTACGCAAAAGCAAAGCTTAAACCGAGATCTAGTATTTTTAAAATGGGCAAAGCCGATTCGATAAATTTTCGAGGCCCAATTCTACTCCAGAAAAAAGTTACAGACATTTTTCTGCAGAAAATCTAAAATTTCACTGTCAAAAAGTCAAATTAGAGCTGATTTTTAACAAATTAATCATTCAAGATTCATTCAAATTTTCATAAGTCCATAAAAGATCCTGGAAGTTAATTTTTCTGCAATTCATAATGGAATATGAAAAATTTCAAAGTCTGAGCTAATTGTCAAACTTACTGAATCTGAATAGATTGTAAGAACAATTATGATATCCTCGTTCAGTTAAACACAGATAAAGCTTTGGCTTTACGTGATGTAAAAATACTGAACGAAGAAATTCAAATCTTAAAAGAGGAATTAAAAACTCAGAGCTTAAAAGATAAGCAAAAGTCTGAGAGTTGTGCTTATTAGTTAAAAATATCTAATTTAAATAAAAAAATTGAAGAGGAGAAGTTTGAGCTTATTGCAAAACTTACTGAATCTGAAAAGATTCGTAATAATAATTATGACATTCTTGTTCACTTAAATACTGATAAAGCTTTGGCTTTACGTGACGTACGATTACTGAACGAAGAATTTTTGAGCTTAAAAGACGAACAAAGTTCTAAGAGTCCTATTCTTAATTTGAAAATATCTTAGTTGAATAAAGAACTTGATGAGCTTAAACAAGAGAATTTTCAAAGTACAACTCAACTAAAATGTCTTGTGTCTGAAAGATCTGAGCTAAACAAGAAAGTTAAGGATCTTGAAGATACACTTTTTAAGACAAAACAAACTGATCAAAATTGTATTTTAAACAACAATGAAGAAATTTTTGCTCTTCAACAAGAGTTGTCTTTAACTAAAGATTTGATTGAGAAGGAAAGACATGAGTTCTTAATTAAAGAACGAGATTTTAAATCAAAATCTGAATTGTTTGAAGATGAAAGATAAATGTTCTTAATCAAAGAAATCTTTTAAATCTTATTACCACTCATTTGATCATGACAGAAATTCAAATTTAGTCATTATCAAAAGTTTGGAAGATCAGATACTTCATCTTACAAAATAATTACATGTTTTTACTTCATCAACTGAATCAGAGGTTAAGACCCCTTCTTCAGTGTGTTTAAAATCCAATGTTGATCAATCAGGTTTGTCTTCAGATAGTGAAGTGAATCTAAATAACTCTGCTATGTTTGATTCATCTTCAGATCTGAAACTTAAGTATCTTCTCAAAATACATAAAGGCAAAGACAAAATCATTGAACAACTTTCGGCTAAGATTTACACAGGTGAATCTTCAAAGCCTAATGTTTTTAAAGTTTTTGGAAATACTGGTCCGTCTAATCAGAAAACATTTTTAAAGAAAACGACCACGTATTACCAAAAACATGCCAGAACCGGACAGTTTCTCAGTTATAAGAGTTCAGAAAATTCTGATCATTCAAAGTCAAGTTTCTTTAGACACTCAGATATTACATTTTCAAATACTCGAAGAAATTTGTTGTCTACTTTTGAAAGAGAAACTGATAATTATAATCTGCATTGGGTACCTAAACCAAAGTACCATTGGGTACCAAAACCCGTTTTGAAATGGGTACCCAAAAGTGCTAACAAGTCTGGATCCAAATCAGTTTGGATTCCAAAGACATCTTGAGTTTACTGGTTACATAGGATTCTAGTTACAACAGACTAGAACCAGTGCATCATTTCATGAGGCTTCCAGATCATTACAGACTAGAACCCATTCTTAAATTCCAGAGGCTTCTTCTCACAACAGAGTAGAACCCGATCTTCACTGAATTTGGATTTTGTACTTTTCAGTACAGAACCCAAGCTAATGGTTTTCAGTTACTTCAGACTGAAACCCGAGCTTCTACAACAAATGGCTTCTAATCACATTAGATTAGAACCCGAGTCTGAAAGACAAGTATTTCTGGAATTCCTGCCCTGAATTCAACTCTGAAGCTTCATTGAATTAGAGGGAGTTTTATTTTTATAATTTTTTGCTCCTGATTTAATTTCTATGAGTTGACTAACTTTGTCTGCTTAATTCCAGGGGAGTTTTAGACAATCTTTGATGATGACATTTTTCACAAAACAGTGTGAATATTTTTTTCACGAAAATATCTTGTGCACACATAAAACGTTTTTGAGCTGAAAGAGAATTTTTTTTTTATTCTCTGAACATATCATTGAGGTTAATTGATCTAATCTCTTTGATTTTTCATAATCTAATTGATTCTGAGATTCTCTTTTTAATAATTCTTCCGATTTATTCATATTAAATTCTCCCATGATCTCCAATGAGCTAATCCTTTCATAAAAATCTGATTCGTTTCATTTATTATATCAAATTTTACATTTCATTCCAATATCTCCCAACACATCATTCCCCAACATTCATTCTGAGTTACATCTTCTAATTCATCTGAGCTAAATGTGAAGACCTGCCCTTACGGGGCAGTCCTCAGACTCTAGGTCCCACATCTTGCAACACGATATCAATCATAACTAAGACAGAGTAATTAAGTTGCGAAATTATAAATTACAGTAAAAAATATTAGGATAAGTTTAATACAATTTTTAGTGCAGATTACAGTTTTCAAATTAAGACTGATCTAATTCATGTCATCATACATTCAAATCAAATCTACCAAGACCACCACAATTGTTATCTGCCAATCGATACCGAAGGATTTGTTGAGTAATGGTCTATGAAAGCTTCAACTTGATTCTTGTAAGACCTAAGAACTAGGTCCAGCAGGTGACTTTCCTTTATCTGTTCCTGTAAAAATGTAAACAGCAACTGTAAGCAAAGCTTAGTGAGAATATAGATTTTCAGTTCACATGCATTAATCAAGCGGATCATGGGTCAAAGCGTGATATGTCTGGACTGTCGCTACAACCACTCATGATTGAGACATAGTATTCATAGAATCGGATGAAGTTCAGCCCACGTTCACGCTTTTAGTGGAAGCTATCCACTTATGCTGGGCTAGCTACCAGCGGTCTTCATGGGGGAACATCAGAGTATCAATACCAATTTCAATAAAACTGGTGACATAGCTAGGTCTAGAACAATAGACCAACAATGCTAATCATGCTAAGCTGAATCGATATGTTAAAGATGCGATCATTAAGGAAAGCATAGTATTCAAATTCATGATAGAAAGAACTTCATAGCAATAAATGAATCGAACTGTGTAAGGTCTACCAATGCAAGATCTATCTAGACGCGGACCCGTTAACGAGTGCGGAATCCTCGTTGACGGTTAGACGGACAACTCTCAACCAACGGAAACACGGAGACTATTAGACGCTGAACGAACGACACACGAACGATCCTACGTACTAATTCTCTCCGAAACGGGACTCACCTAGCTGATAAACTCGAGATCGCCTATTGCTTAATTCCTCACGAATTCAGCCAAAGGTCATCTAATCATTCGAGTCTATCCCTAATTATAGACCCTGATTCGAGTCTGATGTGGGCCAAACTCGAATCTGGCCCAAAGCCCATTCGAGTCTGTCCATATTGACAGTCTCGAATCTAGCCCATTCGAATCTAAGGCTAGAGCCTTAAACAATTCGAATCTATGGCTACATTCGAATCTATCACAGATTCGAATGCCAAGCCTTGTATTCTAAAATCACCTAAGAACTTGTCTTATCAATAACAAAACTAGACTGCTGTCGTCACACTGAATGTACCAACAGACTCCCCCTTGACGATAGCTTCTAGTTTTTGTTCATTGATCTTGATAGACTATTTGCTTTAATGACAATGAGTGTCGAGATCACCCTTTCTCCTCGTTATCCATGACTGATGATTCTGAATCGCTTCTCTAACTTAGTCCACGTTCCTTTAAACCACAGCGCTTCTAATACCTCTTAGACTAACCTATCAAATCTGCAGTACGACCCTTTCTTCTGACAGTTTTTGCAAACACCTCAGCCCAGAATTGTCTTCCTAGATTATACGGTCCTTCTAAGCTAAATCAGTCACTTCTAACTTCAGAATCTGATTCATCATTTAGAGCAGTCTTCTGCATCTCTAGATCTATCCCATTCTGATCATCATTCATAACACCTTCATCGAGTGATGCATTCATAACACTTCGGAAAAAGTTCTAAGTCATCTTCAATTACTCTGACAATGCTCCTGTCAGACCATGTCTTCAGTTACTTCAGTTGTCTCTGAATCCTTGTCTTTCCTATTGTCAGTAGCTTCGGACACTGACTCCCCCTGAGGATCAGCAGTGAGAGCCAATATTTGAAAGATCTGCCAGCTCACTACTGTCTTGAAAGATCTGCCCGCTCACTATTCGAGCTATCTTCTTTGACTTATCTTTTTCGAAGGACAGCTTCTCTACGATTTATCCACTCTCTACTATTTCTCCCCCTGAGATGGATGATCTTTCAACCAGATGCCAACATAGCCTCCAGATTTGCAATCTGCTGCTACTGATCAGTCTCTGTCTGATCCAACTTGGCATGAAGTTCACAAATCGCCTTTGTCAGTTGAAGAATCTGTAATTCTGTGAATAATTCAAGGCTAACACTGTATAGACTTAATCAACACATGAAACAAGTCATTAGATGTTAGAAGGACATTAAAATCATTATTCAACGATAAAGATAAAATGAAACTCTCCTACTTAAAGTTTTTGAAGGTTTATAGCGTAAACCAAACACGAGAACTAAGTTCGAGAGAAACTATCATTACCTTTGTTTAAATAGTCCCAACCTCGTAAGTTTTGAAAGACTTTGAACAATTTTCAACTTTTTCAACACTTAAATGAAAATTTTGAAAATCTTTGAATAAAATTCAACTTTTTCAACTTTTTCATGTAATGGAGGTTTACAACCTTTGCAGAACCAATCACACTAAGCAACAGATTTTCACGCAATATTTGTTTATTCAACCAATCATGCATCCTTAGAAACTTAGACCTTTATCCTACTGAAGATAAAAATAAAATAAAATAAAATTAATTTTAAACTTAAGCTACTCTAACCTACACTAAATAGTATATTTTTGGCGAGAATAGTCAAAGAAAGATTCAATTAGATAGCGATGTCTGATACTAACTTTCAGTGCTTAAACTTTCACACTTAGGAATTTTTTATTCCTTTGTTTGTTTGTCGTGACATACCTATTTAGCCGATTGTTGGTATTTTACCCTTTTAAACATTCTACATTTCGGAATATCCCTTGGCCTTTTTATTTATCAGGAAATTATCTTACGTGACTCAGACATAGACATACTTTTATGATCAAGGCACACAGACAAAATTCTAACTTGTTGGTATTTGCAAACTTTCTTTAAAAGACAAACATCGGACACAGGTCTGTATTCTCATACAACAAAGTGTCTTAGTTCGACTTAAGGTTTATTTTTAAAGTTAGCAGATAGCGGTGACAGGTCTGTACTGACGTACAACAAAGCGACATGTCTGCTAACCCGAATCTAAACAGAGACAACAGGTCTGTACTTACGTACAACAGAGTTGCATGTTTTCGACTCTCAGTTTTTCATGATATTTCTATTCTTTCCATTTTCAGATGTATTTGATGTTGCCATACATCCCCAGAAAGTTTGCATACCTCATTTAGACTCAATGTTTGTATGTCTTGTACATAAAAATTAAGACCGATTGGTCATACATCTAAGTTAGTGACACGCTTGACTTTTTCTAGAATATTTTATTAGCCTTGAGATTCCCTATATGTATTATGCCTACCAACACATCAAACTAAATAAAGTATAACACTTAGGATTTAGTTGCATTATGTGTGAAAGCCTAAATACTTAGAGTCTGTAACGACGGTGCTAATTTTCGTCACTTTGAACCTATGTATCTAAGACTTAACTCTTTTCTGATATTCTCTTTTTTTGTATTTTTGTAATTTTCTCTCTTTTTTCTTTTGTTTTTCATAGCAAAAAGCAGTAAACTAAGCTAACCTACTAACTTACTAAAAATAGAAACTTACTAAAAATAGAAACTTTCCTAAATTAGAAACTTACCTAAATTAGCAACTTACCTAAATTAGCAGACTACTGTAAAGAAAGAAATACTACTACTCTAAAAGAAAATAAACTTACTACTACTAAGGTCAAATTACTCTGGGTTGCGCATTCCATTCAGTTGAATTAAATACTCAAACCGTGACTTATCAAACGCTTTGGTAAATAAATCAGCATTATTATCTTCTGTTGCCACCTTTACCAGTTTGATTAAGTTCTTTTCAGCACAATCACGAATAAAATGATGTCTTATGTCTATGTGCTTTGTTTTACTGTGTTTAACTGGATTATTTGTTATCGCAATAGTAGATTGATTGTCTATCCTAATTGGAGTTTGAGTATAAGCCAAACCGTAATCCCGCAATTGTTGTTGTATCCACAGAACCTGTGAACAGCAACTACCAGCAGCTACATACTCGGCCTCGCACGTTGACACGGCTACCGATGTTTGTTTCTTGCATTGCCAGGATACCAGTCTCCCTCCTAGGAACTGACAACCTCCAGTCGTTGATTTGCGCGTCAAACTGCATCCTCCGTAGTCAGAATCTGTGAACGCCTCCAACTCTAGATCTCCCTCCGCATGATACCAAAGTCCCAGCTTCGGTTTCGACTTGAGGTATCGTAGAATCCGCTTCACAGCTTTCATATGCATCTCCTTCGGATTTGCTTGAAACCTAGCACAAATACAAACAGCAAACATAACATCAGGTCTTGAAGCAGTTAAATACATAAGTGACCCAATCATGGCCCGATATAAAGTCGGATCCACATCGGTATCACCATCAGTACCCGGCCCGAGATTGTGATTCACTTGAATCGGCGTGCTGAAGTGGGCAGTCAACTTTGTTCCTTCCATCCCAAACCGTTCCAATATGTCATAGACATACTTGGTCTGATGGATAAACATGCCTTCCTTCTTCTGGTCAACTTGTAACCCCAAAAAGAAATTCAACTCCCCCATTGCACTCATCTCGAACTTAGACTTCATAACCTTCTCGAAATCTTTGCACATATGTTCGTCTGATGATCCAAAAATGATATCATCTACGTACACTTGTACCAAGATAAAATGATCTCCCTTTCTCTTCACAAAAAGAGTACTATCTATCCTACCCCTCTCAAAGCCATTTTCTAAAAGATGGTTGGATAGAGTCTCATACCATGCCCTAGGTGCCTGATGTAATCCATAAAGAGCCTTATCTAATCGATATACTCTATCAGGATATTTAGGATCTGTAAACCCGGGCGGCTGTTCTACATACACCAACTCCTTCACTTTCCCATACAGGAAAGCACTCTTAACGTCTAACTGATATACCTTAAATCCCTTGAAGGAGGCAAAAGCTAAAAACAACCTAATTGCTTCTAACCTTGCTACTGGTGCAAACACTTCGTTGTAATCGATTCCCTCCTCTTGGTTGAAACCCTTTACAACTAATCTCGCCTTGTTGCGCGTGACTATACCCCGATCATCTCTTTTGCACTTAAAAACCCATTTGGTTCCTATTGCAATTTCCCCTCAAGGTAACGGAACTAACTCCCACACTTCTAGTTTCCTAAATTGTGAAAGCTCTTCCTGCATCGCTTCAACCCAGGAGTTGTCCTTAAGTGCCATTTGCACATTTTTGGGCTCTACTTGCGATATGAAACACGAATATAGACATGTATGATATGCCTCGGAGTCGTTTATCATCGACAACAACACAGTGTTGTTATTTACACTACTCCGAGTCCTCACACCCTCGTTAGGATTTCCTATGATGCTATCTATAGGATGGTTCTTGTTAATCCTAGAGGTCTCTATTTCGTCTACCCTTAGATTATCTCCTAAGTTGGATCCTATTTCACCTAAAGGGGGAACAGGCTCAGCTTCCACATTCTCTTCCTCACGGACGTTTTCCTCCGAGGCAGAACTTGATGCTTGAGTCTGATTCTCAGTATTAGGTTCTTCTGGATTAGCAACTTCTGGAGACCCATCTACAGTCGCAGTAGGCTCGGACGTAGATTCGAACGTGGTCCTTGGAAAAATATGGCCATCGTCATTTAGATGCAACGTCGCCATGTCTTTATCGATTGTACCTGCAATATCATCCAAAGGAATGTTAAATGACTCAAATAACTTATCATAGTCAAATATCCATTCCGGACCAGTTTGGGGTTCATGTGTATAACTTGTGACTTCAATATTATACACAATCTCCACAGTACCACTCTTTTTGTTAAAAACTCGTTTGTTTGGTGAGTTTGGCACATAACCTAGGAAGTATCCTTCGTCAGCCTTTTCACCAAACTTCGGTTGATGTTTTGTTCTTAAAAGTGTACATGGTACTCCAAACGGTTCGAATCCAGTTAAGTTAGGTGGCCTTTTATTCAAAATTTCATAACATGTTTTGTTCAATGATTTGACTGTAAGGACTCTATTTAAAATATGGCACGCGTATTCACTGCCTCCCCCCAAAACATGGTAGGAAGCTTTGAATCCGAAAGCATAGTCCTTGCAGCCTCAATCAATGTTCTGTTTTTACGTTCGGCCACCCCATTCTGTTGAGGTTCATATGGTGCACTGAATTGATGCACGATGCCCTTTGATAGGCAATATACACCAATTACAGAGTTTTTAAATTCAGTCCCATTATCACTACGTATATTTTTAACCCTTGTTCCGTAGGAATTCTCCACTTGGTCTAAGAACCCGATGAGCTTTGTAGCCGTCTCGTCCTTCGTACCTAAAAAGAAAACCCATGAAAACCGTGAGTAATCGTCAGTGATAACTAAGCAAAACCAACTACCTCCTATACTCCTTTTGTTGATAGGGGATGCAACAAATCGAATGTCGAGGTTATGGAGTTCAGCTTCTTGGACTTGTGTGTCTTTTTATGTTGCTTGCCCTTCATGCACGGTAGACACTTGTCTTCAAACTGAAAGCTCTTCAGAGGCACACCTTGCACCAAACCATTCTTCGTTATGTAGTTCATTTTCCTCAGGTGCAAGTGAGCCATGCGTCTGTGCCACAAAACCGATTCCGTCTCTGAAGCTTTTGATAGTAAGCAGATCGGACCCATCGAATTATCTGGCTTGTTCATATCGAGCATGTACAAGTCATTCTTCCTTGGAGCCCGCATCAATATCCAATCTTCAGGTATTTTGAATCCCGGCTTTAGCACTAACGCCTCAGTGTCAGTAAATAACACCGAGTTACTTCTTATCACAGATTTGAGATACACTAATGAGATTATGAACCAATTTATCAACGTGATAAACTTGATCCAATGTAATCGTCCCATTAGTGACTTCTCCAGTTCCAGTGATATTTCCTCCTTTGTTGCCCGCGAATGATACAAATCCCCTATTACCCCCCTTGAAGTCTGTGAGAAGACTTCTTTCCCCCGTCATATGCCTGGAGCAACCACTGTCGACGAACCACTTGTTGTTTGGACCGGTAGTTATCTCCTGCACATGAAAGAAAATAGGTTAGTGATCACGGGGAACCCAAGCCATGACTGACTTGGTAATACCATTCTCGTCCACATACTTGAACTCTTTCAAGTACCCATCTCGCCTTTCAGGTGACTTGGGCCTTTGAACTGAATTCTGTTGTGGTGCCGAGTGATTTAGATTCACTCTTTGCCTTTGAGTAGGCATTTGTTGTGGTGCTCTAGAATAAGTCTTATTATATTGCATTTCAGACTGTGATCCCTGAGCTTTTACCGGAACATATTGTCTAACAGGAGTATGTGACCTAACTGGAGTGTGTGACCTGCTAGGTGTGGTGCTCCTATAGACTTGTTGAGGTGTTGACCTAGATTGATTAAAGACACGATTCGGTGAATTTGTCCTAACCACTTCTTTTGGTCCAACCTTAACCGGTGGTTGTTTCACAACAGGTTTTGGTGCGGCCTGCACAGTTTTCTCGGTAGGTTGAGAACTACTGCTGCTCGTCGCACTTGGTGAGGGCTTAACAGGTGTTGGATTCACTGTCTTAGGGGTAACATCTGCTTTCCTATTTGGACAGTGAGAAGCAACATGCCCTTTTTCGTGACATCTAAAGCAAGACATCTTATCCATGGACTTTTTGGTTGGTCCCTTAGATCTAGGTGTCTCACTGGTGTCTACTTCCTTTGGTACATCTATTGTGTCTGACTCTTCGACCTGGTCAGCCCATGAAATCTTCTGTTTTCCTGCAGGTGTTTCACTTGAGGAAGACACAAATTTCACTTTCTTGACCTTGACGGTTGAGTCAGTCACCTTAGGTGTATCTTCAACTTTAGTCTCAGGTGTAGGTTCAGGTAGGTCCTCTAAAACTACTGATTTGTCAGTTTTCTCCTGAGGCTGAGGCACATAGTTTGCATTGAACGGTGGAGGAATTTCATGAAAACCTAGACCTACAGGCTTCTTAGACTGTCTTTGGGCATCTAAGACTTTCCCTAGGTTTAGGCTCGAATTCCTAAACTTTTCCAGCTTGCTATTTGCCTCGGCTACCTTAACCTTGGTCTCGGCTAGCTCTATGTCCTTGTCTTTCAGACTTTTGGTCAAGGCCTCTACGTGCTCATACATAAGTTCTATCCTAACACACTGCTCACTCAGTTTGTCTTTTAGAACGATTACGTCTTGAGCATCAGCCTTGAGCTTTTCTTTTAAATCTTGTTTTATATCATTTAGGCTAGCATTTTCTATTTTTAAGTTTTCATTTTGAGCAGCTATGGTCTTATGTGAGTCTAAGACTAGATTTAACCTATCGTTAGAACTAACACATAAAGCACATAATTCATGAAATAGAGAATAAGAAAGACTAACCTTTGAGTTGTCAGATTCCACGTTGGCCATCTGAGCAGCAAACTCCAGCACGGTTTGATCATTCGCTTTCTCTACCCACATCGGACTGCTTTCCCTTGTGGTCTGCTCATCTTCATCACAACCATTCTCCGTAACTTCAGCCATGAAAGCTCTAGCATTGGACTCCGGATGTGAACTCCAGTCATAGGAACCATCTAGCTGTCTGTCAGAAGTGACATTGGATATCAGACCCGCTAGATTGGCCTGACCAGATGAAGAACTCGGAAGGTATCTCTGTTGGGACTGACTTTGGTACTGTCCTTGATGCTGACTCTGCCCCTGGTATGTCTCTACCTTCGGTCTTTGACACTCCCTGGCGAAGTGTCCCAATCCCTGACAGTTGTAGCATTTCACCTTGGACTTATCAAATCCTATCCCCTTGTTGTTCATCTGCAGATTCCTCCCAGTTCTCTTTATGAATCTCTTAACCCTCTGGGTTACCATGGCCAGTTGCCATTTCAGATCCATTTCCTCTAAGTCATCAGGGTCGACCTGATCGTAGTCTTCATCCCAAAGAGCCGGATCGTTGATCTTCCCTTGAACGCAATTTCCGTATGCGGCCACAAACGAAGCAAGCAGATTCAGATGTTCTTCCGCCGACTTTGCGCTCATTGGCATCTTCGAATAGCTCTGACTGGTCGATGCCTGTTGGACTTGAGGTTGCGGTTCTTCCGATCTTCCTAACCCTAAGAACGCGCGATTTAGTGAGTCTTCGGACTCTGGTGGCGATGACGTTTCTCCGGTGAAAAACGCTGTAGCACTCTTCTGATCAGCTGTCACTGATGATTTAGATGACTTTCCAAAATACATCTCCGGATTTTGGACTTGCTCGTAATCAGTCTCAGCCTTTATCATTTCGAAGTGATATGCCCTCAACGTTCCCACGATGTCATCCAGTGATTGAGCATAGTATTTATCTTCATTCAGCTTAATCATAGCCACATACATAGCCCATTTGGCCGGTAGGGCATCAAGAAGCTTGTTGTTCTTGTCTGTGTCAGAATACTCAATACCATGACTTTCAAGCTCTGTTATCAGATGATAGAATCGTGTGATAATATCATCCAACTGTTCATCCTTAAGAGCCTTGAAAATTGCAAACTGTTGGGTCAACAGCTCTGTACGCTTTCTACGTACCCGTGGATTACCCTCACACCTTTTCTGGAGAGATTCCCAAAGTTCTTTCGACGTCCTCTGAGTCCGAAATGTGTGCAAGATATCTTGAGGTAACGCCATTCGGATAATGGAGAAAGCTTTGTTTTCGGCTTCAAATAATTTCTTGTCATCTTCTTTCATCATTTGATATGACAAGACCTTTTGACGGCCTTCAACCTCAGATACTGGTGGAATGTACCCTTCATCAATGCACACCCACATGCGCATATCGTTGAATCGTACAAAATCCGTAAATCTATCCTTCCACCAGTAGTAATCCTCAACTTTCATCAGCTTAGGTGGTGCATTGGCCTTCCCAACTTCGTGATCCATCTCAAGGAATTTCTGAAGGTTTGACATCTTTTCTGAAAGAATTTGAATTTGAACTTAATTAATTTAATTAGAAACTGATTTAAATTAACTTATTCGAAACTAGATAGATTCGAATCTAATTAATATTTAATCTTTTGAAATTAAATTCGATTAAGTCTTAAAAGTCAAGTAGATTCGAAATAATGTCAGATTCGAGGAAGTCCCTAGATTCGAAGGTATGACAGATTCGAAGGTCTCTATAGATTCGAAGACCCTTAGAATCGAAGGCACAATAGAATCGAAATTCAGCAGAATCGAAGCACAGAATCGAAACAGAATAGACTCGAAACAAACTCGAAACAGTATAGAGTCGAGATCCAATTCGAATGTAGGAACAGATTCGAAACACCACAGACTCGAAACTGACTGAAATTGACTCGAAAGGAGCGTATTTTGGTTAGACTCGAAAATAAAGTAAAACCCTAATTACCCCTATAGATTCGAGCGCCGCAAACTCGAAAAACGGCTAACACTTTGATTTTTTTGACGTTTTATGGATTAAATCACTAATTTTCAAATGAAAAACAATGATTTCGACCAAAAACGTGAAAAACGACAAAATGTTTCCCGAATATGAATTTGCTAAGCTCAAAAACACGTTTTTGAGAGAAAAACCGTCCAACTAGCGTCAAGAAACCTAGAATGTTCTGATGAACACGAAGAACACCACGAACACTCCGTAGTCTCTGATACCACTTGTAAGGTCTACCACTGACAGATCTATCTAGACGCGGACCCGTTAACGAGTGCGGAATCCTCGTTGACGGTCAGACGGACAACTCTCAACCAACGGAGAACACGGAGACTATTAGACGCTGAACGAACGACACACGAACGATCCTACGTACTAATTCTCTCCGAAACGGGACTCACCTAGCTGATAAACTCGAGATCGCCTATTGCTTAATTCCTCACGAATTCTGCCAAAGGTCAGCTAATGATTCGAGTTTATCCCTAATTATAGACCTTGATTCGAGTCTGTTGTGGGCCAACCTCGAATCTGGCCTAAGGCCCTATTCGAATCTGTCCATCTGACAGATTCGAATCTAACCTATATTCGAATCTATGGATACATTCGAATCTATCACAGATTCGAATGCCTTCCTTAACCTATTCGAATCTAGCCAATACACTTAAACACTTAAGTGATGAAACTTATGTTTTAACTAATGCTTGACATAATCTTTGACTTTTATGTTTGAACTTCTTGTAATATGTTACATCAAGTTCAAACACACAATCAATAACAGACAAACACATATTAAACATATATATCAAAACACTTGTTAATATTCAGAATATTACTTAAATCATAATCATAATCGATTAGACTGCTATCGTCACACAGGGTGTACCAACAGTTTTCAGTTAAAATATACTTCCCTTAGAATTTATAGAATGTATCTCACTTTTGGAAAATACCCTTTTAGCTCAAGGTTACGATACTTCAAACACGTGGGTCTTTTGACCATCTTTTCCTCTTTGCATGTTTACGACAACTTTTTTCTTTTTAACACCATGCTTCTATCTATTTTCTCAAACTAGATTAGCTAGATGGTCCATGTAACGAGATTTCGGTCAACTACTCCCAAACCAGATGGTTTTAGGGGATTAGGCATGAATGGTACCCTTACGGACTTAGTTTCCCGAACCATCTAGACTACAATTAACTCATTTTTTAGGCTAAAACATGATCAAGTTCTCCCCCTTATTGCATGGGTTTCCAAAAGCTTTTGACACATTACTTATATTTAAGCCCAAATACATATTAACGTACATGAATTCATTGTACATGGAAAAAGTCTGAATTATTACTGCGACTCTTTTCTTAATTATATAATATACTATCAACACTAGCCAATTCCCTCGTACATGTTTTTTTCTATGTATCATCATGTTCCACAGCCTGATCGGCAAACAAGACTCAATTGGGGAAGGATAAGACAGACTATATAAACATTATAGCTCTAAATAGGCCTCGGCTAAAACTCAAAATAAAAACTATGATAAAGAAATTAAATGCATAATAGAAATAAAATAAAATAAAAGACAGAAATGTAAAGAATAAGGATGGATAGTACCCGATCATTCGAATGGAGGAGGCGGAGGAGAACCGAAGACGCTGTTGAAGAAGTCGGTATATGAATTTTGGCCGGTGGGGAATTGTGTTGTAGGTGGGACCAAGTGAGTGGGGATCTGGTCTGGGTGGTCCTGCCTGCCATGCGCCGGATAGCGCCGATAAGAGTCTACGGCAGGGTTGTAGGCCTGGTAATTGGGCATCATGTAATCAGCATACGACTGATATGGCATACCAGCTACAGAGTCCTCGTGATGTGGGACTCCCTACCAGTATGCCCAGTTATGGTGCTGGTAATAGGCATTTTGGTATGTCAGGGCTCTCTGCCCGTCCTAAAGCTGATCTACCCGACCCACCAAGTGATCGACACTCTCATAAATATGGGTCATACGCCCATTCATCTCATATAATCTCTGGGTCACATCCTCTCGGAACTCACCCTGACCCACTGCTAAGTCCTCTATCCGCCTCATCATGCGGTCAAAATCAACACCGTCATTACCTCGATTGTGCGAGGTAGACGCCCCTTGGTCCGGCTCTTCGTGCCGAACTCCCGCCTCATTATCGGCCTTCTCCTCTCTCTCCTCTCATCCTCAGTGTAGTCCTCGATATACGACTGATTCGTTTCCTTGTCGAATATCTCGAACCCTTCATCAACTTCCCTAAAAATCAAGGTAGGCAATACGGTGGCCGTAATAAACGTCGCCGAAATAGGGGAAACCAGGGAATCAGGTAAAAGTGAACCCGTCCTCTCTAGGAATTTAGATATCAACCAAGCATGGGGGATGATCGTCCTCTCTCTAGTATCGTACATAGCCCAAATATCATTCATAATTGTCCATGCGAAGGATAGCCTGGGCTTACTCTTAAGAAGGGCGTGTAGGACCGTGATGTCCCTATGTCTGACTTTAGACAGGTCAATGTCACGAGGCAAGATGTTGTTCACAATAAATAATTGGCGAAGGATTTGTACATCCATCGCCACGTCCTTACAATAGACGGTTCCTATCAATCTAAAGTCGTTAGGTGAACGACTTGTCTCCCTCTGTAGGGTAGACATCCACTCAACCACATCGGCCTGATAAATCTCGGGGCCACCCAAGTCAAGCACACTTTCCCAACACAAATATTCAAAAACACACGGAATCCCATAATCCTCAAAATCACTTCTCCTAACCCTCTTTTCAGCTAACACTTTATTCGAATATTTCTTATACAAAAATAAATGTGTTCTAATGTGTTCAGGGTATTGAGACAATAAGAGGTTCGGAGACCAATCTATCGGTACATTGACATTTTGAGTTCTTTGTCTCGTTCTCTTCGACATCTTAGTGATTGGAAGTTAAGCTTGACAAGAATCTAGGCTCTCTCTTCACCACTTTCTTTACCCAAAAATCCTTTAAAATGATGAATCTACCCACAAAGAGGTGATTTCTAGCCTAGATCTTTGATATTTATGAAAATGTGGGTGTTTTGGGGCTTAGATTTGCAAGTTTTTGGAGGATTGCCGCACACCCAACCGTAGGTTTAAGCTTCTAGCGTTTGTGGAAATGAAAAGTGAAGCTAAAAATTGGGTTTTATCTCGACGGGACGCAGGGCCAGCGCAGGCCTGCGCCCAACTCTGGTGAAATTTGATTTTATATTATTGTTTTGGTACGCGGGGCTGTAAATCTCTCTAATTTTTTTATATAAAATGTAGTCTAAACTTTTTTTTGTGAGGACTAAATTAATTAATCTTATCGTTATAACCTACCCTCCCCAACTTAGACCTTTGTGACGTCCTCGTCACGTTAATATTAATTTCTTCGTTGAAAACATAGAGGGATAGATCGGTACATATTCCTTATTCATAAGAATTAAATTTAAACAAAATTCAACTTTTATAATAAAACATCACACTTTTAAAAATAAAAATAAAGTACGATTACATTCCAAATAAAATAAACAATCAAACCAACCACATCAGAAACAAATCAAACCACAAATGTTTATCACGCACAATCAAACCATTATATTCAAATAATCAACATCAAAAATCTTTCGGAGGCACGACGATCTCTTCCAATTCGCCAACTGTTATCTGGAGATTGGTGAGCCAGTTAGAATGCATTCGAAACAGCTGATCGTTCTTCTTTTGGCTTTCTCGGAGCGTCTGGATTTCTTTAAGCAACACATTGTTTGTGTTCACCAAATCTCCAACTATCTCCTTCAGCTTATGAACTTGATCCCAAACAACATCAACAGTCTCGACCCTCTTCCATGGTCGCTAGTCTTCCTCGTCGACTTCCATTCTGGCTTTTCCTTTAATGTTTTGTTCTTCAGGTGCGGGTTCAGGGACTTTGAACGGGATTTGGGCCACTTTAGCAGATTTAGGACAACGAATTTGGAATCCTGTCTCAGTACTCTCAAACACTAGCCCTACCATGGTAATTCTTGTAAACCACGTGGTATTCGGGTTTAGGAACCTTATAGGCAACTCTTCGGACACTGCCTTTTCTATAACGAACAATTCAGTCAGCATTCTACAATGAGGGTAATTTATTCCCTGACCTAAGACATGACACTCCCACAAATTCTGCATAATAATATATCCTAATGACACGGATGGATATCCGGTCATTAATGCGTGTATTAGGAGGATTTCTTGAGGTCTCACGTAAGTGGTGTCTTGGTGACGTGGAAGTATGTTAAAAATAACTAGCTTCCACATGACTTTGGGTAAAGGGCATAGATCACTTCTATTTAAGGCAGTGTGTAACATCCGGCACTAAACCAGGTTAGCAACAATGACCTAATCTGTATTTAGTAGACAATTACAGTCTAATCAGTGGTCATTAGAATTTAATCAAGTGATTTACAATGGTTATTAGAAAAATTCAACTCAATTAGAATCAAATTCATCGGTGCGATGAATCGGGAAATCAATTAATCCGATCAATTTACGATATGAGGGATTAATTCAACTAAGTACATAATTAAATCATGATTAGTAACACTAATCAAACACTAATACAATTACTTAACATTAATTATGCAAGACTAAAATAATTCATTAAAACAATGCATCCATAAGTATTTATGAAATTAAAAGAAAAGGGAAATACAAGAATACATTTCTAAATACATTTATACAAAAAAAATATATAAATACATTATAAATACATAAGGGGCTGGCCATATAGGCATGTGGTGTATTAGAGTTTGACTTCTATTTATTTAATATTACTTTAAACACAATCATTTTGTTTAAAAGTGCACTCTACCTTTTCATCCATGTCTTTCATCATTTGAAAGACCAAAAATTTCTCTATAAATAGGGAGGCATTTCATTCATTTTATTCACACCAAAATCCCCTTTCTCTCCTCTCCCAAAACCGGCTCCAACATACACACACATCACAAACTTTTGCATTCAAGTGTTCTTCAAGAAATTCAAGAGTTTTGGTGCAAGTCTTTCAAGGATTTCAACTTCTACTCAAAAACCATATTATAAATACTTCAAAGTAAGTAAATACTAACTTATTTCATCTTATATTTATGTTTATATAAGTCTTGCATAATATATATAATCACCAACAACAACAAGTTTCATAAAAACTGAAGTTTATAAGTTTCTAGTTTTTATTTTTAAGTTGTTTCTTTAAATGTGTTTATGAATATATGAACACATCATAAAAATGTTAATATTATGAAAACATATGATGTATATATGTGTTTTATAACTTTTATAACTTTTTATACAAGTAGTCTTTGAATAAACAACAAGAATCATAAGTTATCTCAAGTTTATAAACTGCGGAATTTCGGCAGAAAAATTATATCGACTTTGAAAAATCATAACTAATTCATAAGTTAACGAAATAAGTTGATTCTTGTCTCAAAATTTATATCTATATCTTAACTATAGATCTGGAAGTTTTCATAATTTATTTTGGAGTTTAAGACCTCCAGAAATTATTTGGGAAACCGAAAGTTTGACAGCTCAAAAATGGCCAACATAGGGTTTTTAACGAGCTTTTTCACCAACCTAAAAATCTCGAAAAATGGCCGTTCTTGATTCTAAAAATCCTTTGTATATAGTAGTTTAATGTCCTAGAAAACCAAAGTCTAAAACATTTTGGAGCTTGGTCAAAAACAGCCTCAAAGTAGGCCGAAAAAACTCCGAAAAAGCTGGAAAATTATATGTATATAAACTTGACGTTTTAAGCGGATTTTATTTATAAACTTGTAACGTTGGGTGATTTAAGACATAAAAATCTATAAATATATATATCATCATATATTAGAGATATTAAGTCCTTATTATCATTTAGGACTCGATTAAACTCACGCGACGCATCATCCATCCATTCACGCTAAATAGCTTTTTACGCTAGTTTTTGCCATCGCAATCTCGGTGAGTTCTCATAACCCCTATTTTCACACTGTTATGTTTTGGGGATGAAATACATGCTTCGTTTTTATATGGACACGAAAACATCTTCATTTCTATTATGTATTACACATGTGGTTCCATCAGCCCTTATATCATGAACCGTTAATTGCATTTATTTGTAAGCGCGAATATATTGTGGATAGATCTATTGGGAGTCATGTCACCCATTCGGGTTAGTTCGGGTCGGCTAACAGCGAGTGCATATATATTCAACACACGGTATTACGGTTGGGAATACTGCACAGGGCAAATTCATTTTAATTAAGCTTCGGTTGCATGATGGTTCATATGTAATACATAACATGGAATTTATGATTTTATAAATTCAAACTCTACTATTGTTGTCCATACAAGTCAGATTTACGTGTAAACCTATGAGCTCACCAACAATTTTGTTGACGTATTTTAGCGTGTATTTTCAGGAAATTAAGGCAAGTGCATCGCATCGGAAGTATTTTCAAGCTTCCGCACTTAAGGAGTCGCATTCTTTTTCAAACCGTCGGAGATATATTTGCATTATTTTGGATAATTTAATTATGTATTTAAATCTCTGTATCTTGCGAACTACTCTTTATCATTTTCGGGTTATGTAAAACATTTCTATCTTTAAAGTTATATCGATGTATTTTTGAAAATGTCCATATAGTGGTCGTTCATTATGATTATGGTTACGCTTCCGCGACGTCGCACTTCGTTGCCAACCGGGGTAACGGGGCGTGACACAGTGTAAGTCCGGACAGTTCTAATAGAAATTCCAAAAACGGTAGATATCATGTGATCCCATTGATTAGTCCACTTATTAACCTTACGCATTTTATCCCCCTGGGTATTAGTTAATGTCCAGAACTCTCTAGGACGAGTTGTCTCAGTGTCAATAAGGAATTCATCATACAATTTTTCTCTAGAAATTGGCACCTCTTTGTTTCCCATCATCCCCACTATTTCGAAATCGTAATCCTCATACTTCTCAATCCTACGCATCGTGGCAAACCACTGTTGGATTAAACTAGTATGGATATATGGTAAATCCCACATGATAGCCGTAGCCCATCCCAAAAGCTCAAATGACTCAATGATATCAAAATCATCAAAGTCGGACTATTTCAAAGTACGCTCTATGAGAAACCTAGGGGGTTTGCCATTATTGGTATTTAGGGGAATTTCAGGGAATTCCACATTAAGGGATTTCTCAAAGCGGACGTCTTTAGGGTCGTGGGTTCTCATCCTAGGTTTTTCGGTATTTGCGGGATGGTTATCGTTTGCGTGGAATTGGGTTGACATCTAAAAACAATGCAAAGACAATTCCATCCGAAGTTCGGTCAATCAAAACTTGTTCAAACAGAATTCGATCCGTCAATGATTATAAAAATGGGGTTTTCTACATAAATAATGCATGATAATTAAACACCCTTTTTTTATCAATAAATAAACTAATCCTAAGTCTCACCAACAATGTGAACCCAATCTAACCCTATCAAATGCATGAACTTTAATAATTAAATATTTTAACAATTTAAGCGTAACCTTTTAGGCAAAAAGTTCCAAAATATAGAAAAAATAGAAAAAGCAATAATTTTTATAAAAGTTTTGCAAAAATAAATTTTATGTTAATTAAATGAGTATTTATAAAATTATTAATAACCCTTTTTTCAATAAAAACAATGTAACTCCCAAAACTTCAACCCATGCATGCATGATAAAACTATACGAAACTAGCGTCGAATGAAGTTATGTTATAGAGATTATACCTTGCTAACCCTTGAGATAAACAAGCGTCAGATTGAAAAATTGACATAAAAAGACGTTTTTAGAGGTTTTTAGGCTTAGAAATCGAAGAATCGCCGCTTTTAGGAATTGGAATTAGGGTTTAACTGTTTCTAGACGATCACTATTGTTTTTATAAGATTTTAAGCGCGTCGGGCCGTAGGGCCAGCGCAGGCCTGCGCCCCCCTGCGGCCGAGCCTCTGGATTCCTGATCTGGGCCGTGCACTTGTCTGGAAACCCTAATTCTTCGATTTTAAAATTATTACGGGTATTCTTCCCAACTTACGCTCGTATTATCGGGTTAAAATAATTCTGCTACGTGCTTAAAATTTCTATTTCTGATGTGGAATCCTATTATTTAATTTAAACTCATATCTAAACACAACTAAATTCAGGAGGATAATCCTCCCCAACTTAATTGGGTACACACAATTAACACAAATAAGCAAATAAACATACTAGAAACAATTAAATTCAAATAATCAAAATACTCTGGGTTGCCTCCCAGAAAGCGCTAATTTTTACGTCTTCAGCCAGACGTACTGCTCCTAATCTAATTAATTAATTTTAGGATCTTGTAGTCTGATTAATTCCGAGACTAACATATCATTGGTGGCCCATTGAACATATAATTTAAGTCAATGTCCGTTAACTTTGAATGGCTCACCACCTTTTAGGTCATGTATTTCTGCCGCACCATGTGGGTAGGTATTAGTTACGATATATGGACCTGTCCATTTACTTTTTAATTTACCGGGAAATATTTTAAGTCTTGCATTAAATAACCAGACTTTATTTCCTTTAGTAAATATTTTCTTTTTAAGCATTCTGTCATGGAAAACTTTAGTTTTCTCTTTATAAATTCTTGCACTTTCGTAGGCTTCTCTACGAACTTCTTCGAGTTCATTTAATTGAAATTTTCTATCAACACCGGCATCATGTAAATTAAATTTTGTGTTTTTGATTGCCCATAGAGCTCGGTGTTCTAATTCTACTGGAAGGTGGCAAAGCTTACCATATACAAGTCTATAAGGGGACATACCGATAGGTGTTTTTAAATGCGGTTCTGTATGCCCATAGAGCATCCTCTAATTTTTGTGACCAATCTTTACGATCAGGTCTTACAGTCTTTTCAAGGATTCCCTTGATCTCTCTATTAGAGATCTCGACTTGTCCGCTAGTTTGCGGATGATAAGGCGTTGCTATTCTATGATTAACTCCATATTACTTAAGGATTTTAACAAAATGCTGATTTTTAAAATGTGACCCTCCGTCACTGATGATATCCCTTGGGATACCGTGTCGTGCAAAGATATTTCTTTTAACAAATTTAAACACAACCCCGGTTATCATTAGTGCGTGTAGCTTCTGCTTCCATCCATTTGGAAACATAATCAACTGCCACTAAGATATATTCATATCCAAATGATTTAGGGAAGAGTCCCATAAAATCAATACCTCACACATCAAATACTTCGACAATTAATATTGGGGTCATAGGCATTTCATCTCTTTTTGCGATGCCACCAGTTTGCTGGCATCATGTGCATCATTTAACAAACTCGTAGGCATCCTTAATTATTGTGGGCCAGAAAAACCCACATTGCAATATTCGGTGACCAGTTTTCTTTGCACTGAAATGGCCACCGCATGCATATGCATGGCAATGTTTAAGAATATCCTCGTGTTCCGAATTAGGGACACAACGTCTTATGATTTGATCTGCTCCTATTTTAAATAGATCAGGCTTATCCCAAATCTATTGTTTTGCTTGAGCATAGAAATATTTTCTATGTTGTGAGTTCCAGTGCTCTGGCAATCTTCCTGATACAAAATAGTTAACTAGATTCGCAAACTAGGGAATTTTAGATACAGATAATAATTGCTCATCAGGGAAGGAATTTCTGATTTGATCAGTTGAGTCTGTTGGAATTAAGTGAAGCCTTGATAAATGATCAGCAACAACATTTTCTTTTCCTTTTTCATCCTTAATTTTTAGATCAAATTCTTGCAATAGAAGGATCCAACAAATCAATCTAGGCTTGGCATCCTTCTTTGCCAATTAATGTCTTAAAGCACTGTGGTCTGAGTACACAATTACTTTTGCCCCCCAAACATATGATCTGAATTTATCTAGGGCAAATACCATGGCTAATAACTCTTTTTCTGTAGTGGTGTATTTGATTTGTGCCTCATTAAAGGTTTTACTTGCGTAGTAAATGACCACTGGCTTTTTCTCAAGTCTTTGACCTTCTGCATAGTCACTAGCATCGCACATGATCTCAAAAGGTTGAGACCAATCCTGAGATTGCAGGATTGGCGCTTCAGTTAATTTTGATTTAAGCTTCTCAAATGCTTTCATACATGCTTCATCAAAATTAAATTCGACATCTTTTGATAGAAGATTGCATAACGGCCTTGAGATTTCACTGAAAACCTTAATGAATCATCGTAAAAAACCAGCGTGGCCTAAGAATGATCTTATTCCTTTAACGTTCGTGGGGGTGGAAGTGAAGAAATTAATTGAACTTTCACTTTATCTATCTCCATTCCTCTTTCAGACACAATGTGACCTAAGACTGCCCCTTCTTTTACCATAAAGTGGCTTTTCTCCAAACTTAGCACTAAGTTGGTTTCAGTGCATCTCTTTAGGACTTTTTCTAAATGTCCCAGACAAATTTTGAATGTTTTATCGAATATGGAGAAATCATCCATAAATATCTTAAAAGAACCACCCACCATATCCGAAAAGATAGCCATCATACAGCGCTGGAATGTGGCGGGTGCATTAAATAGTCCAAACGGCATCCTTCGGTAGGCAAAGGTGCCATATGGACAAGTAAATGTAGTTTTCTCTTGATCCTCTGGATGGATTGGAATTTGATTGTAACCGGAATATCCATCAAGAAAATAGTAAAACTTCTGTCCTGCTAATTTTTCCACTATTAGATCTATAAATGGTAGCGGAAAATAGTCTTTTGAAGTAGCAGCATTGAGTTTTCTGTAATCAATACAAACTCTCCACCCAGTTACAGGGCGAGTAGTTATCTTCTCTCATTCTTCAGTATTAATTACTGTAATTCCTGATTTCTTGGGTATAGATTGGGTTGGACTTACCCACTTACTATCAGATATGGGATATATAATTCCAGTGTCCAACCATTTTAATACTTCTTTCTTAACTACCTCTCTTAAATTAGGATTCAATCTCCTTTGTGCATCCCAAGCTGGTTTAGTTTCTGGATCATTAATTATTTGGTGCATACACAAAGTAGGACTAATTCCTTTTAAATTAGCTATAGTCCATCCTACTACTTTTTTTTTTATATTTGACTAAAATTTGCAGTAAAGATTTCTCTTGCGCTTCAGTCAGATCTGATGAAATTATGACAGGTAAAGTGTCATTTTGACCTAGAAATGTGTATATTAAATGAGCTGACAGCTCCTTCAATTCTAGAACAGGTGGTTGTTCTATTGAAGGTTTGGCTGACTGAGGTAAATCAGTAGTTAATTTTTCAGTCCTATGGGTCCACGGTGGTTGTTTCGATTCTAATGTGGATTCCATGACTACCTCTAGCTTATCACACTCAGTAGGTTTCAGTTTGGCTAATTCATTCTCAGCAAAGAATAACTCAGTAGCATCTTTAGTGTTGATTAACGAACTATGCTGTTGCGCTAGTTCGTCCACCATGTCTATAAGATAACACTCTGAATCGATAGCAGAGACATTTGAAGCAATAAACACATTCAATCTTAATTTCCTATTACCAAAGGCAATATTCACTACTCCTGTCCTACAATTAATTTGCGCATTAATCATGGCTAAGAAAGGTCTGCTTAAGATAATAGCCGGTTGAATATCTCCTATTGAACTCTCGGTGTCCAATACTAGGAAATCAACTGGATAATAAAAGTCTTCAACTTTTACTATGACATCAGATAAAATACCTCTTGGGCACTTGGTCGACCGATCTGCCAGCTGTAAGATAATATCAGTTGTCTGTAACTCGCCTAGATCATGTTTGTCAAACAAGTTTCCATGTAAAATATTAACACTAGCTCCAAGATCAAGCGGTTCCTTTTTAATCTGCACATTTCCAATTGTCACTGGAATCAATGGCGATCCAGGATCTTTCAGATTGGGAGGTAGAGAACTAGAAACTACTGCACTTAACTGTTCATTTAAATTGATCTGCTTTGGGAGAGAGACCTTATACTTTCTTTTCTGAGTGCAGAGATCTTTCAAAAATTTGGCATAAGAGGGAACCTGTTGAATGGCCTTGATCAAGGTAATATTGATCTTAACTTGATTGAACAAGTCCCATAGATCCTCTGGCTGTGGGCCTCTTTTGCCATATGGAGAAGATTTTGGATTTTCTAAAGCAGTAGGATAAGGAGGAGGAACGAAAGTGTCCTGATTCTTAACCGCCTCCCCAACTTTGGGAGTTGGGATATCTTCTTTAATTGGTTCTTTAAAAAGAAACTTTCTTAGAAATCTCCTTTTTTGGATCCTCTTTCTCCTCATACACGATTGCAGTGTCGGTATCTTTTTCTGCCTCTTGCTCTTTAGGCATCTCATTTTTATTGTCTACCTCTTTACCACTTCTTAATGTGGTTATCTTAGATACTTCATTGACTTCATTTATCCCATGTTTCTTATCTTTGTTATGATGAGCATGTGAAGGATTGGGAATAGTATTACTAGGAAGCTTCCCCTCCTCACGTCTAGTGAGCGATTTAGCTATCTGACCCATCTGGTGAATTAACATCTCCATAGTCTTAGTACTGATAGCTGATTGTTGTTTCATAAATTCTGTAAATTCTAGAACTGCAAAGAAGTCATATTTGTTTCCACTTGGAATTGTGGTTGATCACGATGGTTTGACTTATAATATCGCTCATCCTTAGCTGCAGAAGTAGAACCATATTGATATTCTCATTTTGGTGGTTCATATCTAGGTTTAGATTGGTGATCGGTAGGCTGATCATTCTTCCATCGAAAGTTGGGATGGTTTCTCCACCCCCGATTGTATGTTTCCGAAAATGGATTATCCCTCTCTCGATGAGCTCTGAAACCGTAAACTTCATTAGCGAATTCCTCAGTGGATTTCACTTGAGGACATGCTTCAGAATGATGTGATGGATCACCGCATGTAACACAATTAATTGATGCACTAGGGTTTGAAAAACCCTTCATCAATTGATCCATTTTCTTGCCTAATTCTAAAATTTCACTTTTAACCTCAAGTTTTCAGGCATTATCTATGCCCATAACTTTAACTCCTATGTTGTTTTCAGATTCAACTTGAACCTTAAGACCTTTACCGAGTTGACTAAGCAACTCCCAAGCTTCGTCGTCTTCTTTCGCTAAAAACGTGCCTCCTGCGGCAACTATAATCATATTATGACTTTCTTGACTCACACCATCAAAATATATTTTCATAAGCATCCATTTGGGTACTTCGTGGTGTGGACGAGCTCTCAATAATTCATTCATACGATCGAAAGCTTCGTAGAATTGTTCGCCGGGTCTTTGTTTAAATCCGGTAATTTCCTTTCTCTTCTCAGTTGTTTTACTAATGAGATAATATTCATTAAGGAACTCTCTCTTCATTTGATCCCATGTTGTAATGCTATTGGTTGGTAAGGATACGAACCAATTCTTCGCTTTCTCTTTTGATGAGAAAGGAAATAATCGAAGTTTTAAACCATCGGTGGTTGGCTTTACGAATAGCTGTAAACTCAGCTAGATGTTCGTAGGGTTCCTCACTTGGCATCCCTCGAAAGATCGGAAGAATTCAAAATATTTGAGGACGAACTTCGGGTTAGTTCTCGTTTTTGGGATAACGGATCAGAGACGGGTCGGGCACCCATCCTAACAACTATACGCTCGGGTTCTTATTGATCACAATTTCGCGGGGAAAACGGAGGGCTTTGTAAATTAGGAATTTCTAAATTGGGAATCTTTTCCTATTGTTTGTTTGAATTATCCGTGATTAATTGCTGTTTTGAATCCTGACAGTCTTTCGGTTTGATTTTGCTACTTTTTCGATCTCGGGTTTGAATTGTAGCGGCAATCCTCTAGCCGATCGACGTGTGTGCGTACACTATTAAACTACTAAAATTAAATACTTAATTAAACTAATTATATTTTTGGTGGTAAAGTAGAGGACTACCAATTACCTTTTTTTTCAATTTTTTATTGCATTTTTATGTGATTTTAATAAAAGAAAATTAAAGACTAAAAATAACCAAATACGGAACTTAAACTTAAAAACTTAAAATTAAGGCAAATAACTAACTTCTAGCCCTAACTAGCGCTGCCACTCCCCGGCAACGACGCCAAAATCTGACGGGTCGTCGTTGTGACCTGCAGAAATAATCCTTATATCCACAGTTTAGCTCAGAAAAGTAAGTGTCGAATCCGCAGGGAGTGAATTTTTGTAGTTACGGTTAGGTAATCAGCCTTATAAGTTTTATTGAAAGCACCTTAAATTGTGAATTGTGGATTTGAATGATTTGTTTAGATCAATGACTTACTATTACTTTGTGACTAAAATTAATGGGAAAATAACTAACGTAGTAGATTAACAATCAAGAGAAGAATAACCATTCACGGAATCACCACGACATAAGTATCTCACTCGTATTTCATGCAACAATCACATTGACATAATTAATTGCGCGACTAAATTACTCAAACCTTTTTTAACCAATAAATCTCCGCATAGCGTACGCAATATTCATTACTTGTCTTAATCCCTAAGCTAATGGACTCGGCACAAATAATAATACCACTATAAACTATCTTGCTTTTACCAATCAAAATATACAATCAGAATCATAGCTGAATGCTTATCATTTGCATACACATAGAATATGTCAATCAATACGAATACATCAAAACATAAGAAATCAAAGTAGAGTAAACTTAGCCGTAGATCCTCCGTAAACGGCTAACGGGATTAGCCGCACATCATATGCTATTCAACAGTGTAGATCTGAGACATCTTATAGCTTGCGAATCACCGTCATCGTCTTGTATCGTAGATCCACTCCGGCAGGGATTTGCCAACTCTTTCACACGTTTCGGGCCTCTTTCAAAGGCTGCCATCGACCTCTATTTATAGAGGAGTCGAGATTAGGGTCACACAGTCGGGAAAATGTGTTTTTGCACCCCAGCGCAGGCTAGGCACAGGCCTACGCCCCCATGCGCCAGGGGTACGGCTAGGGTTTTGCTGTGCTACGCTGGAATTAATCTGGACTGTTGGTACACCCTGTGTGACGACAGCAGTCTAAGTTGTGTTAGCATTTTGTCTAAGTGATGTTACAAGGTATTGAATATTAACTAGTGTTTAATATATGTGATTTTGTGTGTTTGATATTTATTGATTGTATGTTTGAACTTGATGTAATGTATTACAAGAAGTTCAAACATAAAGTCCAAAGATTAATTCAAACATAAGTTAAAACATATATTCAAATAGAAGTTTGACATGTGAAATTCGAATTTAGGGTAAATTTGAATTTAGCATAGAAGTCAAATTCGAATTTGTCATGTGGACATATTCGAATGGGCCTTGGGCCTGGTTCGAGTTTGTCCCATGACAAACTCGAATTGGTCACTATAATTAGGGATTAACTCGAATGATTAGGAGACTTTTGCAGAATTTCGAGAGTGATTAAGCAAAAGGCGATCTCGAGTTTACTAGTAATCAGAGAGTGTTTTCGGAGAGAATCATCATGTAGGTACGTACGTCGTTGTTCGTATAACATCTTGGTAGTCTCCGTGTTCCGTGCGTGTGATCTTACCGTCAAGCCGCTAACGAGGATTCCGCACTCGTTGGTGTGTGTCGCGTCTAGATAGATCCGAGGTGTGAAGACCTTATAAGAGGTATCAGAGCCTACAGGGTGTTCTTCGTGTTCATAAGATACATCCTAGGTTTCTCGACGTTTTTGGACGGTTAATATCACGTATTTTTTGAGGTTTTCGAGCTTTTCAAATTAGATTCCGGGAAATACTTTGTTGTAGTTCACGTTTTTGATCAAAATCAATATTTTTACTTGTAAAAATATTGATATAATCTGAAAAACTTGAAAAACTCGAAGTATTAGCCGTTTTTCGAATTTGCGGCACTCGAGTTTATTAAGGAGAAATTAGGGTTTGCTCATTTTCGAGTTTGACCAAATTACGCTCCTTTCGAGTTTCCTTAAAACTTTGCTTCGAATTTGGCCATTTCGAATTTGCTTTAGGTATTCGACTTTACACTAAAGTCGAATTAGGACATTCGAGTTTAGTTGGCTTTTCGAATTAAGTGGACATTCGAATTTAAGAGGAGTTTTGAGATTAGTGAACCTTCGAATTTGTCATTAATTTCAATTTTAGCTGGATTTATAAACTTAATTCGAATTTAATCCCAAACAGGTTTAAATTTAATTACATTCGAATTTACCTAAATTCGAAAGAATTAATTTAAATTAATTTCGAATTAAATTAATTAAGTTCGAATTCATATATATTTGAAACAATGATAAGTCTGCAGAGGTTTATGGAGATGGATCACGAGGTTGGAAAAGCAAATTCTCCGCCAAAGTTGATGAAAATTGAGGATTATTACTGGTGGAAGGATCGGTTTGCCGACTTCTCAAGATTTAACGATATGCGAATGTGGATATGTATCGACGAGGGATACATTCCACCTACTGCAGAGGTTGAAGGTCGTCAACGAGTCTTAACATATTCAAAGATGAAAGATGAAGATAAGAAAGTTTATGAGGCCGAAAACCTGTGCATTCGCTATCATTCGGATGGCATTACCTCAGGAGATATTACACTCCTTCCGTAATCAGAAGACAGCAAAAGAGCTGTGGGATGCATTAGAGAAACGGTGTGAAGGTAACCCGATGGTAAGGAAGAATCGAATGGAGATGCTCAAGCAGCAGTTTGCTATCTTCAAAGCATTGAAGAATGAAAAGCTAGATGAGACTATCACATGATTCTATCATCTGCTAACTGAGTTAGACAGCCATGACGAGGAGTATAGTGAAACTGAGAAGAATAACAAGCTTCTGGATGCTTTACCGGCCAAATGGGAGATGTATGTGGCCTTAATAAAGCATGATGAAGACAAATACTATACTCTGACTTTAGAGAATGTTGTGGGAACGCTGAGGGCATATCACTTTGAGTTGCTGAAGAAGGAAACGAATTATGACCATGTTCAAGATCCTGCAATGTACTTCGGGAAATCAAAACCTTCAGTGGCAGCTGAATTGAAGACCACCGCTACAGCATTCTTCTCGGGAGAGACTTCGTCACCGGCTGAGACAGAAGACTCACATAGTAGGTCTTTCTTAGGGTTTGCTAGACCAGAAGAAAAGCAGCATCAGGCTACACCGGCATCTACATCTCAAGGATATTCAAAGATGCCTATGAGTGCAAAATCGGCTGAAGACCATCTGAATCTATTGGCTTCATTCGTGGCCGCTTACGGCAATTGCGTTCAGGGCAAAATCAACGATCCTGCACTTTGGGATGAGGATTACGATCTGGTAGACCCTGATGATCTTGAAGAGATGGATCTGCAATGGCAACTGGCCATGGTAACTCAGAGAGTTAAGTGGTTCATCAAAAGAACGGGAAGAAATCTGAATGTGAGTAACAATAAGATTGGATTCGATAAGTCCAAGGTTAAATGTTACAACTGTCAAGGGTTAGGACACTTCGCTAGAGAGTGTTAGAGACCGAAAGTAGAGAACTACCAGGGCCAGTATCAGAATCAACAGGGACAGTATCAGAACCAATCAGAAGGGCGATATCTTCCGAGTAGTTCTACCAGTCAAGCGAATATAGCTGGTCTGCTATCCAATGTCACATCAGATAGACAGCTTGATGGAACTTATGACTGAAGTACACATCCAGAATCGAACGCTAGAGCCTTTATGGTTGAAGTGACTGAGACTGGAAGTGAAGGGGCAGAGGAAATCACAGGGGACATCAGTCAGAATGAAAGCAGTCCGATGTGGGTAGAGAAGTCAGCTGATCAGACAATTCTAGAGTTTGCCGCACAGATGGCCAACGTAGAATCAGATCATGCCAAGGTAACTCTAAACTTTTCACTTTTCCATGATTTATGTGCTTTGTGTGCTACATCTAACGATAGGTTAAATTTATTACTAGAATCACATCAAACCATGTCTGCTCAAAATGAAACGTTAAAATCTAATAATGCTAGCCTAATGGATATAAAACAAGATCTTAGGGATAAGCTAAAGGCTGATGCACAAGATGTTATAGTTCTAAAGGACAAACTGAGCGAACAGTGTGTTAGGTTAGAACTAATGTATGAACATGTTGAGGCATTAACCAAGGAGCTTAAATCCAAAGAAATAGAGCTAGCCGAGTCTAAGGTAAAGGTAGCTGAGGTCAACAGTAAACTTGAAAAGTTTAGGAACTCATCTCTTAACCTAGGGAAAATCATAGATGCACAACGTCAGTCTAAGAAGCCTGTAGGTCTAGGATATCATGAGAGTCCTCCACCTTTCAATGACAATTATGTACCTCAACCTCAGGAGAAAACTGAGAAATCAGTTGAATCAGAGGAAATAGTGGAACCAGTGTCTGAAATTGCAAAAGAAAATGAATCTAAGGTGACTGCCAATAATATCAAGATTAAGAAAGTTAAATTTGTGCCATCCTCTAGTGATAAACCTGTAGGACAACACAAAATTGACTTTAATGATTAGGATGATGAACCAGTCGCTGTAGTTGAACCAAAAGAGCCAGACACTAGTGAGACAACTAAGCCAAAGGGCACACACAAAAAGTCAATTGACAAAATGTCTTGCTTTAGATGTCACGAAAAGGGGCATGTTGCTTCTAGCTGTCCGAGAAAACTGTGCAAGCTGCACCAAAATCTGCTGTGAAACAAATACCTGTGTCAGGTCGACCAAAATAAGTGATTAGGACTAATTCACCAAATCGAGTCATTAATCAATCTAGGTCTGGACCGCAACAACAATATAGGAGTACTACACCTAGTAGAGCTTACACTCCGGTTAGGTCACACACTCCTGTTAGACATCAAACACCAAGTAGAGCTCAAGGATATCAGTCTGTAATGAATTATAATTGTAATTATTCAAGAGCTCCACATCAAATGTCTACACAAAGGCCAAGAGTGAACTTAAATCACTCTGCACCACAACAAGCTCAAATTCAAAGACCCAAGTCACCTGAAAGGAGAGATGGGTACTTGAAAGAGTTTAAGTATGTGGACGAGAATGGTATTACCAAGTCAGTTATGGCTTGGGTTCCCCGTGATAACTAACCTATTTTCTTTCATGTGCAGGAGATGACCACAGGTCTAAACAACAAATGGTTCGTCGACAGTGGGCGCTCTAGGCACATGACAGGGGAGAGAAGTCTACTTGCAGACTTCAAGGGAGGGAATCGGGGATTTGTATCATTCGCTGGCAATAAGGGAGGAAATATCACCGATACTGGAGTGGTCACTAATGGGACTATCAATTTGGATCAAGTTTATCATGTTGATAAACTGGTTCACAATCTCATTAGTGTATCTCAAATCTGTGATAAAAAGAACTCAGTGCTGTTCACTGATACTGAGGCGTTAGTGCTAAAACCGGGGTTCAAAATACCTGAAGAGTGGATACTGATGAGGGCTCCAAGGAAGAATGACCTGTACATGCTCGACATGAACAAGCTGGAATCTTCGATGGGACCAATCTGTCTGTTATCTAAAGCATCAGAGCCTGAGTCGGTATTATGGCGCAGACGCATGGCACACTTGCACCTGAGAAAGATGAACTACATTACAAAAAATGGATTGGTGCAAGGTGTTCCTATGAAGAGTTTTCAGTTCAAGGATAAGTGTCTACCGTGCAAGAAAGGAAAACAACACAAGAAGGCACGCAAGTCCAAGACTCAGAACTCCATCGCTGCCACATTCGATTTGTTGCATATGGACCTCTTCGGACCAAACAACAAAAGGAGTACAGGTGGTAGTTGGTACTGTTTAGTTATTACTGACGATTACTCACATTTTTCTTGGGTTTTCTTTCTAGGTACATAGGACGAGACGGCTGCTAAGCTCATCGGGTTCTTAGACCAAGTGGAAAATTCATACGGAACAAGGGTTAAACGAATTCGAAGTGATAACGGAACAGAGTTTAAAAACACAGTAATTGGTGTATATTGCCTATCAAAGGGCATAGTGCATCAATTTAGTGCACCTTATGAGCCACAGCAAAATGGGGTGGCCGAACGGAAAAACAGGACATTGATTGAGGCAGCAAGGACCATGCTATCGGATTCAAAGCTTCCTACCATGTTTTCGGGGGAGGCAGTGAATACCGCGTGCCATGTTTTAATCGGGTCCTTACTGTCAAATCATTGAACAAAACCTGTTATGAAGTTTTGAATAAACAGCCACCAAATTTAACTGGCTTCAAACCTTTTGGGGTACCATGTACTTTAATGAAAACAAAACATCAACCAAAGTTTGGTGAAAAGGCTGACGAAGGATACTTCCTAGGTTATGTGCCGAATTCACCAAATAAAAGGGGTTTTAATAAATCAAATGGTACAGTAGGGATTGTGTATAACATTGAAGTCACAAGTTATACACATGAACCCCAAACTGGTCCGGAATGGATATTTGATTATGACAAATTATTTGAGTCATTTAACATTCCTTTGGATGAAAATGCAGGTACTATCGAAAAGGACACGTCGTCACTAAAATTGAATGACGAGGGTCATACTTTTCCGAGGACCACTTTTCAATCAACATCCGAGCCTACATCAACTGAAGATAGATCTCCAGAAGTTACTGATTCTGAAGTGCCTACAAACGAAAATCAGACTACAAATTCAGCCTCTGAAGACTGTCCATGAGGAAGAAAATGTGGAGTCTGAAGTCGTTCCCCCGTTAGGAGAGATATGATCAAATTTGGGAGATAATCTTAGGGTTGACGAGATAGACACATCTAGGATTAATAAGAATCATCCAATTGAGAGTATCATAGGAAATCCTAATGCGGGTGTGAGGACTAGGAGTAGTTTAAATAACAACACAGTGTTGTTGTCGATGATAAATGACTCCGAGGCCTTTCATACCTGACTTTATTCATGTTTCATCTCGCAAGTAGAGCCGAAAAATGTGCAAATGGCACTAAAAGACAACTCTTGGGTTGAAGCGATGCAGGAAGAACTGTCACAGTTTAGGAAACTAGAAGTGTGGGAGTTAGTTCCGTTACCTCGAGGAGAAGTTGCAATAGGAACCAAATGGGTTTTTAAGTGCAAGAGAGATGATCGGGGTATAGTCACTCGCAACAAAGCAAGACTGGTGGTAAAGGGTTTCAACCAAGAGGAAGGAATCGATTACAATGAAGTGTTCGCGCTAGTAGCAAGGTTGGAAGCACTTCGTTTGTTTCTGGCTTTTGCTTCCTTCAAGGGTTTTAAGGTTTATCAGCTAGATGTTAAGAGTGCTTTCCTTTATAGAAAAGTGAAGGAACTGGTGTATGTGGAACAGCCGCCCGTGTTTACAGATCCGAAATATCCAGACAAAGTATATCGATTAGATAAGGCTCTATATGGATTGCATCCAGCACCGAGGGCGTGGTACGAGACTTTATCCAACCATCTTCTAGAAAACGGGTTTGAAAGAGGGAGAATAGACAGTACACTATTCGTGAAGCGAAAAGGAGAACACTTCATCTTGGTACAAGTGTACGTGGATGATATCATTTTTGGATCATCAGACGAGCAAATGTGCACTGATTTTGAAAAGGTGATGAAGTCAAAGTTTGAGATGAGTGCAATGGGTGAGTTAAAATTCTTTCTGGGTTTGCAAGTCGAATAGAGGAATGAGGGCATGTTCATTCATCAGACGAAGTATGTCTATGACATCTTAGAGCGCTTCGGGATGGAAGGAACCAAGATGACAGCTCACTTCAGCATGCCGATTCAAGTGAATCACATTCTCGGACCGGGTACTGAAAGTGATACCGATGTGGATCCGACGTTATATCGGGCCATGATTGGGTCACTTATGTATTTAACTGCTTCAAGACCTGATATAATGTTTTCTGTTTGTATTTGTGCTAGGTTTCAAGCTAATCCGAAAGAGATGCACATGAAAGATGTGAAGCGGATTCTACGATACCTCAAGTCGAAACCGAAGCTGGGACTTTGGTATCACGCACAGGGCGATCTGGAATTGGAGGCGTTGACGGATTCAGACTACGGAGGATGCAGCTTGACGCGCAAGTCAACAACTGGAGGTTGTCAGTTCCTAGGAGGGAGACTCGTTTCCTGGCAATGCAAGAAACAGACTTCGGTAGCCGTGTCAACGTGCGAGGCCGAATATGTTGCTGCTGGTAGTTGCTGTTCACAGCATCTGTGGATACAACAACAATTGCGCGATTACGGTTTGACTTATACTCATACTCCTATTAGGATAGATAACCAGTCAACAATTGCTATAACTAATAATCCAGTTAAACGTAATAAAACCAAGCACATAGACATAAGACATCATTTTATACGTGATTGTGCTGAAAAGAACTTAATCAAGCTGGTAAAAGTGGCAACGGATGATAATAATGCAGATTTATTTACCAAAGCTTTTGATAAGTCACGTTTTGAGTATTTGATTCAGCTAAATGGAATGCGTAATCCAGAGTGAGTTGACCCTAGTAGAGTTTTATTTCTTTTTATGGCAGTAGTATTTCTTTCTTTTTATAGTAAGTTTAGTAACTTAGAATAGTTTCCTTCTATAGTAAGTTAGTAGGTTATTTTATTTTCTTACTTTTATTTATGAAAAACAAAAGAAAAAAGAGAGAAAACCATAAAAAAATTTCAAAAAAAGAGAATATTAGAAAAAGAGGTAAGTCTTAGAAGCATAGGTTCAAAGTGACGAAAATTAGCACAGTCAATACAAGCTCTAAGTGTTTAGCTTTCACACATAATGCACCTAAAATTCTAAGTGTTATACGTTATCCAGGTTGATATGTTGGTAGGCATAATACATATAGGGAGTCTCAAAGCTAATAAAATATTCAAGAAAAAGTCAGACGTGTCACTAACTTAGATGTATGACCAAATGGTCTTAATTTTTATGTTAGAGACATACAGACATTGATTCTAAATGAGGTATGCAAACTTTCTGGGGATGTATAGCAATATCAGATACATCTCAAAGAAATGGAAAGAATAGAAAAATCATACTAAGTTAAGAGTCAAAACTAAGTAACTCTGTTGTACGTAAGTACAGACCTGTTGCCTCTGGTTTGACTCGACTTAGCAAGATAAGTCGCTTTGTTGTACGTCGGTACAGACCTGTCACCGCTGTCTTGCTAGCTTTAAAAATAAACCTTAAGATAAACTAAGACACTTTGTTGTATGTAAATACAGACCTGTGTACGATGTTTGCATTTTAAAGAAAGTTTGCAATACCAAAAAGTTATAATCATTGTGTGTATGCCTTGATCATAAAAGTATGTCTAAGTATGAGTCATGTAAGATAATTTCTTGATAAATAAAATGGCCAAGGGATATTCCGAAATGTAACATGTTTAAAGGGAAAATAATACCAACAATCGGCTAGAAATGTATGTCACGACAAACAATCAAAGGAATAAAAAATTTCTAAGTGTGAAAGTTTGAATACTAAAAGTGCGTATTTGACACCGCTATCTGATTGATCCTCTCTTTGACTATTCTCGTCACAAATATTCTGTTAAGTTTTTAGTACAGGTTGTAAATTTTAAATTAGTATAGATTAGTCTAAGTTTAAGTTTTTGCACAAAATTTTAATTTTACTTTATTAATTTATTTTATTTTATTTTTCTTTATTTTTCATTTCATCTTTATTTTTCAATTTTTAATTTTAAGAATAAGGTCAAAGTTACTGAGGGTGCATTCCTAGTTGAATAAAATAAAACTGCGTGAAAATCGTGTGCTTATTAGGGTAAATAATTTGGCATAGTTTATTCCGTTACACGAAAAAGGTTGGAAAAGTTGAAAAAGTTGAATTTAATTTAAACATTTTTCAAAATTTTCAAGATTCTCAAGTTAAATTCGAGTTTAAGCCAAAATCGAATATATATTCGAATTTGGCAGGGACTTCGAGTTTGGCAATAAATTCGAAGTAGACGACAAACTCGAAGGTAGTTGGTATAAATAGGTCAACAGTGACAAGTCATTAATCATCTACCTTCGAATTTGAGCCTTTCGAGTTTGTTCTGAGCGATTTCGAATTTGTGTCTTCGAGTTTGCCGTATTCGAGTTTTCTACTATTTGTCGAGTTTTTGTCCAGTTGTGTTCGAGACTCCTAACAAGTCTAGGTATAATCAATATTATTGTACAAGATTTAGGAGGTTTTAGACTCAATTTGAGCCAAAATCAACCGATTTTGAGGTTTTAATGGTGTGAAGCTTGTATTTCAAAATAACAAAGTTTGAACCGGTGAAACATCAAATTGATTACAAATATCTTTGATTAGAACCTATTAAGACTAATGAATGTTATTTTCTAAGTAAAAAATGGTTAAAATCTTGGATTTTTGTTGTTACATAAACCGACATCTTCGAATTTGATCATCGTTTCGAGTTTGATCGTGGCTTCGAGTTTGTCACTAAACTCGAAGAAGCCATTAAAATCGAAATGAGGGTAGTTTCGAATTTGTTATTCGACTTTCCCATTAAATTCGAATTATTTGCTTAAAATTTATATCAAACTTGTAGAAATTCATATGTGTTGGATTTTGTACTTACACAAGTTCAAAATAAAACAAATTTGAATTTTAGCAAGTTTATGTTTATTGATTATTCTAATATTTTATCCTTTATTATGCAGATATGGCAGATAGAGTTTTTATTCAAAAGCATAATATGGTCATTTCTTCTGACTAAGAGCTGCCTGAAGCTCAAGCATACCGCCAAATGGTGGATTTTTTGGCCGGTTCAAGGATTTCTTATGCCCTGTCGCATAACATACAGATAGTGATCCCATATGTTCGGGAATTTTGGGACCATCTACAAGTCGATTGTACTGTTACTCCAACAGTACTAAGGACCAGGATTGTTGGACACCGTCTCGTGTTTTCAGCTGACGTGTTGCGTAGAGTATTATAGTTAGGCTCTCCAGAGCAAGAAAATGGGCCGATAGACTTTCTATTGGCAGTCAGGCAAGCTGAGTTTATCAGAATGGGATATAGCTTGGATGTGGCTAAGTCCTCGTATATGAAGAGTGGGCTGATCGGGCAATGGAGATATCTAGCACACGTCTTTATGGTGTGTTTTGCTCCAAAGAAAGCAGGGTTTGATTATACCGTTTCGAAGATTCAGTCAGGAATAATCGCGTTAGTTTACAATCAGCTATTCAGAGATGTTCTTTGCAGAGTTTGTCCATCAGATAACCGCTCCAGCAAGAGAAAGATTTTTGCTGTATCCGAGATTTGTGATGATGTTAATACGACATTTCCTACCGAACTTGCCGCAGCTTAACGATATTCAATGTCTTGCTGTAATTGATAAAAGAATATTTGCAGATTGCCAATCACACAGAGGTGCTCTGGCTAGACCAGTGGAGGCACCACTTTTTGGTGTAGTGGTTCATCCGGATTTCCAAGTCCCTGAAGGTGCCAATTGGGCCGGGGAAGTTCAAATTCCACAGCAGCCACAACAGCAACAGCAACAGCCCAGGCCTCAGCAACAAAGGAGGAGGCAAAGGCCATCAGTCAGACAGAATCAGGCCACTAGGCCTTCAACAAGCCGAGTGCAGGAGCCAGAGGAAGCTGGTCCTTCTAGTGTAGCACCCGTCTCTGATCCAAGGGTCGAAAGTTTGGAAGAAATATGGGCACATGGGCCTCTTGCAAATGAAGCAAAAACGTCTGAGCTTATTGGAAATATTCTGGATCCACCAGCAGATGACGATGAAATTTACCGACAGATAGAGGAATACATGCCTGAGGAAGCAGATCAAGCATTGACAACTTCAGAATCGGAGTCGGAAGAAACAGAAGAGATTGTAATTGCGAAAGGTTCAGAAGATCCGACTGTCCGGGTTGCCACATATGGATCCCAGGTGATAGTTATTGATGAAGAAGCTGCAAAGAAAAGAGCATCGAGAGTTTCTGATGACGATGACTCAGATTTTGAGGGTGAAGATATAGTTCCTTTGGTGCCTAGGCATAGGGCCAAAAGGCATCGATTTATGTAGGGAGCTTCCTCAGCCTCTGATTCTGAGCCAGAAATGCCTACCGCTCAGCCATCAACACAAACATCTATTCGGCCACCACCACCACCTGTTCAAACATCCATTCCCTCACCAATCATTCCAACTCCCATCCAATCAATTCCATCTACTTCATCAACCTTCACAGATAATCAACGGTTTTCTGAGCTCAGGAGCAAGGTTGACTTCCAACAAGTCTAAATTTTTCAGTTGGCTAAAGCTATCGGGGAGATACAGACGCATAACGCCAATGTTGACAAGGAGAATGCTGAGTTGAAGAAATTTGTTGGCAAGATTGAAGAAGAAAATCTCGAGCTGAAAACTTTTGTCGCAGATCAAGCTGCAGAAATCTGAACGATGCGATCCCTTATTGAGCAGTTAATGAAAAATCTAAAAGCTCTGGGGGAGACAAGTTGTAGGGATTCTGAGGAGCAGCGAAGGGAAGGTGATGACGATGGCAATGATCCCAATGCACTGAAAGAGAGTGAGCCAGTAGATTTTTCTGCTGTGCAACATGCTGAAATTCAGGGGGAGCCAAGTCAAAGTGGAGCTGAAGGAGGAGAGGCCAGTCCCTCAAAGATCACGGAGAGCGACATGAATGAAATGATTGAGGCTTTAATGAATATTGAGGAAGAGGCGTTGGAGTTTGATTTTGAAGATGAGAGTGATGAGTTGGAGGAAGGAGAAATTATGCCTGAAGATGTTCCAGAATGGCAACCAGATGATGAAGTGTTAGGTGATGAGGAAGATGAAGCAAATGAGATTATTATTCAAGAAAATACCATCACCGATACATATCTGCCAAGTGAACATAATGTGATTGACATCGAAGCTGTTAAAGCTGCGTTAAACGCTGAATCACAATATGAAGAACCTGCCAGGGAGCTTACTAATGAAGAAAAGAGAAAGCTATGGTTTAGGGAAGAGAAGAAGGAGATGGACTTGAAAGAAAAGATGCGTGTGCCTAGTGCTGGGGAGCTGTCAGGAAATATACTAAGCTGGTTCTTTGATCGAGAACTGCAGCTATTTATTATCAAACAAAAGGATGGGCTCCAGTATCTCAGGAGAAGATTGAAAGATTTCAACTCGTTGCCAAAGGTTGAGATAAAAGCGTTGGCATGGAAGGAGCTTATTAATATCGGAGACGATCCCTACGCTGAAATCATTGCTAAAATCATTAGAAGGGAAAGAAGGTCGAGGAAATTTGAAAGACTCAATCCGAGAATTTGCAAAAGAGTGATGGACCATACTAGAATTGATCCTCTGACTGGTAGACCTTGGATGAAAATTCAATATAAACCAGTTAGATGTTTGAAGAAAGTCCCACTAAAGCCGATGCCACAGAATGTCTTGAGTAATCTCAACTGGTGGTACGTTGAAAGTGAAACAGGTGAAGCGGTGATGGAAGACTTAGAAGAAAAAGTGATTCTTAGAGTGTTCGATCCGCTGCACCTAGTTAATCTTTCCAGAGATGACCTTCAAGTGCTTCATACTCATAAAATCTCGAGTGATGCACATATGGAGTTTGAGGCTAGAAAGTATCAGAATGTGGTTAAAGTATGTGTTGAACAAGACCTGTATGCTGGTAGTAGTTTAAAGTATCAGAGTGATGCCAGGGGTACGGCTAGGGTTTTGCTGTGCTACGCTGGAATTAATCTGGACTGTTGGTACACCCTGTGTAACGATAGCAGTCTAAGTTGTGTTAGCATTTTGTCTAAGTGATGTTACAAGGTATTGAATATTAACTAGTGTATGATATATGTGATTTTGTGTGTTTGATATTTATTGATTGTATGTTTGAACTTGATGTAATGTATTACAAGAAGTTCAAACATAAAGTCCAAAGATTAATTCAAACATAAGTTAAAACATATATTCAAATAGAAGTTTGACATGTGAAATTCGAATTTAGGGTAAATTCGAATTTAGCATAGAAGTCAAATTCGAATTTGCCATGTGGACAAATTCGAATGGGCCTTGGGCCTGGTTCGATTTTGTCCAATGACAAACTCGAATTGGTCACTATAATTAGGGATTAACTCGAATGATTAGGAGACTTTTGCAGAATTTCGAGAGTGATTAAGCAAAAGGCGATCTCGAGTTAACTATTAATCAGAGAGTGTTTTCGGAGAGAATCATCGTGTAGCTACGTACGTCGTTGTTCGTATAACATCTTGGTAGTGTCCATGTTCCGTGCGTGTGATCTTACCGTCAAGCCGCTAACGAGGATTCCGCACTCGTTGGTGTGTGTCGCGTCTAGATAGATCCGAGGTGTGAAGACCTTACATGGACAGCTTAATTCTTATGTTTTGGAGCGCAGGGTGGCGCAGGCCTGCGCCCCCTTCGGCTCGGTTTGCTCTGAATTTTCTCGAGTTGCTTTCTTTTAATCTCTTGACCCTGAAACACAAATTTGGATTAATAATATGGAATTTATGAAGTATCGGTGCTTAAAATGAACAAAAAAGGACTCTGAAACTTATAAAATTATAGACTTATCATGCATGTGATGAGATTGAGCAACACTATGATATGAGATCTGTTCCAGAGCTATCCGCGATGGACAATCGCATAGGATGACTGTCCCTAACCAGTCTAGAGTTTTTAAATCCTCTCTCTCTCTCTCTCTAAATATTTATATGTATATATACATACATATATATATATATATATACATATATATACATATACATATATATATATATATATATATATATATATATATATATATATATATATATATATATATATATATATATATATATATATGCTAGAGTTTATTATCAGGTGATAAGACTATTATTTTATGTGTTTTTATATCATTTTCGGAACGTTTTAAGTACCGACACTCCGTAACTTTGTCATTATTACTTCAAAATTATGTTTTAGGGTCAAGAAGTCAATTGGAAGCAACACGAGAAAATTCAGCGCGAACAGAGCCGGAGGAGGCGCAGGCCTGTGCCACCCTACGCTGCAAAACAGAGAATTTCAGAGTTAGAGACACCTTCCAGCGCAGCCTAGGCCGTACCCCAGGCGCAGGGTGGGGCGCAGGCCTACGCCCAGGCCTGGGCTGGTGCGGCGCTGGTGCCTATGCCCAGGCCTACGATCATTCCCGATGACGAGCATACAATGAGCGGATAAACTCCATAGCCGTTTGCGGAGGATCTACGGCTAAGTTTTACTTTATCGAATTTCTAATTATGTTTTGATGTATCTTGGATTGCTTGATTATTTTATGTGTATTCAAATGATAAGCATTCGGCTATGATTATGATTATGTGTTTTATTGGTAAAAGCAATATAGTTCATAGTAGTGTTATTATTTGTGTCGAGTCCATTAACGTAGGGATTAAGACAAGTAATGAACGTAGAATGCGCTATGCCGAGAGTTATTGATTAAAACGATTAGGATTTATTTAACCGCACAATTAATTATGTATATGTGATTGTTGCATGAAATTCGAGTGAGTAATAACTTGTGTCGTAGTGATTCCGTAAATGATTATTTTTTTTATTTGTTAACCGATCCGTTAGTTGCTTGCCATTAATTTAGTTATAATTTAGACGTACTCATTATTCCAAAAAATTCAATCATTTTGCAACGTAATCGCTTTTAATAAACTAAAAAATTAGCTAATTCATCCTAATTACATACGCACTCCCTGCGGATTCAACCCTTACTTTTCTGAGCTAAATAGTTAGATATAAGGTTATTTCTACTATCCACAACGACGGCTCGGCAGATTTATGCACCGTTGCCGAGGAGTGGTAACGTTAGTTAGGGCTAGAAATTAGTTTTGGCATTAGTTTTAAGTTTTAAGTACTTTAATTCGATTTTAGTGTTTAATTATTATTATTAAAAATCACATAAAAATAAAAAAAATTCAAAAAGGTAATTGTAGTCCTCTACTTTACCATAAAAAATATAATTAGTTTAATTAGGTAATTTAATTCAAAGTTTTAATAGTTTATGCTCACACGTCGATCGGCCAAAGGATTGCCGCTACGATTCGAACCCCAAATCGAGAAAGTAGCTAAATCTAACTGAAAGACTGTCAGGATTCAAAAACAACAATAATTAATCACGGAGAACTCAAACGAACAAGAGGAGAAATTCCCACTTTAGAAATTCCTAATTTAGAAGATCCTCCGATTTCGCCACGAAATCGCGAACAAGAAGAACCTAAGCGTATAGTCGCTACGATGGGTGAACAAGCGAGACGTACGGTTGAGTCACATAACTACCCTGGTGATGTGCCCGATCCGTTATCCTGAAAACGAGAATGAACCCAAAGTTCATCCTCAATTATTTCAAATTCTTTCGATCTTCCGAGGAATGCCAAGTGAGGAACCCTACGAACATCTAGCTGAGTTCACGGCTATTTGTAAAGCAAACCATGAAAATTGGTTTGTATCATTACCGACCAACAGCATTACGACATGGGGTCAAATGAAGAGAGAGTTTCTTAACGAATATTATCCCATTAGTAAAACCATCGAGAAAAGAAAGTAAATCACCGGATTTAAACAAAAACCCGGTGAACAATTCTACGAAGCTTTTGATCATTTGAATGAGCTATTAAGAGCTTGTCCACATCATGAAGTACCCAAATGGATGCTTATCAAAACATTTTTTGATGGTGTGAGTCAAGATAGTCGTAATATGATTATTGCTGCCACGGGAGGCACATTTTTAGCGAAAGAAGATGATGAGGCTTGGGAGTTGTTAAATCAACTCGGTAAAGGTCTCAATATTCAAGCTGGTTCTGAAAACAACATAGGAGTTCATCTCATGGGCGTAGATAATGCCTGGAAACGTAAGGTTAAAAGCAAAATTTCAGAATTAGGTAAGAAAATGGATCAACCGATGAAGGGTCTTAATTTAAACCCTAATGTATCAGTTAACTGTGTCACATGCGGTGATCCATCTCATCACTCCGACACATGTCCTCAAGTCCAATCCACTGAGGAATTCGCTAATGAAGTTTACGGTTTTAGAGCTCATAGAGAAAGGGCTAACGCATTTTCGGAAACCTATAATCCGGGGTGGAGAAATCATCCTAACTTTCGATGGAAGAATGATCAGCCTGTCGATCATCAATCCAAACCTAGATATGAACCACCTAAAAGAGACTATCAATATGGTTCTACTTCTGCAGCTAAAGATGAGCGATATTATAAGTCAAACCAATGTGATCAACCACAATTCCAAGTGGAGACGTATATGACTTCTTCACAATTCTCAGAATTTGCAGAATTTATGAAACAACAGTCCGCTATTAGTGCTAATACATTGGAAATGTTGAGTCGCCAGATGAGTCAAATAGCCGAGTCACTCACAAGACGTGAAGAAGGGAAGCTACCTAGCAATACTATTCCCAATCCTTCACATGCTCATCATAGTAAAGATAAGAAACATGATATAAATGAAGTAAATGAGGTATCAAAGGTAACCCACTTGAGAAGTCGTAGAGAAATAGATAACAAGATTGAGATGCCTAAAGAACAAGAGGCAGACAAAGATACCGACACCGAAGTCGTGTATGAAGAAAAAGAGGATCGCAAAAAGGAGGTTCCTAAGAAAGTTGCTTTTAAGGAACCAATTAAAGCAGATATTCCAACTCCCAAAGTTGGGGAGACAGTTAAGGATCAGGACACCTCAGTTCCTCCTCCTTATTTGGCTGCTTTAGAGAATCCTAAATCTTCTTAGAGGATCTGTGGGATTTGTTTAATCAGGTTAAAATTAATATTCCCTTGATCAAGGCTATTCAGCAGATTCCCTCTTATACCATATTCTTAAAAGATCTCTGCACACAAAAGAGAAAGTTCAAGGTCTCGCTCCCTAAGCAGATCAATTTAACTGAACAATTAAGTGAAGTGGTTTCAAGTTCTTTGCCTCCTAAGCTTAAAGATCCTGGATCACCCTTGATTCCGGTGACGATAGGTAATGTGCAGATTAAAAAGGCACTACTTGATCTTGGAGCTAGTGTTAATATATTGCCTGGAAATTTGTTTGACAAACACGATCTAGGTCAGTTACATACAACTGACATACTTTTACAGTTAGTAGATCGGTGTCCGAGGTGTATTCTCTCAGATGTCATAGTTAAAGTTGAATATTTTTATCATCCAGTCAATTTCCTAGTCCTAGATACTGAGAGCACAATAGGAGATAATCAAACGGATATTATCTTAGGCAGACCTTTCTTAGCCACAATTAATGCTCAAATTAATTGTAGGACGGGAGCCGTAGATATTGCCTTTGGTAATCGTAAGCTGAGATTGAATGTGTTTAATGCTTTAAATTCTGCTGCTATTAATTCAGAGTGTTATCTGATAGATATGGTGGATGAACTTGCGCAGCATCATAGTTCATTAATTAACACCAAAGATACCACTGACTTGTTCTTCGCTGAGCATGACATAGCTAAGTTAAATGCTCGTGAATGCAATGAATTAGAGGCAGTTATGGAATCCACACTAGAAGCGAAACAGCCGCCGTGGACTCATAGGACTAAAAAAATTACCTACTGATTTGCCTCAATCAGGAAATCCTTCACTAGAACAACCACCTGTTCTAGAATTAAAGGAGTTGCCAGTTCATTTAAAGTATGCTTTTCTAGGTCACAATGACACTTTACCTGTCTTAATTTCATCAGATCTGACCGAAGAACAAAAAAAAGCCTTACTGCAAGTGTTAGTCAAATATAAAGAAGCAGTAGGATGGACTATAGCTGATTTAAAATGAATTAGTCCCACTTTGTGTATGCACCGAATCATTACTGATTCAGAAGCTAAACCAGCATGGGACACACAAAGGAGACTAAATCCAATTTTAAGGGAAGTAGTTAAAAAAAGAAGTGTTAAAATGGTTGGACGCTAGGAACATATTTCCCATATCCGATAGCAAGTAGGTGAGTCCAACCCAAACTGTACCCAAAAAGTCGGGGATCACAGTGATTGACACTGAATATGGAGGAAAAAAAACTACTCGCCCTGTAACTGGTTGGAGAGTATGCATTGATTATAGAAAACTCAACTCTGCTACTTCTAAGGATCATTTTCCATTACCATTTATTGATCAAATAGTGGAAAAGTTAGCAGCATAGAAGTTTTACTGTTTCCTCGATGGCTACTCTGGGTATAATCAAATTCCGATCCATCTAGAGGATCAAGAAAAAACCACATTTACTTGTCCATATGGCACTTTTGCTTACTGAAGGATTCCATTCGGTGTATGTAATGCACCTGCCACGTTTTAGTGTTATATAATGGCTATCTTTCTAGATATAGTGGGTGGTTCTCTTGAGATATTTTTGGATGATTTTTCCATATTCGATAAGACATTCGAAGATTGTCTAGGACACTCAGAGAAGGTTCTTAAGAGACGCACTAAAACCAACCTAGTATTGAGTTGGGAGAAAAGCCACTTCATGGTAAAAGAAGGGGTAGTCTTAGGTCACATTGTATCCGAAAAAGGCATGGAAGTAGATAAAGCGAAAGTTCAATTAATTTCTTCACTTCCACCTCCCACCAATGTGAAGGGCATAAGAACATTTTTAGGCCATGCTTGTTTCTATCGACGTTTATTAATGATTTTAGTGAAATCTCCAGGCCACTGTGCAATCTTCCATCTAAAGATGTTGAGTTTAATTTTGATAAAGCATGTATGAAAGCATATGAAAAGCTTAAATCAAAGTTAATTGAAGTGCCAATTCTACAATCTCCAGACTGGTCTCAACCTTTTGAGATCATGTGTGATGCGAGTGATGATGCAGTTGGTGTTGTATTCAGCCAAAGATTAGAGAAAAAGCCAGTGGTTATTTACTACGCAAGTAAAACTTTTAACAAAGAACAAATCAATTACACAACTAATGAAAAAGAATTATTAGTCGTAGTGTTTGCCTTAAATAAATTCTGATCTTATATTTGAGGGGCAAAGGTAATTGTGTATTCGGACCACAGTACTTTAAGACATTTGTTGGTGAATAAGGATGCCAAGCCTTGATTGCTTCGGTGGATCCTTCTGTTGCAAGAGTTTAATTTAGAAATTAAGGATAAGAAAGGAACAAAAAATGTAGTTGTCGATCACTTGTCAAGGCTTCAACTAATCCCAACGAACTCAACTGATCAAATCAGGGACTCCTTCCCTGATGAACAATTGTTATCAGTATCAAAGTTTCCATGGTTTGCAAATTTAGTAAATTATTTTGTTTCAGGAAGATTGCCGGAGTATTGGAACTCACAACAAAGAAAATATATCTATGCTCAAGCAAGACAATATATTTGGTATGAGCCTAACTTATTTAAAATAGGATCAGATTAAATCATGCGACGATGTGTCCCTGATTCCGAGCATGAAGATATTGTTAAACACTGCCATGCATATGCATGTGGTGGCCATTTCAGTGGAAAAAAAACTGGCCCCCGAATATTACAGTGTGGGTTTTTCTAGCCCGCAATCTTCAAAGATGCTTATAAATTTGTTAAAGGATGTATAAGATGTCAGCAATCAGCAGTATTACGAAAAGGGATGAAATGCTCATGACTCCGATATTAATTGTCGAAATATTCGATGTACGGGGTATTGATTTTATGGGACCCTTCCCTAAATCATTTTGAAACGAATACATCTTGGTTGCAGTAGATTATGTTTCCAAATGGGTGGAAGCAGAAGCTACACTGACCAATGATAACCGAGTCGTTTGCAAATTAGTTAAAAGAAATATTTTTGCGCGCCATGGTATCCCGAGGGCTATCATTAGTGACGGAGGGTCACATTTTAAAAAATCAACATTTTGCTAAACTCCTTAAGTAATACAGAGTTAATCATCGAATAGCAATGTCGTATCATCCGCAGACTAGCGGATAAGTCGAGATTTCTAATAGAGAAATCAAGAGAATCCTCAAGAAAACAGTAAGACATGATCTTAAGGATTGGTCGCAAAAACTAGAGGATGCTCTATGGGCAAATAGGACCGCATTTAAAACATCAATCGGTATGTCCCCATATAGACTTGTGTACGGTAAGCTTTCCCATCTTCCAGTAGAATTGGAACACCGAGCCCCTTGGGCAATTAAAAATACTAATTTTAATTTGCACGATGCCAGTGTTGATAGGAAATTTCAATTAAATGAAATGGAAGAAATTCGTAGAGAAGCCTACGAGAACGCAAAAATTTATAAAGAGAAAACAAAAATTTTCCACGATAGACTTCTTAAAAATAAATCATTTACCAAAGGAAACAAAGTCTGGCTGTTTAAAGCAATGCTTAAACTATTTCTTGGTAAATTAAAAAGTAAATGGACAGGTCCATTTATAGTCACTGAAGTCTACGCGCACGGTGCGGTAGAAATTCAAGATCCAAAAGGTGGTGAACCATTTAAAGTCAATGGACACAGGCTTAAATTATATGTCCAATGGGCCACCAATAACATGCTACTCTCTGAACTCATCAGATTAGAAAATCCAAAAGTTAATTAATTTAGTTAGCAGCAGTACGTCTGGCTGAAGACGTAAAACATAGCGCTTTATGGGAGGCAACCCAGAAAATTTTAATTATTTGATCTTATTTGTTTTTAGTGTGTTTATTTACTTATGTGTTAATTGTGTGTGCTCAGCAAAGTTGGGGAGGATTCCTCCTTCCAAACTCAGTTGTTTTTAGGTTTAAATTAAATTTTAGGTTTAAAATTAAGTATTAGGATCCCCACGACAAAAATTTGAATTTTAAGCACGCAGACCGATTTATTTTAGCCCGATTTAATAAGCATAAGTTGGGTGAGTACCCGGAAAAATATAAAAAATTGAAGAAATGAGTTTACAGACTTGCACGCGCCCCAGATCAAAATTCCAGAAGCACGGGCGAAGGGGAGGCGCAGGCCTACGCCCTGACACGCTTAAAATTTTATAAAACAGTGTCCTACGCCGTAAATGTCATAAACCCTAAAAAAAACCTTATTCCAGAGCGGTGGTTGTGGATTTTATAAGCCTAAAACTTCACAAAAAAACTTCTGTTCTACGTCAATCTTCAATCTAACGCTACTATTTTGCAAGAAATTCAAAGGTATCATCATTCTAACGCATTATTAAGTTTTCTCTATTTTATATGGATTTAATTCATGCATGGATGAAAACTTACTAGGCAAGTAAAACTTTTAATGAAGCACAAATCAATTACACAACTAATGAAAAAGAATTATTAGCCGTAGTGTCTGCCTTAAATAAATTCTGATCCTATATTTGAGGGGCAAAGGTAATTGTGTATTCGGACCACAGTACTTTAAGACATTTGTTGGCGAATAAGGATGCCAAGCCTCGATTGCTTCGACGGATCCTTCTGTTGCAAGAGTTTAATTTAGAAATTAAGGATAAGAAAGGCACAAAAAATGTAGTTGTCGATCACTTGTCAAGGATTCAACTAATCCCAACGAACTCAACTGATCAACTCAGGGACTCCTTCCCTGATGAACTATTGTTATCAGTATCCAATATTCCCTGGTTTGCAAATTTAGTCAATTATTTTGTATCAGGAAGATTGCCTGAGTATTGGAAATCACAACAAAGAAAATATTTCTATGCTCAAGCAAGACAATATATTTGGTATGAGTCTGACTTATTTAAAATAGGAGCAGATTAAATCATGCGACCATGTGTCATTGATTCCGAGCATGAGGATATTCTTAAACACTGCCATGCATATGCATGTGGTGGCCATTTCAGTGCAAAGAAAACTGGCCACTGAATATTGCAGTGTGGGTTTTTCTAGCGCACAATCTTCAAAGATGCTTATGAATTTGTTAAAGGATGTATAAGATGTCAGCAATCAGGCGGCATTACGAAAAGGGATGAAATGCCCATGACTCCGATATTAATTGTCGAGATATTCGATGTATGGGGTATTTATTTATGGGACCTTTCCCTAAATCATTTTGATACGAATACATCTTGGTTGAAGTAGATTATGTTTCCAAATGGGTGGAAGCAGACGCTACACGAACCAATGATAACCGAGTCGTTTGCAAATTTATAAAAAGAAGTATTTTTGCACGCAAGGATATCCCGAGGGCTATCATTAGTGACGGAGGGTCAAATTTTAAAAATTTCTAAACTCCTTAAGTAATACAGAGTTAATCATAGAGAATAGCAATGTCGTATCATCCGCAGACTAGCGCACAAGTCGAGATATCTAATAGAGAAATCAAGAGAATCCTCGAGAAAATAGTAAGACTTGATCGTAAGGATTGGTCGCAAAAACTAGAGGATGCTCTATGGGCATACTGGACCGCATTTAAAACATCAATCGGTATGTCTCCATATAGACTTGTGTACGGTAAGCTTTGCCATCTTCCAATAGAATTGGAACACCGAGCCCCTTGGGCAATTAAATGTACCAATTTTAATTTGTACGATGCCAGTGTTGACAGGAAATTTGAATTAAATGAAATGGAAGAAATTCGTAGAGAAGCCTACGAGGGCGCAAAAATTTATAAAGAGAAAACAAAAATTTTCCACGATAGACTTCTTAAAAATAAAACATTTCTACCGCATGGTGCGGTAGAAATTCAAGATCCAAAAGGTGATGAACCATTAAAAGTCAATGGACACAGACTTAAAATTATATGTCCAATGGGCCACCAATAACATGCTACTCTCTGAACTTATCAGACTAGAAAATCCAAAAGTTAATTAATTTAGTTAGGAGCAGTACGTCTGGCTGATGACGTAAAACATAATGCTTTATGGGAGGCAACCCAGAGAATTTTAATTATTTGATCTTATTTATTTTTAGTGTGTTTATTTGCTTATGTGTTAATTGTGTGTGCTCAGAAAAGTTGGGGAGGATTCCTCCTTCCAAACTCAGTTGTTTTTAGGTTTAAATTAAATTTTAGGTTTAAATTTAAGTATTAGGATCCCACGACCGAAATTAGAATTTTAAGCATGCAGACCGAATTATTTTAGCCCGATTTAATAAGCGTAAGTTGGGGAGAGTACCCGGAAAAATATAAAAATTTGAAGAAATGGGGCGTTTGGCTACGCCTTGCCTACATCCTGACACGCTTAAAATTTTATAAAACAGTGTCCTACGCCCTAAATGTCATAAACCCTAAAAAAAATTATTCCAGAGCGGCGGTTGTGGATTTTATAAGCCTAAAACTTCACAAAAAACGTCTGTTCTACGTCAAATCTTCAATCTAGCGCTACTATTTTGCATGAAATTCAAAGGTATCATCATTCTTAAGCCTTATTAAGTTTTCGGTAGTTTATATGGATTTAATTCCTGCATGGATGAAAACTTTTTGGGGGGGGGGGGGGTGCTTTATTTTCACTGAAAGAGGGTTAAAATTTTTTTTTTTAATATTTTCATTTAATTTATAATAAATATTTTTTGTTGAAAAATGTTTATTATAATTTTCTAGTTTTTCCGAAAACGTTTTATTTTAAAGTAAAAGTATGGTCTACGGGTTATTTTTAATTTATCAAGTCATGCATTTATAGGATTCGATTTTGCTCACAATTGGCGGTGAGAATTAGGTTAGTGAATTCATGAAAAAAGGGTTTTTATTTATACATGGATAATCATTTGTAAAACCCAATTTTAATATATCCTAATTTTCGGCGTAATAAATTGTAGATGTCGAGCGAATATCATGCTAATGGTAACCGTCCCATAAACAACCGTTTCACCCAGAACCCTAGAATGAGAACTATTGAACCAAGGAAGGTCCGCTTTGAGAAACCCCTCAACGCGGAATTCCCCGTAGTCCCTCCAAACACAAACAATGGTAAACCCCCTAGGTTTCACATTGAGAGGACTTTAAAAGAACCTGACTTTGAAGGGTTTGAAATATTAGAGTGTTTTGAGAGGTTAGGATGGGCTAGAGCTATACATTGGGAACTCCCATATATTCACACTAGTCTGATTCGCCACTGTTCAGAAAACAGACGGATATGAGGACCATAACTTTGAGCTCACAGGAGTAGTAGGAAATAAGAGGTTGACCGTCTCTAGGAAGATGCTTCGTGAAGAATTTGGTGTAGATGGAGATATTCCAAGACCAAGGGAACTCAGGTCATCTTTGGACCTTCAGGGGGATAGAGCGAGAAAGATTAGTGGTTGGGCTAAGAAATGGGACGGGATGATAGCCACAGTATTTGGGATTTCCATAGAGGAAGCGAGAGAGTATGTCCACTTGAATAGGGGGGATTTATGTCCACTAGCTAAGGTGCTCTGGAAGTTTGTTATTTTTAACTTACTAGACCCTAGGAGGTACTGTTAGTGCATGCTTTAATGACTGGATAGCCGACCATATCTTTAGGATTCATAATAATGGAAAATTTTTGGGAGTGTAGTGTCATGGGTCAAAGGATGAACTATCCACACTGCCGTATGCTGACAGAGTTATTTATTATTGAGAAAGCGGTGTTTGAACAATAGCCAATTAAGTACCTTAACCCCAATGAGATTTGGTTCACCAGACTTACTATGTTAGGGTTAGCGTTTGAGAGAACCCATTTAGGTTTCCAAATCTGTCGCCCTAAAACCTCGAGAGTGATCCTAATCCCATTCATTGCACCTGACTACCCAGAAGAAAGACAAAATAACAAAGGGAAAGCTAGAATGGAGGTAGATGACGAAGAGGATGAGAGGCCATGGAAAAGAATGACAACCAAAGACTTGCTGAGATCCCAAATAAATATTCTGAAAGACGTCATGGGTAGCATACTGAATGCGAACAAAGACTTGGTGCAAAATATTGAGAAGTTGCAAGAGGAGCAAAAGAAACATGAGAAGATGTTCCAAGTGCATTCGGATTAGCTCACAAATATCCAATTGACGGTGGGGGAGTTAGAAGAAGTGGTCGTTCCTCCAAAGAGTTTTAATTAATTATTTGAATGTCTTTCTTTTGTTGTTGTGTGATAAACATTTAAGTTGTTATTTGGTTTGTTTAATTTCTGTTATGGTGTGATTTCTGGATGTAATCATACTTTAATTTCTGTTTGGTTGTTAATTTATTATTTATTAAGTGCGGTGTGATAGTTTTTATTTTTAAATGAAAAGTTGAATTTAATTTTATTTGAGTTAATTGCAATTTATTTTTGAACAAGGAATGGGTACCAATTTATATCTCATTGCTAAGTGATTATAGTGCTCAAATGTGACGAGGACGTCACAAAGGTCTAAGTTGGGGAGGGTAGTGTTCTAAAAATAATGATTTAATTAATTTAGCCCCCACAAACCAGTAAAAAAGATAAATTTTACAGTCTTCGACGCAGGGGGGGCACAGGGCTACGCCCAACCTACGCCCCTTCGTGGTTAAATAGTAGAATTCTTCTTCTTCTTCATTTTTCACAAACCCTAGAGCTCATTCCGCTACGGTACAAATGCGGCCATACCCTCTTTGTGCCATTTTTGTGCTAAAATTTACAAATGTAAGCTCCAAAACACCCACATTATCATATATATCAAAGATCTAGGCTAGAAAACTCTTCCTTGTGGGTATTTTCATCCACCTTGAAGGTTTTTGGGTGAAGAAGTGAGTGAACCAAAAAGCTAGATTTTTACCATTTTTTAACATACAATCTTCAAGGTTAGTGTTTTTATATAATAAATGCAACTTATTTCATACTATTTGAGCAAAATGAAAGCTTGAGCTTTATGGTCATCCATGGAGTTTTCATGGTGATTTTGACTTTTTAGAGTCAAAGTATGTGAAATTGCATGATTTTAGTGATAACCTTGATTTATGTATGATGAGATATATGTTTAGTTGATAATTATAGTTAATTTTCCATGTTTAATTTCTAAGAAATAAAATTGATTTATAAAGTGTGTTGCCTAAATATGCATATAATGTATGAATTATAAAGTTTGGTAACTAGCTAGAAAATTAATTTTATGTGCTAAATGAATTTTATTGATACATGTTATGTGTTTAGTGCTTAAAATAATGGCAAACTATAGACTATATTAAGAGTGGTGCAAAATTCAAGCGTGAAAGTGTGTGTGTGTATATATATATATATATATATATAGGGTTGGGATCATTGCAGAACCTTAATTTAGTGCAGAACCATAGAACCAATCTAAACCATTAGATTATAATATAACACTAGGGATAAGATGGTAATTATACAATTAACATTGAATTAATAGCGGCCTACCAAGTTTGACTGTCCACTTTGACTTTTTTTTTTACTCTTTTAATATATAATGGACATGCAGTGTCGCATCGACGTTAAATATACGATATCAAAGTGTTCATTCGACATCGAATGGTCGTATGGGTGAAAAAAAATTTACGAAAAATAAACACGTAAATTTTTTTTCAAAAAAATATATTCATGACCGTTCTCGTTAAATCCACCAACTTTGACTACTAATTTTGACTATTATTTATCTCTGTTAATAATGAACGTATATGCAGTGTTGCATCGACGTTAAATATACGGTATCAAAGTGTTCATTCGATATCGAATGATCTCATGATCTCACCATGATATATTGCATCGTGGTCTGGGTAAAATTATTTTTACCAAAAATAAAAAAATATATATCATAACCGTTTTCGTTAAATCCACCAACTTTGACTACTAATTGTGACTATTATTTTGTCTCTGTTAGTAATGAACGTATATGCAATGTTGTATTGATGTTAAATATACGATATCAAAGTGTTCATTCGAGATCTCATGATCTCATGATCTCACCATGATATATTGCATCGTGGTCTGGGTAAAATTTTTTTTACGAAAAATAAAAAATATATATCATAACCGTTCTCGTTAAATCCACCAACTTTGACTACTAATTGTGACTATTATTTTAGCTCTGTTAATAATGAGCGTATATGCAGTGTTGCATTGACGTTAAATATACGATATCAAAGTGTGCATTCGATATCGAATGATCTCATTATCTCATCATGATATATTGCATCGTGGTCTGGGTAATTTTTTTTTTACGAAAAATAAACACGTAAAATTTTTTCGAAAAAAATATATCATGACCGGTCTCGTTTTAAAGAGTATAAAATTCTCGTTTTTATGGTATAATTTTTTTGATTTAAAAATTAATAATATTAATGTTATTTTAATTTAAAGAAAAATGATATTTATTTTGCTAATGTCAATCTTTTTGCTATTTCCAATCTTTTCCTTTTTTACCCCTCCAAGAATTAAAATATCACTATTACCAATCTTTTTTTCACTAATTCCAAACTTAACTCTTTTAATCAAGATCATTAGATTATTTTAATCTATGGACGATATTGGTTCTATAGTTCTACACTAAATTTAGGTTCTGCAATGATCCCATCTATATATATATATATATATATATATATATATATATATATATATATATATATATATATATAGAATATGGTTCGTGTGAGTACCTAAAAAATGCAGAGTACCGTGAGTACCTGTGAACACACGGGTTTAAAATGTGAACATGCTCTGAAAAAAAGAATTACATGCATTCACACTTCGTAGCCTCTTAAAAGTCATGTGAACGTGGAAAAATTCATGTGAACATGCTTAGCTGTGAACATACGTTCACAACAGTGCAGTTCATGTGAACTTGCACGTTTCACATAGTTATAGTGTGTGTTTATGTGTGATTTTTTGCAAGTAGTCTTATATTATTAATTTAAACATGATTATGAAAAAAAATTTCAAAAAAAATAAATTTAAGCGAGGTACCTCCGGTACTCCGCAAAACTAGCGGTACTCATTTGAACCCAAATCTATATATATATATATATATATATATATATATATATATATATACACATATACTCCTTTATAAAGCATTTAGGTTAAGGTCTTAAAAACAAATTTTCTTGCATAAAGTACAACTTCTTAAAGCACTTGTCTGAATTTTAAGAGGTACAATGATATAAAACGTGCTGTACAAATTGTTAATGCATGAAAATTCAAATTTCAAACTCAATCTTAAAAGGTTTTATCGGGACTTACAATTCTGCAGGTTTATTGGGAACAGGAGACGTGAAACAACTTCTTCTCAGGCGCCTCCTATGATTTTCATCTCCAAAACCACCGCCACCCTTCTCAGGCCTAACCTCCTGCGATTTTCATCTCCAAAACCACTGCCACCCTCCTCCTTCTCAGGCCAAGCCGCCGTCCACTCCTTCTCAGGCGACCTCATCCTTCCCTTCTCGACGACACTGGCAACAGCTCTTCTCTTCCATTCTCAGGCGACACCAGGCCACGCCGCTGCTTCTTCTCCACCTTCTCAGGCCACACCAGGTCACGCCGCCGCAGAAGAGGAAAAGTCGGCAAAGAAGAATAGAACTATAGGAGAAGGGGCTGCTTCTTCTCCACCTTCTTCTCCACACCAGGTCACGCCGCCACACCAGGTCACGCTGCTTCTTCTCCATTGCACGCAATTAGCAATCGTAATTGAAGGTAATGTCAAAACTAATTTTCAATTTTGTTATTGTTATCCCTCAGTTATGTTGCGATTTCAATTAGATTTGTTCTAATTAGATTGTTGATGTGAATGACCTTAAAAGACATTTTGGAAACCTCTCATTTGTAATCCCCTTCACTTGCAATTATGATTTAATTCACAGGTTGTAAAGATACCCATATAATATCTCCTATTTAGTTTGTTCCTATTGTTTTAAATCGATATGAAACAATTTTGTTCATCATTACTATTTACTTGTGTATATTACTCTTGATTTGCTAACTTTAATTCAAGGTACTTTGGTTTAAAAAATGAAAGCATGCTAAGCTGGGATGAAAGACAATAATCTAAGAAGTGAGGAGTGCCATCAACTATGGAGATTTCTAGCTTTTGCATCGAGCAAACTGACTGCATATTTGCAGATTGAGGTACAAAATGGCGTTCCTTTAGTTCATTCCCATAGAATACCAACTTGAACAATCAAGTAGTTGTGGAATTATGAAAGCATTTGTTTGTGGAATTCCAATATTCTCCCAACTCCGATTCCTGTAAAATCTTATGATTTGGATTTTATAAAATCTTATGAAATTTGAAAATTGTGGAATATTTTGAAATTCATTCAGGATACCAAACAGCACCTGAATATGATCTAAACCTCATCAACAGTAGTAATTATTGAAAAACGTTGTCCATACAATAGGAACAAAATCCACCATTCATTAATTCACTATTTGCGAACTGCAAAGCATTTTAATAATACTAGGCATGCTATAAGAAAAAAATGAATGGATATGTTCCCTTTAAGACAGAAGTCCAAAGTACAAATTGAATGAGTACCTACACAATTTACGAGTTACATGGTTTTAAAATTGGGCCGGAATCAGATTATGTATGCATTAAGGTTAATTGAAGTTTTCTACTCCTAGCTGCAATTTCATGGATCATCTCCATTTTTGGTCTAATCTAATTAATTTAGGCCGAATAAGTTGTTTCATTCCTAGATTCGGTGATAACCAGATAATAGCTGATTGAAGTTAGATAGTTAAGCAATTATGTTTACGTCATAAAATAGCAATGTACTTTATCATTTGTCCCATTTAGGTGACAAAGTTTTTAAAACGTCTCAAGTTTGACCATTGACGTACCACACATTGGGATGTTATTTATAGAAGTTTGATTGAAAGACGAGAATGGTTTCAAGCAATATCATAAGTTTTTCTATTTAATAATTATTATTGAGTTTAATATCATTTTGACCGCCCAACTTTCAGATTTGATCTATTTAGCCATTAAACTATATTTTGTCTAGATTTAGTCATTAAAACTTTAGTTTACTAACAATCTCATATATAAAGATCTCTGTTTAACTCTCTGTATTTTTTTAGTTAATGCAATCCCTCTCCAATGGTGTATATAACAACAACAGTATGATGTTTGTTTTTAACTCTTAAATACTGCATCATTAACCAATACTAAAAATTATTTTAAGCCACACCACCAAACATATTAATAACCAAAATTTAAATTCTAATTTCTTTGATAATTAACCAAACATATTAATAATCAATACTACATCTGCTGCCATGATTAACCAAGAATTGAATAGGTTGAGCTTATCAGTGTGTGTTTTTGCCTCCCAAATTTAATTAGGAGGTATAAATTCAAGTCTATTTTCACATATTATCGAAGAGTGGATAGGCAGCGGGGTCACCTCATGGACTGGTGTTGTGTATGAATTAAGACCAGAAACATAGATATCTCAGAACCATAGACATGTAAGTGAATTTACAAGCTGGACAAAACGGACAACAACCTTCGTTACGGACCAGATGCAGGTAAAATAAATATCTTCTCAAGGTTTTTGTTTGACATCTTCCACTTCAATTTCTCATGGGTTTTTGCTTGCAGAAGACCCTATCATTGTGTCTCTCACCGGCGCAAGCAACAAAGTTACTCTCGATCAGTCTATCTTCTCAATGGTTTTTCTGGATTGGTGTATCTTCTGAAGGGTTCTTCTCGATCAATCTGTCTTCTCTCGTCGGTGAAGGCTCACGATCTTGTCTATCTTATTCAGGCGAAGGTATGATTGATATATACATTTGATATGCATTCTTCTTTAGCCGATATTGGGCCCTTTTATGATCGATATAGCTGACATGTTTGGTCAAAATATAGCTGTTTGAAGCAACATTTAGGCTTAATCAGATTACAGAACATCGCTTTTGTTACTGGTTGGCGGTTTCCATGGTTTTTCCTTCAATGTATGTATGTATGTATGTATGTATGTATGTATGTATGTATGTATGTATGTATGTATGTATGTATGTATGTATGTATGTATGTATGTATGTATGTATGTATGTATGTATGTATGTATGTATGTATGTATGTATGTATGTATGTATGTATGTATGTATGTATGTATGTATGTATGTGTATGTATGTATGTATGTATGTATGTATGTATGTATGTATGTATGTATGTATGTATGTATGTATGTTATGTATGTATGTATGTATGTATGTATGTATGTATGTATGTATGTATGTATGTATGTATGTATGTATGTATGTATGTATGTATGTATGTATGTATGTATGTATGTATGTATGTATGTATGTATGTATGTATGTATGTATGTATATGTATGTATGTATGTATGTATGTATGTATGTATGTATGTATTATGTATGATGTATGTATGTATGTATGTATGTATGTATGTATGTATGTATGTATGTATGTATGTATGTATGTATGTATGTATGTATGTATATGTATGTATGTATGTATGTATGTATGCATTGCATGCATGCATGCATGCATGCATGCAGCATGCATGCATGCATGCATGCATGCATGCATGCATGCATGCATGCATGCATGCATGCATGCATGCATGCATGCATGCATGCATGCATGCATGCATGCATGCATGCATGCATGCATGCATGCATGCATAATGCATGCATGCATGCATGCATGCATGCATGCATGCATGCATGCATGCATGCATGCATGCATGCATGTATGTATGTATGTATGGCTCAGGAGCAGAGGCTGATGAAGCTCCCTGCATGAAGCGATGTCTCTTTGCTCTCTGCCTCGTTATCAAAGGAGGAATTTCCTCATCTTCAAAATCTGAGTCATCTGACTCCCGTGAAGCTCTTCGCCTTCCAGCTTCTTCCTCAACCACTACTAATCGCGATCCATATGTCCCTATATGAATGGACGGATCTTCAGTCACTGTGTTTGGGGCCTAACCTCAATCTCTTCAACTTCTTCTGACTCAGAATCAGAAGTTGACTCAGCTTCGCCTGCTGCTTTAGGTTGATAATCATCAATCTGCTTAAAAATGTCAACTTCTCCTTCTGGAGGTTCCAGAAGGTCTCCAACAAGCTCAGCAGTAATTTGCTCATTTGCATTCGGACCAGATGCCCAAATCTCTTCCAACGTTTGAAGTCTCGGATCAGATATAGGTGGTGCATTTGAAGGACCAGCCTCTTCCGGCTCTTGCACTTGGCTTGTGGAAGGCCTATCAGCCTAAATTTGTCTCGCAGATGGTCTTTGCCTCCTCCTCTGTTGCTGAGGCCTCGGTTGTGGTGGTTGCTGTTGTTGTTGTTGCTGTGGAACTTGCATATCCCCTGCCCAGTTGGCACCTTCCCCAACTTGGAAATCTGGATTGACTACTGCCCCAAACAGTGGTGCCTCCACTGGCCTCACTAATCTTCCTCGATGAGCTTGACAATATGCAAAGATGCGTTTATCAATCACCGCAACACTTTGAATTTCATTTAGCTGTGGCAGGTTCGGTAGAAAATGTCTGATCACCATCATTACGAATCTTGGGTAAAGCAGAAATCTTTCTCGGTCCGGAGCTGTTATTTGTTGAACAAACTCTGTAAAGAACATCTCTGAGAAGCTAAATCTTTGATTATAAACCAATGCTATCATCCCTGACTGAATCTTCGATACTATGTAATCGAATCTTGCTTTCTTGGAGGCAAAACACACCATAAAAACATGAGCTAGGTATCGCCATTGTCCTATCAGCCCACTCTTCATATAAGAAGACTTAGTCACATCCAAACTGTATCCCATTCTGCTAAAAGCTGCTTGCCTGATCGCTAATGGATAGTCGATCGGCCCATTTCCCTGCTCTTGGGATCCTAACTGCAGTACTTGACATAACATGTCAGCTGAAAACACTAGAGGGTGTCCAGCGACCCTCGTCCTTAATACTGTTGGAGTAACAGTACAGTCTAATTGTAAATGATCCCAAAACTGACGAACGTTTGGGATGACTATCTGAATATTATGTGACAGCGCATATGAAATCCTTGATCCCACCAAAAAATCCACCATCTGGCGGTAGGCTTGAGCCTCTGGAATCGCATGGTCCAGAGAGATGACCATATTATGCTTAGGAACGAAAATTCTATCTGCCATGTCAGCACAATACAGCATATAAGATATTAGACTTATTAAATAGCCATAAACTTGTTTAAATTCAAATTTGTTTTATTTTGTACTTGTATAAGTACAAAATCTAACACCTATGAATTTCTACAAGTTTGATTTAAATTTTAAGCAAATAATTCGAATATAATATTAAAGTCGAAGACACATTCGAAACTATCCTCAATTCGAGTTTAATGGCATCTTCGAGTTTAGTGACAAACTCGAAGCCTCTATCAAATTCGAATTTAAGAACAAATTCGAAGGTGCCGGTACGGATAACAACAGAATTCCAAGATTTTAACCATTTTAGATTTAGAAAATTACATTCATTAGTCCTAATAGGTTCTAATCAAAGATATTTGTGGTCAATTTGATATCGGTTCAAAGTTTGTTATTTTGAAATACAAACTTTCCACCTTTAAAACTTCAAAATCTGTCAATTTTGGCTCAAATGGAGTCTAAAACCACCTAAATCTTGTACAACACTGTGGATTATACCTAGATTTGTTTGTAGTCTCGAACATAAATGGACAAAAGTTGACAAATAGTATGAAACTTGAAAAACGATAAAGTCGAAGGAACAAAGTCGAAATCGCTCTTAATAAACTCGAAGGTTCAAAGTTGAAGGTAGGTTATTTATGACTATCACTGTTGACCTATTTATACCAACCTCCTTCGAGTTTGTGACCTTTCTCGAGTTTACTGCCAAACTCGACGCCCTGCCAAATTCGAATGTATATTCGAATTTTGTTTAGACTCGAATTTAATCTGAAAATTTTGAAAATTTCGAAAATCTTTGAAATAAATTCAACTTTTTCAACTTTTTCGAGTAACGGAATAAACTATGCGAAATCATTTACCCTAAGCCCATGATTTTCACGCAATGTTTATTTTATTCAACTAGGAATGCACACTCAGTAAATTTTGACCTTTTTCCTAAGTAAAAGTAAAAATAAAAATAAAATTAAAAATAAAAATAAAATTTTAAAAGTAAAATAAACTAAGATAAATTAAAGTAAAAATTGTGACCAAAAAGTAAACTTAGACTAAACTAAATTATCTGAAATTTACACCCTATACTAAACACTTAATAGAATAATTTAGACGAGTATAGTAAAAAAAAAGGTTCAATCAGATAGCGATGTCAAATACGCACTTTCAGTATCTTACTTTCACACTTAGGAATTTTTTATTCCTTTGATTGTTTGTTGTGACATACATTTCTAGCCAATTGTTGGTATTATTTCCCCTTTAAACATGTTACATTTCGGAATATCCCTTGGCCTTTTTATTTATCATGAAATTATCTTACGTGACTCATACATAGACATACTTTTATGATCAAGGCATACACACAATGATTATAACTTTTTGGTATTGCAAACTTTCTTTAAAAGGCAAACATCGGACACAGGTCTGTATTTACATACAACAAAGTGTCTTAGTTTGTCTTAAGGTTTATTTTTAAAGCTAGCAGGACAGCGGTGACAGGTCTGTACCGACGTACAACAAAGCGACTTATCTTGCTAACTCGAATCAAAACAGAGGCAACAGGTCTGTACTTACGTACAACAGAGTTACTTGTTTTGACTCTCAACTCAGTATGATTTTTCTATTCTATCCATTTTAAGATGTATCTGATGTTGCTATACATCCCCAGAAAGTTTGCATACCTCATTTAGAATCAAAGTCTGTATGTCTCTAACATAAAAATTAAGACGGATTGGTCATACATCTAAGTTAGTGACACGTTTGACTTTTTCTTAAGTATTTTATTAGCCTTGAGACTCCCTATATGTATTATGCCTACCAACATATCAAACTAGATAATGTATAACACTTAGAATTTTAGGTGCATTATGTGTGAAAGCTAAACACTTAGAGCTTGTATTAACTGTGCTAATTTTCGTCACTTTGAACCTATGCATCTAAGACTTTAACTCTTTTTCTGATATTCTCTTTTTTTTTTTGAACTTTTTATGGTTTTCTCTCTTTTTTCTTTTGTTTTTCATAAGTAAAAGTAAGAAAATATAATAGCCTACTAACTTACTATAAAAGGAAACTATCCTAAGTTACCACACTTACTTTAAAAAGAAAGAAATACTACTGCTATAAAAAGAAGTAAAACTCTACTAAGGTCAACTCACTCTGGATTACGCATTCCGTTTAGTTGAATCAAATATTCAAAACGTGACTTATCAAAAGCTTTGGTAAATAAATCAGCATTATTATCATCCGTTGCCACTTTTACCAGCTTGATTAAGTTCTTTTCAGCACAATCACGTATAAAATGATGTCTTATGTCTATGTGCTTGTGTCAGGATCTAAACTTAACTACCTAAGATTAACTGATTTGAATTGATCAAAGTGTAAACCAATAATCTTGTATTATGAAGTTTGCGGAATAACACTTAATTATTTTGATAAAAGCTTTCAGAATTCATAACAAATAAATATTAGAAATAAACAAAATTGCTTGTATTGCTGAATCAGAATGATTACAATCACCTCTAATCTGTTTGATTAGACGAAGAACACAAATTGTTCTTAGGGTTTTACAACCTTAGAGGCTTATGAAAACTTAAACAAAAAGCAATTACAAACTTGAATATGCAGAAACTTCTAATACAATAGAAAAACCTATTCTATGTATTTATAATGCTTTCTGATTTGTTTCCTTGATGGACTCTGACTTCTCTGATAGTAGATATGCTGGAATCTTCGTGTAAATATCTTTTCCTGAATATCAGCACTTTCTGTTTATAAAACTGTTGAGCAGCTTGAATCTCTTAGCAGCTTGAGCAGGGCAGCTTGAGTGAAATTACTCTGGCAGCTTGAACTTTTGTACTAGCAGCTCGAGTTTTTTTCAACTAACAGCATGAACTTTGTAATTACATAGAAGTTCTACTAACAGCTTGAAAAGTCTAACTAACAGTTTGAACTACTTAGAATATTTCCCAACAATCTCCCCCTAACTTAAATTCTTTACACAAGACTTTAAGTTCTATACAAATAAGGAAATAAACAAGTATACTGTTATTTACAAACCAAGGCTTTCAAAAACTTACAACTGTGCAAGTTTTTGATTGACAGCCTTAAAAAATTCTCTCTTCAAATCTTCTCTATCACAATATATTCTTACTGACCTCATTTGAAGTAGTATAGCCTTTGGTAGATCAAAGAATTCAAATTTGAAGATCATACCAGATCCATCTGTAATTCTGATTCCGTAGGTCTTTAATTTGACAAACAGATCAACCTGTTTGACCTTTATCTCCTTTGCATTCTCTATATCTTTCCTTATAGATTCAGGATCAAAAATACTCTGCAAATCTTTAATGGCTTGCTTGACTTGTGGGAGGGAAGATCTGACTTGAGTTGCAGTCCCAACATGATACATTCTTGTTAGCTCATCTCTTGTCATCCCTTGAGCCATATGCATTATACTTTTATACTCTTCCTCAAAACCAGTTTCTCTTCTTACTACAAAATGATATCTTAAGTCAATGTTGTCCATTGGCTTAGCATACCAATAAGTAATAAGAGGTTTTGAGAAATCATGCTGGTCGAGGGACCTCTCTATCTCCATCACTTGTTGCAGCTGATGCTCAAACAGTACCCTTTTGACCTGATCAAGCTTTACTTGTGAGATTGACTCTGGTTGAGGAGTAGGAGCAACAGCTTGAACAGAAGGAGCAGGATCACTGGCAGCAGCTTGAACTGAATCTTTTGATCTTTGGACTTCTTGGGAGACTTTGGCTACCTTACGTTTTTCCATTACCTTATCATGGATATCTTGCAGCCTTTCTATGCTCATGGACTGAGCCATCTTCTTTGGGATACCAGCTGCAAAGGCAAAATTAATCAGAAATATTCTATGCTCAGCCTTTGAATGCTCTGTTGGCATCTTTCTCTTCCTTTCACCTTGCATGACCACAAACCCTCTTAGGTAATCTCCTAAGGTTTCATCATCTTGCATTGGGGCATCGGTTTGCTGGTCTAAAGCTTGATCTTGTTCTTCTGCTATTTTTCTGGCAATCTCAGCATCAAAGGCAATCTGGGCTTCTCTGGTAGAAAATTTGTGCTTTGGAGACTCAATAAGAATGCCCTTGCCCTTATCTTTTGTAGCAGAAGTTGTAGGTTGGACTGAACTAATGGGAGCTTGAATTCCTTCTCTTATAACAACTCCAGTTGCTTTTGTAGAAGCAGCTTGAGTTTCTAGGCTAATAGCTTTAGAAGCTGTTGGGACTGTTAGCCTAGATTCTTGAACTGTTGGAGCTGCTTGGACTGATTTAGGGATCTCCTGATTCTCCCCCTTTTTGGAAGCATTGGTTTGGTCAGGAGGACCTACAACCTTTGCCACTTGGGTTTGAATCATACGCTCTAATTGAATGATCTTATTCCCACAGAGGGTAAACCCTTTATGGAGATAATCCATTCTTTGAGTTTGAGCCGCTTCTGCCTGCCTGAGTGCAATTATTTGTGCCCCTTGTGCAGCAATGATGGACTGATGATATTCCAACATTGCTACAATAGGTTGCAGCTTAGGATCCATTAATAACATGAGTTGCAGACTAGCCTCAAAATCAGCAAACGAATGTGGTGCTTGTGATCTATCACTGGCATGAATACCAGAAGTAGAAACCTCTGGGCCCCTCTGTTCTTGGTACTGGGGACTTCCAGATGGTGCTTGCACACCTTCTGTTGCCATGGGTGTGGTCTTAGTGATGTTGGCACTCTCCTGTGCCTCTTGTATAGAAGCAACAGTAGTGTCAGCCACAGAACCCATATGGACTATCTCTGGTGAGATGTCCACCTCCTGAATGAGGTTGGGTATGTCCTCAATTGGTGCCCTTTGGATATTCTGTGCAGAAGTGTCCTCTTGCACAGGGTTATTTGGCTCTTGTATGAGGGCTGAGGAGGAAGGAGCTCCTGGACCTCTTTTTCTTTTATACAATAGGAGTGGGGATGAGGGCTTAACAAAAGGAACAGAAGTTATTTGAGTATCATGAGGAGTGGGTTGGGGTCCTGGGGGTGAAGCAGTAATGTTAGGCTGAGCCTGCTCAGGACCTTCTCCTCTGTTTCTTGGAATGATGCCCATCATTGCAGAAGGCATCTTGAATGTAAAGCATTAAGAGATAGGTCTGTTATACCTGAGCCATCTTGAAGATGCAGATGTTGTCTAATGGATTCCTCAGTCACTGTGATGGTATTTCCATCGATTTTGGATGTCAGATATGAGACTCCATTGATGGTTTTTAAAGAAGCACGGTTCCAGAATTGCTCAATATGTGAGATGTATATGGTGGGATTGATATTGTGGGCATGATGGATATGGGAACTTCAAAGAAATTCCATCATGTCATGGAAAGGTTCAAGATCAGTGTGTTTGAGAGAGTAGGGTAGGCAGTTGTATTCTTTGACAAACTCCATTGAGGATCAATAGGAGATTTTAGGGTTTCAGTGATGTGCGTGGAATTGTTGCAGAGAATCAAGAAGCGTTCAAGAAGATATTTTGCAACTGGTAGTTACAATAGAACGAAACTGGAACCTTTAAAGGTTTTGAAAATATCTAAACCCGCGCACACACTTATGGAAATGACCATATTACCCTGCACACTTTGACAGATCAAGTGAAACAACTAACAGTCCGAGAAAATGAACTAGCAGCTTGAGAAAATACTCAAGCTGTTAGTTGTAATTTAGGCTACTTCTAATGAAACAGTGACTCCCCCTTAATCAAGCATATGTACAAAGAAAAGCAAATTAATCCATATTAACCATACCAATGTTTGATACTAGAAAGGTGAATCTTCCTACATCAAATGGTTTTGTAAATAGATCAGCTAACTGATCATCAGTGTGAATTTTGGTAACTTGGATTAATTTCTTCTCATTGCAATCCCTTATAAAATGAAATCTAATTTCTATATGCTTGGTTTTGGGAAATTTCACTGGATTTTGTACAATGCTAATTGCACTTGAATTGTCAATATAAATGGGAGTGGATAGGAAATTCATACCATAGTCTCTCAGTTGATTTTGAATCCACATCACTTGGGAGCAGCAACTTGCAGCTGCTACATATTCTGCTTCAGTAGATGATGTGGAGACAGTTGTTTGCTTTTTGCACTGCCAAGAGACCAATCTTGTTCCCAAGTATTGACATCCACCAGTTGTGGATTTTCTGTCAATATTGCATCCTCCATAATCACTGTCAGAATAGGCTGTTAACTCAAGAGGAGAGTCTTTAGGATACCAGAGGCCTAAATGTGGCTGGCCTTCGAGATATCTAAAGAGTCTCTTAACAGCAACCAAATGGGAGTCCTTTGGAGAACATTGAAACCTAGCACATACACAAACAGCAAACATAATATCAGGTCAAGAAGATGTTAGATACATAAGAGATCCTATAAGAGATCTGTATAAGTGAATGTCCACATCTATGCCATCTTTGTCTGTATGGAGCTGCTTGTGAGGATCCATAAGAGTACTTGCAACTTTTGTATCTTGATACCCAAACTTTTCCAGTATGTCGTTAACATACTTTGATTGACTTATGAAGAAACCAGTGGGCTATCGCTTGACCTGCAATCCTAGAAAGAAGGTGAGTTCTCCCATTGAACTCATTTGAAACTTTTTGTGCATTAATGCCTCAAACTCTTTGCACAGACAATCATTTATTGAGCCAAAGATGATATCATCAACATATATTTGTACAAGCAGAATCTCATATCTGATGGACTTTGTAAATAGTGTTTTGTCCAGAGTGCCTCTCTTGAACCCATTCTGTAGAAGGTATGATGACAGAGTGTCATACCATGCTCTAGGAGCTTGATGGAGTCCATAGAGAGCTTTGTCTAGCTTGTAAACTCTGTCTGGATACTTGTAGTCCTCAAAACCAGGAGGCGGACACACATAGACCTCCTCTTCAATTGTGCCATACAGAAAAGCAGACTTCACATCCATTTGATACACTTTAAAACCTTTGAAGCTTGCATATGCCAAAAACAGTCTGATGGCTTCGATTCTTGCCACTGGAGCAAATACATCATCATAATCTATGCCTTTCTCTTGAGTGTACCCTTGTGCTACTAGTCTTGCTTTGTTCTTGATGACTATCCCTCTCTCATCCTTCTTGTTTCTGAACACCCATCTTGTACCAATGGCTCTCTTTCCTTTAGGGAGATCAACAAGTGTCCATACATTCTGAATCTTGAATTGTAGAAGCTCTTCTTGCATTGCTTCAATCCAGGATGAATCTTTCAAAGCTTCTGATGCCTTTTTAGGTTCTAGCTGAGACATTAAACAAGCATGTTCAAAAGCAGATAGACTGAATTCAGGAACTGCTTGTTCAGCAACAGCAGTCTCATTTTGAACCATTGTCCTTGTTTGCACAGGTGTACGTGGATCACCCATTATTTGATTGAGAGGATGATACTTGTGAACCCTGAGTGTAGGCTCTCTATCTATCTGAAAGGAGGATCCAAGATTTGTATAATCTCCATCAGGACCAGTGGATGGTTCAGCTTCTGGAACAGTTTGACTTGAATCTGGGACTGTTTCCCTTTGTGTTGGAGCTGTTCTCTCAGGACTTGGGAGTGGCACTTCAGTGTCTGGATTTGTATCATGTTGAGCATTCAGAACCCCTGGAGGGTCACATGACAGAAGTGGTATAATTGTATATTCATCCCAATTGTTTGAATCGGCAGTAGTTTGAAACTTTATGCCAACAGCTTGATCATTTGTGCTACCAGCATGAGAATTTGCATTAACAGCATGAGAATTTGCATTGACAGCTTCAATCCTATTTGCATCAGCTTCCGCAGTATACTCAACAAAGCTCAGAGAACTTGTTAGTGAATCTAAATCAAACAACCAATCAGGACCAGTGCCTTTGACATTTGCAGTATTTTCATTAAATTCAACATTGGCACTTTCTTCAATAGTTTTAGACACACTGTTATATACTCTATAGGCTTTGCTTTGATTTGAGTATCCTACAAAGAAACCTTCTTCAGCCTTACTTTCAAACTTCCCTAAGTGAGTCTTAGTGTGAAGAATGGTACCTGGGCAGCCAAAAGACTTGAAAAAGGCTATTAAGGGTATTCTATTATGGAATAACTCATAAGGAATTTTTCCTTGAGATTGAACAATCTGAACCCTGTTTAGAACATAACAGGCTGTATTAACTGCTTCTGCCCAAAATGTCATTGGCAGTTTTGAATCAGCTAGCATGGTTCTAGCAGCCTCAATTAATGTTCTGTTCTTTCTTTCAGCTACACCATTTTGCTGTGGTGTTCTTGGTGCACTATATTGCCTAGCAATACCTTTAGACTCACAGAAACTGTTTAGAATATGATTTTTAAACTCAGATCCAATGTCTGATCTAATCACCTTGACTTTTGAGTTGGATTGGTTTTCTATCTTAAGAATAAATGACTTAACTAGCTCAGCAGTTTCATCTTTAGACCTAAGAAAGTAAACCCAAGTAAATCTGGTGAAATCATCAACAATGACTAAACAGTAAGCCCTTTTATTCAAACTCAAAACAGATGTTGGACCAAATAGATCCATATGAATCAGATGAAGAGCAGATGAGATTGAATTTACCTCTTTGGCCTTATGAGAAGTTTTGTGTTGCTTGCCTTTAAGACATGCTACACAATGATCATCACATATGAACTCCTTTTGTGGTAAACCTCTTACCAGATTCTTTTTGACTAAAACATTCATTAATTTGAAGTTCATGTGACACATCCTTCTGTGCCAAAGAGCAGACTCATTGGATGATGCTTTGGATATCAAACAGCTTAAAGTACTTGATTTAGATAAAAGTTCTGTGTCCAAACAGTATACATTGTCCTTTCTTGGTGTTCTTAGTAAAACAAGATTTTCAGGAACTTTAAAATCTTTTGAAAGGACAATGCACTCAAAATTTGTAAACAAAACAATATTTTGTTTGTCACAAATTTAAGACACACTCAATAAATTATACTTAAGCTGTTCAACATACAAAACATCATTGAAAGTCATGTTGCCTGCATTAACAGTACCTTTACCTGTAACCTTACCTCCTTTGGAGTTGCCTCCAAATGCAGCAAATCCTCCTTCAACGCCTTTGAAATTTGATAAGCACTCAGAATTACCTGTCATGTGCCTAGACCATCCACTGTCCAAATGCCATCTTGTTTTATGCAGTGACCTGTGGTTGCCCTGCACAAAGAAAAAGCTTAGTTAGTAGTGGAGTAAACCCAAACCAAGTTGGTTTTGGGTTGTCCTTGTGCATTGACATAACTAAATACTGTTTTTGATTTCTTGTACTTAGTAAGATCCACTGATGGATTTTGTGGAGATTACTTAGTTATCACATGAAGTATCCAGGTATTTTGTCCATCCTTTTCAGTAACAGTCTCAGATGATCCATTATCAGTCCCAACTTTGAGCCTACCAGTCTAAATTGAGTTTGTAGTGCTGACAGCTTGAGAATTTGCACTAGCAGTCTCAACTTTAGACTTGGCAGTTTCAACATTTGTATCAACAGGTTCACCTGAGTTTGTACCTTTAACACACCATATTTGTTTAAAATTTACTTTTGGTTTAGCTAAAACTTGTTTTTGGTGTGTGGACTGTTTCTTATTAACTTTTGAGAACCTGTGATCAACTGTTTTCTTTTGAACTGATGCAGTAGGAGGTTTGGCCTTTGAATTTTTTAAATTTTGAGAGGTTGTCTTTTGATGAATCACAGTCTGTTTTGCAACAGATGGTTTATAAAAACAATCTCTGGCCAAGTGATTCTTTCTGCCACAATGAAAACATTTTTTGACTGCTTGAATTGGAGAACCAGTTTTATTTGACAATTTCTGGTTCTTGTTCCTCTGATTTCCCCTTACGTGCTGTTGTTTGGGAAACTTTTGGACACCATGCTTTTGGCATGTGCAAACTGGAACATTTTTACCCTTTTTATTACTCTTTGAAGAAGATGCAGTGTTACAGTTAGAAGGTACAGAAATCTGTGGAGCAGCATTGCACACATTCATCTTCTCCTTTCCTTTCTTATTGGGGGCTTGGATTTCTATAGGTGCACTCATTGTTTTGTGTTCTTTCTCAACTGCTGTGCACTCACAGTCTCTATTTTGAATCTGATCTCCTTTAGATTCAGGACTGTTATCAAGGATAGGATCTACAGTGGTCATAGACTCATCTAATGGTTCATTGACAAGCCTATCAGCAACCTCACTCATTGGATGAATGTATTTGTTGTTGTATGGGGGTGGAGTAGCTCTGTAGCCTATACCTTCTTTGGGATTAATCTGGGTATTTACCCTGTCTTTAAATTGGACTTCCATTAGGTGTTCCAGCTTTTGATTTGCCAATTTGAAGTTGCCTAGATCTATATTGACAGATTCTAGTTTCTTATTAGCCTCTAACACCTTTTGTTCAGTCTCTTCTACCTTTTTATTTAGGGATTCTATTTTCTTATTTAGCTCCTTTTTCTCCCACTCATGATATGTTCTATCATGTCCCATTTGAATCTCATTATCCTTATAGTCATTGATCTGTTTTTCAAGATCTTCTATTGCTCGCATGTATTCATATCTCCTTTCTTGCATCTTAGCTAGAGTTTTACACATGCTCTCATTATGATCTCTGTACTTTTTAACCATATTTTTGCATGTTTGAGAGCAGAGTTTAGAATTTACCTCAGATGGTAGTTCATTAGAGGAGACATTTGATGTTTCTGCCATTAGAGCTTGATTTTGAAACTCTTCCTCTGTCTAATCACTCCAATCAAACACATTGTCTTCTTGAGAGACAAGTGCTTGTGATGATGAAGCCTGATTAGTCTACTGAGGCCTTGATGACTGTTGACCTTGAGATCTGCATTCACTAGCAAAGTGACCAAGTTTGTGACATTTGAAACACTCAACTTTTGACTTATCAAAAGCTGGTTTGTCTCTTCTCTGGCTGGAAGGTGGTTCTGCCAGTTCTTTTCAGAAACCTTTTGGCCCTCATGGTCAGCATTGCATGTTGCCATTTCAGATCCATCTCTTCTAGATCATCTGGATGAATTTGTTCTAGATCTTCAGCATTTAGAGCAAACAGTCCATCATTAGCAACAAAAGCCTCATAGTGAGCTTCAGTAGAGTTGCCATCACCACCTGAAAAGAAATCACTGCAGTTAGATTTTTCAGATGACTGAAGAGCAGTATTGTGATTATAAGAAAGAGATTTATTTTTAGTGTCAATCTCAGTCTCAAACACTCTCAGACTGTTGTACAGATCATCCAGTTCTATTTCATCAAGAATGTCTTTTGTTCTCCACAGAGCAACATAAACTGTCCATTCTTCTCCAAGAGATCTGAGAAACTTTCTGTTGACCTCATCTTGATCCTGGCTGACTTTTTCACTTTCCAATTCACTTATCAGTTTGTTGAACCTGTCAAAAATCTGAGTAAGGTTTTCATTCTTGCCACCAGAAAAGTTTTCATACTGCTGTTTCAAAAGATCCTTTTGATTCCTCTTGGTACTGGCATTACCAGCAAATCTTTTCTCTAAAGCAATCCAAAGAGAATGAGCAGTATAAAACTTTTTGAACTGATGTTGATAAGCATTAGGAATGGCTATTTGTAGAAGTGTAAGAGCTTTCACTTCATTCATTCTAGCCTTTCTTTCAAGTTCAGTTTTTGGAGGAGTTTTGACTGGTTTTCCCTCATCATCAAGTTCTGGATCAACTACAGGAGGAAATTCAACAGCTTCCCATATGGCATAATCAATGAATTGAATATGCTGTTGAATCCTGAGTTTCCACATCTTAAACTCAGTGGGCTTGAGCATAGGCACTTTGAGTCCTTGCCCAGATCCACTGCTGCTATTATCAAATTCCATTGCAAAAGATTAAAAGTTTAAAAGAAAGCTTTCGACTTTGAAAAACAAAGAACGACCTGTGGCTCTGATACCACTTGTCAGGATCTAAACTTAACTACCTAATATTAACTGATTTGAATTGATCAGAGTGTAAACCAATAATCTTGTATTAAATCAAAGTCTAATTAAGAAGTTTGCGGAATAACATTTAGTATTTTGATAAAAGCTTTCAGAATTCATAACAGATAAACATTAGAAATAAACAAAATTGCTTGTATTGCTGAATCAGAATGATTACAATCACCTCTAATCTGTTTGATTAGACGAAGAACACAAATTGTTCTTAGGGTTTTACAACCTTAGAGGCTTATGAAAACTTAAACAAAAAGCAATTACAAACTTGAATATGCAGAAACTTCTAATACAATAGAAAAACCTATTCTATGTATTTATTATGCTTTATGATTTGTTTCCTTGATGGACTCTGACTTCTCTGATAGTAGATAAGCTGGAATCTTCATGTAAATATCTTTTCCTGAATATCAGCACTTTCTCTTTATAAAACTGTTGAGCAGCTTGAATCTCTTAGCAGCTTGAGCAGGGCAGCTTGAGTGAAATTACTCTGGCAGCTTGAACTTTTGTACTAGCAGCTCGAGCTTTTTTCAACTAACAACATGAACTTTGTAATTACATAGAAATTCTACTAACAGCTTGAAAAGTCTAACTAACAGTTTGAACTACTTAGAATATTTCCCAACAGCTTGGTTTTATTATGTTTAACTGGATTATTAGTTATGACAATTGTTGACTAGTTATCTATCCTAATAGGATTATGAGTATAAGTGAAACCATAATCCCGCAATTGTTGTTGTATCCACAGAACCTGTGAACAGCAACTACCAGCAGCAACGTATTCGGTCTCGCACGTTGACACGGCTACCGAAGTCTGTTTCTTGCATTGCCAGGAAACGAGTCTCCCTCCTAGGAACTGACAACCTCCAGTTGTTGACTTGCGCGTCAAGCTGCATCCACCGTAGTCTGAATCCGTGAACGCCTCCAATTCCAGATCGCCCTCCGCCTGATACCAAAGTCCCAGCTTCGGTTTCGACTTGAGGTATCATAGAATCCGCTTCACAGCTTTCATGTGCATCTCTTTCGGATTAGCTTGAAACCTAGCACAATTACAAACAGTAAACATAATATCAGGTCTTGAAGCAGTTAAATACATAAATAACCCAATCATGGCCCGATATAACGTCGGATCCACATCGGTATCACTTTCAGTACCCGGTCCGAGATTGTGATTCACTTGAATCGGCGTGCTGAAATGAGCTGTCAGTTTTGTCCCTTCCATCCCGAAGCGCTCTAATATGTCGTAGACATACTTCGTCTAAGATAAACATCCCCTCACTCTTTTGGTCAACTTGCAAACCCAGAAAGAAGTTCAACTCACCCATTGCACTCATCTCGAATTTTGACTTCATCACCTTTTCAAAATCCTTGCACATTTGCTCGTCTGATGATCCAAAGATGATATCATCGACGTACACTTGTACCAAGATGAAGTGTTCTCCTTTTCGTTTTACGAACAACGTACTGTCTATCCTTCCTCTTTCAAACCCATTTTCTAACAGATGGTTGGACAGAGTCTCGTACCACACCCTTGGTGCTTGATGCAATCCATACAGAGCCTTATCTAATCGATATACTCTGTCTGGATATTTCGGATCTGTAAACCCGGGCGGCTGTTCCACATACACCAGTTCCTTCACTTTCCGATAAAGGAAAGCATTCTTAACGTCTAGCTGATAAACCTTAAAGCCCTTGAAGGAAGCAAAATGCAGAAACAAACGAATTGCTTCCAACCTTGCTACTGGCGCGAAAACCTCATTGTAATCGATTCCTTCCTCTTGGTTGAAACCCTTTACAACTAACCTTGCTTTGTTGCGAGTGACTATACCCCGATCGTCTCTTTTGCAATTAAAAACCCATTTGGTTCCTATTGCTATTTATCCTCGAGGTAAAGGAACTAACTCCCACACTTCTAGTTTCCTAAATTGTGACAGTTCATCCTACATCGCTTCAACCCAAGAGTTATTTTTTAGTGCCATTTGCACGTTTTTCGACTCTACTTGCAAGATAAAACAAGAATAGAGGCAGGTATGAAAGGCCTCAGAGTCATTTATCATTGACAACAACACAGTGTTGTTATTTAAACTACTCCTAGTCCTGACACCCGCATTAGGATTTCCGATGATGCTTTCTATAGGATGGTTCTTGTTGATCCTAGATGTCTCTATCTCGTCAACTCTCAGATTATCTCCTAAATTTGATCCTATTTCACCTAACGGGGTGTAACATCCGGCATTAAACCAGGTTAGCATATACGACCTAATCTGTATTTAATAGGCAATTATAACCTAATCAGTGATCATTAGAAATTAATCAAGTAATTAACAAGGTTCATTAGAAAATTCAACTCAATTAGAATCAAATTCATCGGTGCGATGAATTGGGAAATCAATTAATCCGATCAATTTACGATATGAAGGGTTAATTCATCTAAGTACGTAATTAAATTATGATTGGTAACACTAATCATACACTAATACAATTACTTAACATTAATTATGCAAGACTAAAACAATTCATTAAAACAATGCATCCATAAGTATTTATGAAATTACATAAAAAGGGAAATACAAGAATACATTCTGAATACATTTATACAAAAAAAATGTAAAATACATGGAAAATACCTTCACATGGCCAGCCCTCATAGTACACACACACACACACTTGATTTTCAATTTTATATTAAGAACACCATGCACCATCTACATCAAATCTACTTTCTCCATTCCCCTTCATTTCACCATTCTCTTTAAATTCAACCAAGTGTGCACTCAACCTCCATTTGAAAGACCAAGACTTTTCCTATAAATAGAGAGCTTCCCTTTCATTATTTTCACACCAAAATCTCTCTTTTTCTCTCTCAAAACCGGATCGACACACACTACAAACATTTTCACTCAAGTGTTCTTGGTGAAATTCAAGTGTTCTTGGTGAAGTTCAAGTGTTCTTGGTCCAAATCTTGCAAGAGTTCCAACTTCTTCTCAATTTCATACTCCTAACACTTCAAAGTAAGTAAATACTAGCTTATTTCATCTTATTTTTATGTTTATATAAGTCTTTCATAATATATGTAATCACCAACAACAACAAGTTTCATAAAAACTCAAGTTTATAAATTTCTAGTTTTTGTTTTTAAGTTGTTTTTTTTAATATATAAACACATCATATAAGTGTAAATATTATGAAAACAAGTGATATATACGTGTTTTATACCTTTTATACAAGTAGTCTTTGAATAAACAACAAGAATCACTAGTTATCTCAAGTTTATAAACTACGGATTTTCGGCCGAAAATTTATATCGATTTTGAAAAGTCATAACTAATTCATAACTTAACGAAACGAGTTGATTCTTGTCTCAAAAGTGAGATCTATGTATTAACTATAGATCTAGAAGTTTTCATAATTTATTTTGGATTTTAAGACCTCCAGAAATTATTTGGGAAACCGAAAGTTTGACAGCTTAAAAATGGCCAACATAGGGTTTTCAACAAGCTTTTTCCCCAACCTAAACATCTCAAAAAATGGTCGTTCTTGATTTTAAAAATCCTTTGTATATAGTAGTTTAATGTCCTAGAAAAATCAAAGCCTAAAGCGTTTTGGAGCTTGGTAAAAAACAGCCTCAAAGTAGGCCGAAAAACCTTCGAAAAAGCTGGAAAATTATATATATATATATATATATATATATATATATATATATATATATATATATATATATATATATATATATATATATATATATATATATATATATATATATAGAATCAGGTTCATCAGCGTACCTATAAGATTCCAGCGTACCTTAATGTGAATGATCATTCACATATATTTTTTTTAATAGACATATATAAGACAACATTATAAGACTTTTTTTCAAAAGAAGTAACATCATAAATCTTGTGAATGGTAAAAAAAGATCATATGAATGGTCATTCACACCATTCACATGGTGTGAAATGACCATTCACATGGATGACCATTCACATAAATATGCATTGAGCATTCACATAATTTTTAAGAACACAGAAAGTGTGAATGTATGTGTGTTAGGCACAAAAAGGCCTCAGTCAAACCTGTTCTACATCTGAGGGGGAGATTTATATTCAAACCTGTTGATGCATTTGAAGGTTGAATTTAAGGCCTGTTATATGCCTTATTGAAACCTGAAAATGATTTGCAATATCAGTCTAAAGCTGTGCTATATGTTGCATGTGTTGCAACTAAGACAGTTTGTCCAAGCTGCTCTGTCTGCTGAACAGGCTGGACATAAACTGTCTACGCTGCTCTACACTGTTGAGCAGCTTGGGCATTTTTAAAGTGTTCTGTTCTTTGTGAACAGAACCTGTTCTTTGTGAACAGGCTAAACACTTTATGGAATATGTTTCCAAGTCATCATGTATTGTTTTTGACTACAAGATCAGTTTACAAAGTCGAAGACAAAGTGGAAAACAGAACTGCTCAGCCTGCCCACGCTGTTCTGTAACATGAAGACAAAAGGTTATTTGAAAAAGGTTGACAGACCTTTTTCTTATATCAAAATAGGCCTTTACAAGGAAGAAAGACGCAAAGTTGACATTCCTAAATTAGTTAAAGGCAATGCAACAGTAGACAAAGTAAAAAGACAAAAGTTCTGCACATGTGAAGACAAGTCTGCTTTTTCAGAAAAGTGCAGAAAAGGTTATGTTGTCTTTTCAACAAGACTTCTCCTTTTTCATTCCGTCCAATGAAGATGTTTCTTTTAGATCCTCTGAGTGGGTATAAAAGGAAGCTTCTAAGGTCAGAAAGATAGTTGAAGAAAGCTAAGTGCTGAAACCAAGAGTGAACGTGCAAGTGTGATTTCATGCATGCAAGCCTTCTGTGTAAACCAGCATCTGTGTGTCTAAGCTGTTTTACATAAGCTGTTCCCTTAAGTCTTGTAAACACAGTGAGTGCTTCTTAGTGAGTGTATTCATTGTATTCTAGTTTGAGTTTGTCTTAGACTAGTGAACATACTGTTGTATCTGTCATCTCAGCTTGAACTATTCCGCATTCAAGCTTGTTTGTAATTAACAAATTGTTGATAATACATACAAACATTGAGAAAAGAGTGTGTAGTTTTTTAAATTGCTGTATTCACCCCCCCTCTACAGCTTATAACTATATACTTTGGGAACCTCTCGGGACCTACAGCTGTGCTACATTCACACACATTCATCCACACGTAGTACTCTCTCTACATCTCTCTACGATTTCCGGTAATAGAAGCAAGACTTTTTCTAGAAGTCTTTTAAAAATCATCACACAAACAACAATAAACAAGATTCATTAACAAATCTAAGGAATTTGAGCTTACAAGAATGAAATTAGTAACTGTTTGTGGTGTGTGTGTGTGTGTGTGCGTGTGCGTGTGTGGGTTAGGACATTGGATGAAGCATTTATATGTTGATCTTGAACCAAAACTTGGTGTCCAAAAGTTGTACGAAACATGTTATAAATCATTTATATGTTGATCTTTAGTGTTTTAGTGGATCAATTTAGAAATAGTGAAGGTTGAATGACATTTAATGGACCAAGGCTCGAGGCCTCAAGTCTCGGCTTTGTGAGGGGCTCGAGATTTGAAGACTTAGCCTCGGCCGTAGTCTTGGCAATGGAGTCTCAGACACCCTCACTCTCTTCTCAATCTATCTTCAAGGCTCGGGGTATGCTTTGTACTTGTGAGAGACAGAGAGACTCTAAGAGAATAAACTAAAGTCACAAAAAAGAAGAGACTCCGAGTCTCATGATCCTGAATATAAAAACTTACTAAGTGAAAAAGGGAGAGACTCTGAGATTCTAGGTGGAAAAAAGGGAGAGATTCTGATTCTTTAGGTCTTGAAGTAAAAAATAAACTGTTAAAAAGCAAGAGACTCTGAGGTTCTGGGTGATGAAAGCCAAGAGACTCTGAGTTTGTAGGTATTGATACAATGTTAATGTATAATACATAATCATTCCATTTAAGATTAAATACATAACAATTAAGCTCCAAAACGTAAGCATTAACAACAAAAACATATAATTGAGTTCAATGAAGATAATAAAGCTTACAAACAAGATGATAATGACTTGATTAACATGGTAAAATCTATATGACATGGGATAGCAGCTAAAAGCACATAAAGCCTAAAGATAAAGCAATATGGAAAGACAATGGCACTAAAAGGACATAAAATCTGAGTAAAAGCTAGAAGAATAAGCAAAACAAGAGTTGTCAGGATAAGCTAAACCCAGTAAATGATAAAAGATTGTGATGATATAATAGTCTGTTTAAGCATCAAAGCACGAGCCAGAGCGCTAATAAAATCTTGTTAAAGTTAAACCTAGAGCAAAAGTAAAGCAAAAGCATGCAAAGCAAACCTGTGAGTTGTACATTTTACTTTTACTGCACGTTAGGTAATTTGAGACTTAGGTGTTGTTTGTTTTTTAAGAGGTTAAATGTCTGAAGTTTGAAAACCACGTCTGAAATTAAGAGGAGACCTTAACATCTGAAATTAAGAGACTCTTAAGTCAGAACCTAAACAAACAAACTTTATTTATTATAGATCTGAACTTTAGACTTCAGACGTTTTTAAGAGGCTCTTAATGGAAAACAAATGAGGCCTTACTTTCCAGCTTACCATTCTTTGGCATTCTTTTAATTATAGACAACTTAGTTAAGATGTTTAGCACGACCATCTAAAGCTCAATATACTAGCAGGATATTTAACTTAAAATTCATAGCATTTATGTAGTTATTCTTTTGCAAAGCTTAGCACGAACACTTTTGTGCAATGATTGGGTGGCAGTCTAAGCTAATATAGTGCTATTTATATGATGAAAGCACTTGGGCTGCAGAGCGTCCTCCGATGATACCCACGTTGCCTACTGCTAGCCCAATATGTGGTTGATTCCCACTTAATGCCTACGTGTGATGTTATCATCATCATATTGTAATCTATTCATTTAATTTCTCAATAGCGGAAATAATTTTATACTGTTCGAGCAAAGGATAGATCATAGTAGCATATTGATCAATACCTTTGAGCATGGCAGCATGGTGTAGTAAGGCAGGAATGTGAAAACATAAATACATTTTAAATGTAATTTTCTACTAACTGACAAAGCTATTAGCTTACCAATTGTTGCATTATTATATTCTAGGTAAAGCAAAGCCTCAGCTAGACCAAGCTCACTGGTTTAGACTTGTTAAAAGCTTGAAGTGCATAGACCCGTACTTAACAACATTTTGGGTACTTAGCTGATGTTCAAAAACATTCGGAGCTGGGTAGTGGTTATATTTTGTATTATGGATGTAATAGCATAGCAAGTATACCCTTATAATTAAAGTTTCAAACTTTGTCTGTAATATCTTATAACCTGTTTAACTAATCTTTGTTAGTTGTTGATTGAAATTTGTATTACCACTAGAACTTGCTAAAAGGAACCACTAATTTTAGCATGTTTATTCATCACTGATAGCACATGATTTTGAAACTACAACTTCACTTGACATCAAAGATGCAACCAATGTGTAATTCATGTGATTTGGCTTAAACACACGCAAAAAGTATTTCGCACATGACCCAACAAGGTGCATTCGAGATCTATGAGGATAATAAATGGACGTTTGATCTAGCAAAAAAATGTAGTCTACAATGATCCAAACAAGCATATAATTACTTGATATCACTTCATTCAAGAA
>JAANYP010005155.1:267500-522305 GCA_020465985.1 Centrapalus pauciflorus
GAGTGTGTGTGAAGCTATTACAGTCTGCTTAAGCATTAAAACACGAGCCAGAGCGCTAATAAAATATTGTTAAAGTTAAAGCTAGAGCAAAAGTAAAGCAAAAGCATACATAGCAAACATGTGAGTTGTAGATTTTACTTTCACTACACGTTATGTACTATAAGACTTACTTTGCAACTTATCATTCTTTGGAATTCTTTTAATTATAGACAACTTAGTTAATCTATTCAGCAAGATAACTTGATCATCTAAACCTCAGTATACTAGCATAATATTATTTTAACATTCTCAGCATTTATGTAGTTATTCTATTGCAAAGCATAGAACCAACACTTTTGTTTAGTGATTCGGTGGCAGTATAAGCTAAGATAGTGTTATTTATATGATGAAAGCACTTGGGCTGTAGAGCATACTCCGATGATACACACGTTGCCTACTAGTGGCTAGTCTAATATGCAGTTGATGCCCACTTAATGCGTATCTGAGGTGTTATCATCATCCTAATGTAATCTATTCATTTAATGTCTCAATCGCAGAAACAATTTTATACTGTTCGATCAAAGCATGGATCATAGTTGCATATTGATCAGTACATTCGAGCATGACAACATTGTGTAGCAAGGCAACACACGACACACTTAAATGTGTGTTAAATGTATATGAAACTAACTCGCTAAGCTATTAGCTTACCAATTGTTGCATTATTATATTCAATGTAAAGCAAAGCCTCGGTTAGACCAAGCTCATTGGTTCAGACTTCTTAAAAGCTTGAAGTGCATAGACCCGTACTCAACAACATTTTTGGTACTTAGCTGATGTTCAAAAAAGTTCGGAGCTGGGTATTGGTTATATTATGTACTATGGATGTAATAGCATTGCAAGTGTACCTTTTAATTTAAGTTTCAAACTCTGTTTGTAAATATTATAACCTGTTTTACAAATCTTTCTTAGTTGTTGATTGATATTTGTATTACCAGTAGACTTTGTTAATAAGACTCTTACGAAGTTGGGTTTTACAGTTTGGTATCAGAGCAATATTTTTAGTGAATCACTGTATTATGTGTGATACATGATCTCAAACTCTGGCAATGTTATGATATCAATCATGTTAGGATGGCAAAAACTAAGATAGGTTTCAGAGACTAGTAGGACGCGGGAAAAAGGGAACCAAATTAGTATGCTTTAAACTAAATGTTGCATGATTTATATTTTTCAGAATGATGTCTGGAAATGATGCACCTTTGGATGATCTTACCCCACAAAATATATTGGAGATGACGCAACAATTTTTAGCACAAAACAATGAATTTCATATGCAAATGCTAGCATAAAATAATGAACAACAAGGCAAATGTTAGTCCAAAACAACGAGCAACAAACTAGGCTAATTCAAGAACAATTTTGAGCTTGTACTGAGGTTGATGCTAAAAGAAAAGTCGATAGGAGAAACAAAGAAAAGACAAGGAAACTGAGAAAAATGAAAGTAACCAGGACTCGTAAAATGAAAATGACACTCTTACAAGCTGAACAGCCAAAAGGCTGTAAATTTAATGACTTCAAAGCAAGCGGTGCCATTACTTTTGAAGGCACAGTGGATTCAGTCCAAGTATTGGACTGAATAGCTCATACTGAAGAAATCTTCACTATCTTAGAATTCCTCGACAAAAGGAAAGTCTCGTTTGTTACAACTCTATTTGTTGAAGCAGCACGCGCATGATGAAAGACACGAAACAGCATCTATGGGGAAGCTTTGATTAATACATTAGATTGGGAGCAATTCTTTGAGATTTTTTATGTATAGTATTACCCGATCAACCAGTAAGACAAGGATTATGTGCAGCTGATGCAACTTAAGCAAGACACGAAAACTGTTGACAAATATGAGCATGAGTTCTCCAGGCTATGCGGATACTCTTCGTATCATGTGGCGACTAAGGACAGAAAGATGAATCACTTTTAGAAAGGGTAGATCCGTTTTATAAGCCGCAAACGTGTGGCATGAAATTTAAGTCTTATCTCAGAATAGTTAAAAACGGAACATATGATAAAGCGTGAGTTGGTATACTCGAACTACCGAACATATATGAGCATAGTGAATCTTACCAGCCCATCTCCTCTAAAGATACAATGATTTACTCGATTTATCAATCCAGCTATTTCAGGTGTATAACAGATCTAATAGTTCTCTTAACCACATAAAGAAAGATCGTATACGATTCATAATGAGCCATAGCTATGTCGTCATTTCAAGAAAATACGTTGCAATCCTGATAAAGTAATCTGTTATGTCAACAACCAGATTGAGCACGAAAGAAAAGAATGTCCACGAAGCAACAATGCATGTTTTGATTGCGGATACGTAAGCCATTATGTAAATTAGTGCCAAAAACCTTTCAGGTAGATTTAACCATAACCATTTGTTGGAGGAGCATCACAAAGGAGCAATGCAACAACACCTCAGGCCAGGGCGTGTGCATTCCATATTACTACAGAGGAAGCAAAAGAGACACCAGACTTTGTTACGGGTACTTTTATGCTCAACTCTTTACCTTCTAGAATTCTTTTTTATTCCAGCGCAAACAGATCATGCGTTTCTAATACTTTTGCACGGCAAGAGCCACATTCTCCATCAAAGGTTACTGTGATTCTTGACTTAGAAAAAACCAGAAATAACTACGTCATGGATGAATCTAGATATTGTAACTCTACTCTTCTCGTAAATGATCTTGTCTTAAATCTTGACATGAATCCGACTTCACTAAAAAAAAACTTTGATGTCATTGTTGGGATGGATTGGCTAGTCCACGACAAATCCACAATCTTCTACAATGGACACATAATTGAATTCAGTTCTTTTGACGGTCACATTCTTAGAATCAAGGGAGAAAATATAAAATGTGCACACTACTTCATTTCTACTGCTAAAGCTCAGAAGTATATATCAAAGTCCCCAAATCTTATCGTTGATATGCCATCTCTAAATCTGAATCTAAGAAGAAGATTGTTGGTGATGTGCCAATTGTCTGTGAATTCCCGGACATGTTTCTGGATGGTATTTCGTGAATGCCGTCGGATAGACAAGTTAAATTTGGGATAGACCTAGTTCCTAGAGCTGTACCAAAAGCCAAGGCACCATATAGACTTACACCTATAGAAATGTAGGAAATGGCTAAGCAGTTGCAGGACTTGCTAGACAGAGGCTTCATCAGATCATGTTCATGACCATGGAATGCATCTATTCTATTTGTCAAAATGAAATATGGAACATTTCATATGTGCATCGAATAAACAAGGTGATTTTAAAGAACAAATTTCCCTTAGCCACTAATAAATGATCTGTTTGATCAGTTGCAAGGTGCCAGTTTCTTTTCAGTAATGGATCTACGATCGGCCTATCATCAGGTTAAAGTCGTAGAATAATGTATTCCTAAGATTGCATTTCGCATAAGATATGGCCACTATGAGATCCTATTGATGCCATTTGGTATGATAAACAATCAAGTCTCAATCATGGATTTAACTAGTTGCGTTTGTATATCAATGCTTGACAAATTCTTTCATCGCCTTCATTGACGACATTCTGTTCTATTCAAATAAAGAAGAAGATCATGATGTGCATCTTAGAGAATTGTTAGAGTTTCTGCGCAAAGAGCGACTCTATGCAAAATTCTCTAATTGTGAATTCTACCAGCAACAACTATACTATTCATATATATATATATATATATATATATATATATATATATATATATATATATATATATATATGTATATTTCTCAATAACCTTTGTTCTAATTAGTCAATATAACCTAAAGCTAAATTTTAAACTCATTATTACTTTTACATTCAATTTCATGGTTATGTGATCTCTAGCGAGGCAATTTCTGTCGACCCAGCAAATGGGAAGCATCATGAAATGCTTCTAAGTTCAGAAGTTTTCTTAGATTGGCAGGATACTACAGACGATTTATAAAGGACTTCTCCAAAAATTTTTTCCCACTTACAATGCTTACACGAAAGAATACTCTGTTTGTGTGGATTGAATAGCAACAAGAAGCATTCTCTATTTTAAAGCATAACTTATTCAATGCGCCAGTTCTAGCCTTACGAAAAGGCGGTGATGACTTCATGGTTTATAGAGATGCCTCTTGTACTGGTCTAGGATGTGTGTAGATGTAAAGAAGAAAAGTTATTGCCTACACTTCAAGGCAATTGAAGGACTATGAGAAAAGCATGCTAACTCATTTTCTTCAGTTAGCGGTGGTCACATTTGCATTAAGATCTTCCGACGTTACCTATATGGGACGAAGTGTAAGCTCTACACTTACCACAAAGTCTAAAATATCTCTTTACTTGGAAAGATCTCAACATGATATAGATCCTGTCTATCGAGGTAATCAAAAACTATGATTACGAGATTTTTTACCTTCCAGACAAGGCGATTGTTGTCACGAATGCTCTAAGTAGCTAGTCATATTCTGATCAATGCTATTAGCCCTATTGTATTCTCTTCTATACTGTTGAAAGATATTAGTGCGACTCAAAATGAAGCACTCAAAGAAGAGAATCTTGTTGCTAAAATCTTAAAGGGCAATTGCAATCTCATTCTATGAAACATATGAGACTCCAAAGTTTAAACGCTAATCACGTTTGGGTTCAAAAATAAGGTTATGTTTGTGCCAATTAATATTCTAGCTGAAACCCATAAATCCAAGTTCTCTATTCATTCTAGTAGCTCGAAGATGTATTATGATTTGAAAGCTTATTTCTGGTGGCCAGAAAAGAGATGTCGGTCAAATGGTTAAGGTAGAATAGAAAATTCCATATGGAAATTCTCAACCATTGGCCATACGTGAATGGAAATTAGAGCGTATAACCATGGAATTTGTAACGAAGATTACAAAGACTAAGATGCAACATGACTCCATCTGGGTTGTCATGAATAGACTGACAAAGACTCCATATTTCTAGTCGATTTGCGAGAGTTATTCTTTCGAAAAGCTGGCACAGATGTACCTTAATGAGATTATTACTCGACACAGTGTGCCTAAATCCATTGTATCTGATCGTGATAGTTATTTGACTTATATGTTCTGGAGCGCTCTATAAGAAGGCCTTAGTACTCAGATCGCTATAAGTACTATGAAACACCCAAATGCAAAGGGTCAAAGAGATTGAACAATCTTAACTCTTGAAGACATGCTCAAGGCTTTCATTCTTGATATAGGTGGTCACTGGGATGACACATGCCTCTGGTGGAATTCTCATATAATAACAATTACCATTCTACTATCAAGATGACGCTATTTGAGTCCTTATATGAATGAAATTGTAGGACTCCCACATATAGGCACGAGACGCGTGAGACACCAATTATTGGTCATGCACTTCATCAGATTACAAATGAGAAGATTGAGCTACTTAGAAGACATATAAAGAAAGCCCAAAGTCGTTAAAAGCCCTATTTTGATCATCAACACAAGTCTGTACACTTCATTGTTAATGATTCGGTGATGCTCAAGGTATTCCCAATGAAAAATGTGGTTCGTTTAATCAAGTGCAGAGCTAGCTCCAAGATTTATTGGTCCGTTCAAGATTATTGAAAAGATATGAAATCAATTGTATCATTTTGAACTGCCAACTGATTTGGTTGGAGTACATCCGGTGTTTCATATAACTCATCTCAGGAAGAGTTTATATCATGAGCGGGAATCACATATTCCTCACATTGACTTGCAAGTTGATGAAAAGCTTTGCGTTATTTAATGGCTATACAAAGATCCCATTAACTCATCGAAAGTATAAACCAACAGGCCTTCGGCTCCTCACTTGATGCTATAACATGGTAAAAATTAGGTGTTAAACTACGCAACACTTTGGTTACATCGTGTTTTCTTAGTGTAAGGACTCTCAATGATCGCATCTAATTCACAAGTCTTGCTACTCACCAAATGAAGGTCTCTTCATGTTTTAAATATATGGTTTTAAATTTTCAACTTGACTGCTACCATCTTGGAAGATCCCTGATACTTCTCTCGTAATTAACGATGTTGTTGATGCTGCTGTACTTGTGAGAAAATTTATTTATGCACTACTTTATGAATAATAGTACTCTATAGATTATCTTCCTGTTTTCTTTTCATATGTCTTGATCCTCATCTTCACTAACAGTCAACGAAGTCTGTCTTAAGACTTTAAGAGTGTCTTGATTTTGATACTCGGTCTTTGAAAGTTTGATTGTTGGTTGTGTAACACCAAATGCTCCAATCTGTTTTTCCATGGGAATATACCCATTTTAGCTCTAATATCAAATGTTTGTTTTCATTGCAAAATTAGAGGAGAGTTAATTTTGTTGCATAAGTTTTTTGGAAATACCATGCCCTTTATTGGCTTAGTGATAAACTTCTTATCTACTTTTTATTTAACTCATGACTTAGCACTTATCCATAACTTTAAACTACTTCTCATGTCATGATAACTGCTTTATTAATAATGCTAATCATTTGATGCAGTAAACTCTCTTTAATCACTTTCAACTGAATTTGAATCCTATCTTTAATAGAAACTTCCACGGATTAGTATAAATATTCAATGAATTCTTTGATTACTATCGAAGTCGTTACAAAGTAAATAACTACATGTTTAATCAGTATAATCATCGTTTCCATGCTTCTTTGTCGCATACAATTTTCCTATAAACTCTTATTCAAGTTAAACCTCAAAGATCCCTCCTTGTTTTTTACACTAAAACATGCAATACTTTCTTGTTCAAAGGATTCAGTTTGATACATTTAAGTATTCAAATTTGATTAATCTAGGATTTCCTTGAAAATTCCACATTATTGTTAATATTTTTTTATCTGGGGGTTGGCGGCAGGGGTGTGTTGGGTGGGGGTTGGTTTGCTTAAGTGGATAGGAACAAAATTATTTTTTTAGTATGTGCAAGGATTGGAATTCCTTTAAAGACAAAATTCATTTGAAGGGTATGAGATTTAACAAATTTGGTGGACAATGCTTTTGATAGTGTTATCAAAGTTTTTCGAATCGTTTCTATGCTTTTCTTGTAATATTTTTGCTCCTTTTGGTTTTGAATATTTTATCCTATATACAAATCTTTTGTGTTTCCTTGTTTGAAGAACATCAATAAGATACAGGAAACCATCCCTTTGGTTTAACAGTCTAATATCTGGATTTTTGTAATCCATTGTGATAAGGAGATAAATCTTCAAGAGCATTGGAGTTTATATGTGTACTTGGTTTTAGTTCTATCATATGTTTTAAGTAATATTTGCACTCTTTAAACATAAAGTAATATCTTGGTCAGGGTACCAACTTCTTCACAACATAGTCATTTATATAATGTAATCTATGATATTGAGTGACTTTCTCCTAACTTTAGACAACTTGTTATGTTTGCATGCTACTTTATAAGCATAGAAATAATTACGTATAAGTTAGAGTGATCATACCATATAATGAGGATATACACTATTCATGACAAAACTTATGTATGGTCAACAATTGTCAGTTAAATATAGGAGTAAGATATCAAAAATATTAAAAGAAATCAAAAAATTTATATAAAACAAATGTAATGGACAAGTAGTTAGTGAATGTCAGGAAAATAATGTAAACATATCACACATCTAGCAACATGAACTAAATTACATAATAGTTTAATGGTACACAATCAACACAAATACAAGAACACCATTTCTATTTAATTATGTAGTAAGTACTTATGCATTAGTATTTAATGATTTGTTCATCTTTAGGTAATTCTACAATCTCCGTTTCCCTCTCTAATCATCAAAAAAATCAATGTTACTTTTTTATAGAAGGTATATTTATGTATCAAAAAAAAGAAAATTTTAATTAAAAAAATTAAGAAAAACGTACTTGTTCCTTTCCTTGTGACTGATATGAATTTTCAACAATGCTGTTGCCAGACCTTTGTGGTTGTCGAATCGTATGCCCACAATAAAGGGAGTCAAAATTTCTTCGCTTCCTTCTCGTTGTATTTCTCTTACCTTTACGTACAATTTGACCTAGCCTTTTACACAAAACAAGATTTTTGAAATCAACTAGGATTTCACAAATTCGAAGATCCTCTTCAATTGTAGTGTTTATCTTGTTCTTCGACTTTTCACCCATATCAGAAATTGAAACGAAACCTGTATTGCTAGCTAGCAATTAGGTTTTAAGCAGACCGAGTTAGAGCGAAAGCGGAATGAAAAGGGAGGCCAATGGAAGGGATGAGTGGATGAGGGACAACACAAGCAACATTAATAAGGTCAATTAATGAAAGAAAATAATTTATTAAAATTTAATGCAATGATTCTAACATATGAGCGCCAAAAAGTGAATTTTCTACTGCACGCACCATTAAATTCCCAGACAATACAAATTCAAAAAATTTGTATCTACAAACTTCCCGCCTAAATATCAAGTTATCATATACAAGACGTACAAGTCTAAATTACATATTATGGAATCGTAGTCCAAATGTAAATCGCCTTAAAGACTTAAACAAATTCTCATAAAAGAAATAAAGAATACGTTTTTAGACTTGTGTGTAGAAGATAAACACACATAATATATGACACCCTTGTCAAAATATATCATACATGTCACCCATAATTAATACAACCAAACCAAATTATTACATTAATCCCATAACAAGCTTAATACAATTCATGAAATTTAAAATACATAATGTAAATGAAGTCATACACTCTATGGTGCCACAAGGTTCCGATATAGCTTCTACATACTCAATATATACCACCTACCCAATAGATCCCCATGGAAACTTCATTATTCAGTTTGTAATAATGAGTAATAGATCGTTCAAATAACTTCAACAGTGGACCTAGCTAGAAGGTCCAACAATGGATTTTCTCTTTGCTGAAAACACTTAACAACTAAAGGGTAAGCGATGCTTAGTGATTACATAGATTTCATATTCTCCAAGTCTTTATGACTCACACATCAGTCATGAAGATGACAAACGTCGTGCACCCCTTCATACACGATGTACGGACACATATATGATCATATAGCTCCACCGTGCAATTGCACAAAACAAACACATCTTCTGAGGGGAAATTATCATCGGGGATGCTATACTGCTCTTTGGGACCTCAGAGTGATCAGATTCAAGTGATATAGCCTCGGTAGCACCAGATTAACAGATATAGCTCAAAAGCTCATCATGTTGATGCACAATAAAGAATCTGAAATATATAAAACATGTATGCAGGCAACAATTTGCATCAAATATACGCAAGTTTATAGAGTGTCAAGCGAATATTAACAACATGCCTCATACAACAAACAACTAACTTAAAACAAATGTAGACATATAAATATAAGTACTAACAGTGAGTGCGTTACTTAACTTGAAATCAATATTATTCCTCCTCGGGATTTCAACCGGATTCATAATAACCAATAAATGGTTCATTACTCAATTAAATCCCCCAATGCGGGTTCAACAACACCATAAGGGACCTGTCAGATCATATATAACATTATATTTATGTTTGATCATTTAACTAAGTTTTTCATAAAATTCTAATATCTGATATCCATCTACGGATCCTTAATGGGTCCGAAGTTCGGACCATCCGATGTTCAAAATTCGGGACCCGAAGTTCATAATACTACAAAATTATACATGTTTCCATACGAGATTTACATTAGATCCGAAGTTCTTATCCAAAGTTCATGTTAACTCAAAATTATGGTTTATTGCCCCAAATATCAGATCCTTACATTTTGATTTGAAGTCCGCATGTTCATGGACTGACTCACGGAGTTACCCTCGACTCGCCGAGTCAAGATCGGAGTTCGAATCCCCCTACAAGTTTGAAGGTTTGCATGTTACAGAGGTATGATACAAAATTCGGATCATCCAAACTTCAGGTGCCAGCCGAAGTTCAGATTCCCTTCTTACATAGAAAGTTTTTATGATCCATAGTTCATGGGCGACTCGCTGAGTCGATGTGCAGACCCAGACCCAGGGGTTTTACCCAAAAATTCACCAACATCATTTTAAACTACATGTAACCCATATATTCGATTTCTTATCATATATTTAGTGTTTTTAAGTCATTTTCCATATCAATAACACTCTTTTAATTCCAGATTCAACTAAAATATGGATAAAAACATCAAGAACATAAAACATCAAATAATCATACCTTTAAGCTGAATCTGATGATAAATCTTATTTCTAATGCTTCATGAAGCTTTAATTGACGTTTATCAACTACAATTCCAGACATGCAACAACAATTTCTTAGTTATAGATTCTGATTTTTTTTTTCGATTTTAAGTTCATCCAAGATGATCCCTAAACCCCCAAATGCTAAAAGAATAAGTTCTTACCTTATATTCACCTTGAATCTTTGTATTTGTAGCTTCTAAACACAAATATCCCTATGAAATTAAAACTTGCAGCAGAATTCTTAGAGAGAAAAAATGTATGTGAGTTTGTAGGTGAAAGATGGAAATGGTGAAAATAGGTCATGAAAGACTTAAGAGTCTTCCATTTCCTATTGTGTAATTACACAAGTGGTCCTTACACTTGCTTATTTTCCTAAATAACTTCAATGTTTTGTTTAATATTAACCACTAAACATTATAAATATCATATTACCTATTTATAAAACATATATCTATGATTCCATAATTATTCGCAATACAACAACCAACATTCCTTGAAATTTATTCTTACATAAATAAAATTTTCATAATTGATCCAACCTGATTACAATCAATTACATATTCCAACTAATAAACCGTAAATTACAATGATTAATTTCATAGCATGTTACAGCATGGGCTCCACCATGCTAAAACTTCATCCTTCAAGTTATTTTGCTTTAAACAGTTGCGGATACATTAATATCATGTTAGCTTTTTACTCCCATGTATGATTAGCTCCTTTATGGTGCTTCTATCATATCAGCACCATTTCTATTTCCTTCTTCCTCAGCATTTTGACTTTAGTCTCCAAAACACATTCACGCTATTCCACGTAACGAAGCCTCTCGTCAATCTCCAACTCTGTATGGTCAGCCCAATCTTCATTCCTGGTGGTGAACGATTCCTTATATTTCCTACATGAAACACTTGGTGTATGCCTGACACCACATTAGGCAAGTCCAAATAATACGACTGATTCTCAATCTTATTAACGGGCCCACAAATCTCGGTGCTAACATTCCTCTATTAACAAATTGAGTAACACCTCTCATCGATGATGCCTTCTAGTATTCCCAATCATCCTTATCAAAACTTATTGGTTTATGTCTTCTCTCATGATAGTATTTTTGAGGATCCCGGGCCGCTTTAATATTCTGCCTTACAAGCAGTATATTTTTGTTCGTCTCCTGTAATAATGCAGTCTTAGCAATCAGAGTCTCTCCAGTTTCTCTCCAACACGTAGGTGTTCTACACCTCCTCCCATACAGTGCCTTAAACGGTGTGTAGGTCCCGAGAGGTTCCCAAAGTATATAGCTTTAAGCTGTAGAGGGGGGGGGGAATACAGCTATTTAAAAACTACACATTATTTTCTCAATGTTTGTATGTATTATCAACAATTTGTTAATTACAAACAAGCTTGAATGCGGAATAGTTCAAGCTGAGATGACAGATACAACAGTATGTTCACTAGTATAAGACAAACTCAAACTAGTATACAATGAATACATTCACTAAGAAGCACTCACTGTGTTTACAAGACTTAAGGGAACAGCTTATGTAAAACAGCTTAGACACACATATACTGATTTACACAGAAGGCTTGCATGCATGAAAATCACACTTGCACGTTCACTCTTGGTTTCAGCACTTAGCTTTCTTCACAACTCTTTCTGTCCTTAGAAGCTTCCTTTTATACTCATTCAGAGGATTACTAGAGAAACATCTTCATTGGACGGATGAAAAAGGAGAAGTCGTTGTTGAATGACAACATAACCTTTCTGCACTTTCTGAAAGCAGACTTGTCTTCACATGTGCAGAACTTTTGTCTTTTTTACTTTGTCTACTGTTGCATTGCTTTAACTAATTTAGGAATGGGTCAACTTTGCGTCTTTCTTCCTGTAAAGGCCTATTTGATATAAGAAAAAGGTCTGTCACCCTTTTTTCAAATAACCTTTTGTCTTCATGTTACAGAACAGCTGTGGCAGGCTGAAGCAGTTCTGTTTTCACTTGTCTTCGACTTGTAAACTGATCTTGTAGCCAAAACAATACATGATGACTTGAAAAACATATCCATAAAGTGTTAGCCTGTTCACAAAGAACACAGGTTCTGTTCACAAAGAACAAACACTTTAAAATGCCCAAGCTGCTCACCAGTGTAGAGCAGCGTAGACAGTTTATGTCCAGCCTGTTCAGCAGACAGAGCAGCTTGGACAAACTGTCTTAGTTGCAACACATGCAACACATAGAACAGCTTATGACTAATATTGCAAATCATTTTCAGGCTTCAATAAGGCATATAACAGGCCTTAAATTCAACCTTCAAATGCATCAACAGGTTTGATTATCAATCTCTCCCTCAGATGTAGAACAGGTTTGACTGAGGCCTTTTTTTTGTGCCTAACAATCTCCCCCTATTTGCAATAACCAGTCTAAGCTGGTCTTATCAAAAATCATTATATATTTTTACAGTACATTTTGCTGAATTGAAATACAGTAAAGTAAAAGATCAGTTTATATATACACTGATTCTTGATTACATACAACAACACCTGTTTTTACAAGAGTACAACTAATGTACTAAAGTATTTTACAACTAATGTAAAAGAAAAGATTACAACTTATGTAATAATGTACAACTAATGTACAAGATGTTTGGACTGTTTGTGTTGGGAGCAGATAATGGCAAGCCTGTCCAACTGATGGACAGCTCCCATTCTTCACCTACCCAGATGGCAGGTGGACTTCATTACACTAGAGGGGGTTCCTGGAACATCTTTTCCATTTCTTCTCTTGTATCCTCAAGTTCTTGAATTTCACTTCTGATGAACATGAACTTGGGATCATTAAGCTCTCCTCTTTCATAGAAGCCTCTGAGCTGATCCCAGACGGCTGCTCTCCATCTGCTAGACTGCCTAAATGAAACTGCAAGTCTGAAGGCGGCAAGTTGTCTCAGATCAACTTTGTATAGCTCTAAGGCTCTTTGGAAGCATTTCTTCTGAGTTAGGGGATCTACAAAAAATGCCCCCAACTCAGGTTCTTCAATAATTTTGCCATCCTCAAACTCTATTCCACTTGGCAGGCTATGATCAACTCCCTTCATTTCAATGGCATAGTCGCCCTGTTCGATCAGTGTAAGGAGTAGCTCCATCTCTGTGTCCTTCTTTGTTCTCCTGGCCTTTATTTTTGGATGTGTCACAAAGACACCTTCACTAATTTCCTTAGATATCAGGCCAAGATCCTTTACTCTTTCCATCAACTTCTTGACATATGCCCTGATTTGTTTAGCAGTTTCAGACTTTGATTCACTCAGGGCAACTGTCAGCTCAATCCACTCCCTGTATCCCATCTGTGCTACATCAGTGTGGTCATAAGTTTCCAATTCTGGGCCTGTTGCACCCATCCTTGTTATTTTAAGCTTCCACTGACTGCCTTTCCTTGATACAGGGACAGCTTTGACAATTGCTTCCTTGGCTAGCCTTCTTTCAGCAACATCATGAAACTTTTTCTTAGCCAAGTTGTCAAAGTGGTATTGAGCCCTTGCATGGGGTACCGTTGATTTGGTCACAGAGACCTGAGTACCCTTCTCTACTTCCTTCTCTTTCTCCCATGCTGATTGTCTGGCAGCTTCCATTATTTTCTTTTGCACCTCCAAGGTAGACATTTTAATTTTCTTTGCTTCTTGGAGTGCAAAGGATTTAGCAGCTTTAGCAGATTCTTCTTCTTTTCTCAATTCCTCCAGAGCTTGAAGCTGTTCTTCCCTAAACTCAAAGTACTTGTGCATAGGAAGACCCATCTCTTTAGCTCTGGCCTTGTGAAATTGAATTTCTGCCTGTTTCTGCTGCATGGGATCATCAACTGCCTTTTCTTTTCCTTTAGCTGCTGCTGTAGTGACAGCAGCCTCAGGAATTTCCTCTGCTTCTTCTTCTTCTTCAGATAGAATCAAGTGCCTCCTTTTACTGCTAGGCCTGTCCTCAGAAATGACTTCCTCCCCCTTGGACTGAGCAGGGATTGGAGAGACAGCCTGAGTAGGCAAAGCAGCTTGAGAGACACCTGCAGCTGTACCTGTTTCAAAGACATCTGCTGGCTGACCAGTGTGAGTTGCAGACACTGGTATCTCCTTAGGAGAAGAAGTTTTCTCCCCCTTAGACTTGGTCTTCGAGGCAGATGACTTCTCCCCCTTTGAAGGAGATGAAGCAGCGACTTCAACACCTAGTCTGCCTGAAGACACAAAGTCAGCAGGCTTTCCAGCAGGTTTAGTAGAAGGTCTAGGACCAACAAGGCTAGTCACTAAGAAAGCCAAGTTATCCTTCACCTCTGTAAGCTGGGAAAGACAGTTCTGAAGAGAAGAGGAGTGGGAATCAGCAAGGGATGTAAGCTTAACAATATTCTCCCTGTCAGACGCTGTGAACAGCAAAGATTTCAGCTGTGCAAGATGAAGTTCTAGTGAATCTTGCACATCAGCAAGATCTGATGATACAGAGTTGGATAGGGAGCCAATTAGAGTTTGTAAGTTGGCCAGAGTGGCTGGAAGAGTAGAGTTGCAAGAAGTGAGAAGTGATGACAGCTGTTGGGAAATAGCTGTCATTGAGGACACAGAGTCCTGCTGAATGGAAAGAATAGAGGAGAGGGAGGTGGAAACAATTTGCAGCTGAGCAGTGAGTGCTAACAGCTGTGGAGATTGATCAGGCTGTGGAGTGGTAGGGAAAGAGGCCTTGAACGAATCAAAGAACCCCTGAAGCTGTGCAGACACAGAGTTTGAGATGATGGAGGGTAGAGAGTTCATGGTGTTTTCCAAAGAACCAACTTTGTTGGTCAGCAAAGAAAGCTGATCCTTCAAAGGCAGGTCTTTGGGAGATGGAGGTGTATGGGTAGACTGTTTTGAGTGACTAGATGGAGAAGATGATGATGAGGCTGGTGTTTGAGGATGTGATGGAGAGGGAAGAGGGACTTTGGACAGAAGCTCCATAGCCTGGGCAAAAGTAAGATGGCCCAGTTTGGAGGGATCAAAGGGTCCTTCAGCAGCGGCTGTAGCTGCATCACTAGGAGAAGGGGATGATGTTTGGGGCCTTTCAGATGCTGCTTGTGTTGCAACACCCTCTTGAAGACCAGTGGTGGTTCCCTCTGCAGTGCCTTGGTCTAAAGACACCTCATCATTGGGAGATGGGATATGCATTTCAACATCAGCAGTGGTGAAACCTGCTGATGGAATTTGCATGGAGAGAGCAGCCTCACCAGAGGGATGGTGTGATCCCTGAGGTTCATCAGCTTGGGTTGTTGATCCCTCAGCAGCTGTTTGGTGTAAAACAGCTGTATCATGGGGAGCAGAAGTTTGAGGCTGAGCTGCTGATTGGTCTATATCAGCAGCGTGCGCACCTCGTGCAGACTCAGGGTGTGAGGAGAGTTTAGTGGGGGACAGTGTGGACACAGTATGGAGTGGAGAGGACTCCTGTCTTCGAATATCCTCAGCCTGTTGGGAGGCTGGGATAGTTGATGTGGGTATCTCCATTTGTACAACTGGTTCCTGTTGGGAGGAACCAGAGGGTCTAGGCTAACTCTGGGTTGACTCAGATTGGAGTGAAGCATGCTCCAAATGAGCTGAACCTGCTCCCAAAATAGGAGAGGCAGCTGGGGTTGCTCCTTTTTCAACTGAACCCTGTTGAGAGGGAACAGAGGAGGTGGTTTTGTGGGTTGGTTTCTTTTTGGCTAGAGATTTGCGTTGGTAATGAATGGATGATGTGGGTGATTGTGGAGAGGGGAGAGGATCTGTTTGGACAGGGTGTGAGACTGGGTCAGGAACAGTGGGGCTGGCCTGTTCCATAGTCTCTTGTGCCACAGAGGCACCAGCCGCAAAGGCTTCAGGCTCAACAGATGAACCAGGGTGAGGAGTCTGCTCTTCCTCAGCCACAGAGGCTAAGGGAGCAGACTTAGTCTGAGCTGTTTTGGCCTTCTTTTTCACAGGCCCAGCTTCAGTTGCCAGGGTCCTCTTGACAAGTTTGGACCTGGCTTTGGATTTTCTGGCGGGAGCAGCAGCTTCTGGATCCACCCTCACAGGAGAGGGTCCTTCCACCAAACCTAACAGCCTCCTCATTGGTGTGGACAGAGGAGGCTCATTTTGCAGTACAGGAGTATGAAAACTTCTATTCCCTATGATAGGTTATGCAGCAGACTTGAGTAAGGGCTGAGAGTTGTAAAGTTGCTCACCACAAACATGGCTGAAAATGAGACTCAGAAACCTGGGATAATGAACAGCAGCTGGTCTTGGCTCTTGCTGCACCAGGTTTCTCAGGTTCAAAAAGATCCACTTAGCCATGTCAAGAGTAGTCCCATCCACTAGCTGTAGGACTATTGGAACTTCATCTCTACTGAGTTGGTCGAAGGAACCAACTTTGTTGCTGAAACACATCACCATAGAGGCGAATAAGAAGCTGTACGTTGGAGACAAATCCTTTCTATACAATGTTGCTCCAATTTTGGGTTCTGCTACACCACAGAAGCGTAGCAGATTTCCCATTTGCTCATTCTCAGGCTGAGGCAGATCATAAGACTCAGCAACAGGCAGATGAAGAACCTCCCTCAGAAGATCAACTGTTATCTCAATGGATTGAGTTCCATTAAGAATAGTTCCTTTGATGACCTTAGTGTTGGGATTGTAGGAGCATGTGTACCAGAATTCATACACCATCTCCTGGTACAGGACACTAGGAGATGCAGTCATGGCGTAGTTCAACGGATGAACTTTCAGAAACTCCACCATTTGGTCATAGCCCTTCCCCACATAGTTTTTGGGGATTGTGAGGTTGGCAATGTCGTTAGTGGGTTTGATGGTCAGCAGTGTGGTGACTGATGAGTGTTTGACAACATCATCACCAACGAACACTGGAAGAAAGGGATTAGGTCTGTGAGCCATTTGGGAATTTTTAAGGTTGAAGAAGCAAAAGACACTTAGTCGATTTTTAGGGTTCTTGAGGATTTCTGGAAATGATGAGGAAGACGAAGATGAAACTGTATTTAGGTATTTATAGGATTTGAATGTGAGTGTGTATGAGAGAGAAGATTTTGGGCGGTTTGATTTGAAAAAGTAGTTAACGGAAAACGGAACGGTTGTCCATGTCAGACTGTTTGTCAGACCACTCGATTTCTTTTTAATCACTTACACACGTAATCCACATTATCCGCAGTAATTAAGTTAAATAAAACATTAATTAAGTAACTTAATTGTGAAGAAAGGTAATTAAAATATTTGGTCTAAGCTGTTGGTCAACCCTGTGATGAGCAAAGTCAACACATGTTATTCACTCTTCAAGCTGTTCTCCCTTCAAACTGTGCCTTCAGCCTGTTCTCTGTTGTGAGAACCGGTTGTTCAATATTTGAACAGGTTACAAGACAAAGGCTTGTAAGACAGTGTGAGGGAATGAACAGATTGAGGATTGGACCATCAGAGCACGCTGGACTCACAACCTGATGTTGTTCAGCCTGTTCTGTGCTCAAGCTGTTCAAGTTTTTTTTTTTTTTTTTTTTTTTAGAAAAATGGCTAAGTATAGAACATGCATAGCCTGTTCTGTCCAAGCTGTTCTGAGAGACTTGAGCAGTGTGAGACATATAACTTCAGAGACCTGAGAGAACACTTAGTCACTCTTATTTAACATGCCCAGTTTGCTGACAAGGTAATTAAACCTTGTTTCATCCAGAGGTTTGGTGAAAATGTCTGCAAGCTGTTCATTTGTGGAAATAAAACTTACCTCCACATTACCTTTCTGAATGTGATCCCTGATGAAGTGATGTCTGACTTCAATATGTTTTGTTCTTGAATGAAATACTGGATTGTTGGAGATGGCTATGGCACTTGTGTTATCACACAGAATAGGAGTTTTCCTATACACAAGCCCATAGTCTTCAAGCTGATGCTGCATCCACAGAATCTGCCCACAGCAGCTTCCAGCAGCAATGTACTCAGCTTCAGCAGTAGAAGTGGACACTAAGTTCTTCTTCTTGCTACTCCAACTGATCAACTTTCCACCAAGGAGTTGACATCCACCTGTTGTGCTTTTCCTATCTAACCCGCAGCCTGCAAAATCAGAATCTGAATAGCCTGTTAGTTCAAGGCTTGAGTCTTTGGGATACCAAAGACCCAAACCTGGTGTACCCTTCAGGTATCTGAAGATTCGTTTAACAGCAGCTAGATGAGATTCCTTTGGATCAGCTTGGAACCTAGCACATAAACAGGTGGCAAACATAATATCAGGTCTACTAGCAGTTAAGTATAGCAAGCTCCCAATCATGCCTCTGTAAGCTGTTACTGAAACAGCTTTGCCACTGGCATCAGCATCCAATTTTACATTGGTTGCCATTGGGGTTTTAATAGGAGAACTTTGATCAAATTTGAACTTTTTCAATAGATCTAAAGTGTACTTTCTTTGATTTATAAAAATTCCAGTTGAGGTTTGTTTAACCTGTAATCCTAAAAAGAAAGTTAGTTCTCCCATCATACTCATTTCATACTTAGATTTCATGAGTAATGAGAAATTCTTGCATAGCTGCTCATTAGTAGAACCAAATATTATGTCATCCACATAAATTTGAACAAGCATAATGTCAGACTTCACCTTCTTTATAAACAGTGTGGTATCCACCTTACCTCTGGAGTACCCATTTCTCATAAGGAATTCAGTAAGAGTGTCATACCAGGCTCTAGGGGCTTGTTTGAGACCATAGAGAGCTTTGTCCAACTTATAGACAAATCCTGGGTGCTGTTCATCTTCAAAACCTGGAGGCTGCTTGACATATACTTCTTCTTGCAGCTTCCCATTCAAAAATGCACTCTTCACATCCATTTGAATACCTTAATGCTCTTATGAGCAGCGTAGGCTAGATACAAACGAATTGCTTCTAGCCTGGCCACAGGAGCAAATGTTTCATCATAGTCAATTCCTTCCTCCTGTCTGTAGCCCTGAGCAACCAGTCTTGCCTTATTTCTAATGACATGACCTTGCTCATCCATCTTGTTCCTAAAAACCCATTTTGTGCCAATTATAGTTTTACCTTTAGGAGCAGGGACCAGCTTCCATACCTTGTTTCTCTCAAACTGATTGAGCTCTTCCTGCATGGCAGTGATCCAATTGGCATCTTTTAATGCTTCATCCACCTTCTTTGGCTCCATCAGTGAAACAAAGCTAGAGAACATACAAAAGTTCCCTAAGCTGTCCCACCGAGTTTGTATCCCTTTGTTGATATCACCAATTATTTGATCATTTGGGTGACATCTGATCCACTTAGGATCATTTTTCAATGATGATTCTCCTGAGTTGTTAACATCTTCAGTAGGTCCTGTTGCACAGTTCTCAAGATTTTCAGACACACTATTGTCCTGAGCCTGTTCACTTGTTGAACATGTCTGACCACTGTTGAACATATCAGCAGAGGAACTAGGAAAATCAACATTGATAGGTTCTGGACGTGCAGTTGTAATTAAGTCAGTACATTTATTCACACAGGGTGTATTGACATAATCATCATCATGTCCATCATGATTAACAGGTTCCACACTGGGTGTAGTGGAAGCTTTTGAGTCCTCTTCATTGTTTGAATGCATCAGATCATCAAAGTTAAGTTCTCCTGAAACTAATTCAGGAACAGCTTTGGTGGAAGCATTCTTGGACTCTTCAAAGGTGACATTGATAGATTCATCTATCACCTTTCTTTTGTTGTTGTATACTCTGTACGCTTTGGAGATAGCAGAGTAGCCAACAAACACACCTTCATCAGCTTTAGGTTCAAACTTTGACAGCTGGTCCCTTTGATTCAGAATGAAACAGGGACATCCAAACACATGGAAATAACTGACATTTGGCTTCCTCCCTTTGAGCAGCTCAGAGGGAGTCTTGTTGAATCTTTTCACCACTAAGGATCTGTTTTGGGTGAAGCAGGCAGTGTTAACAGCTTCAGCCCAAAATGATGAAGGTAAACCATATGCACACAGCATGGTTCTGGCAGCTTCAATGAGAGTTCGGTTTCTCCTTTCAGCAACTCCATTTTGTTGAGGAGTTCTTACAGCTGAGAAGTTTTGAGTGATTCCTTTCTCTTCACAGAAGTCTTCAAGAGTACAGTTCCTGAACTCAGTACCATGATCACTTCTAAGCTGCTTTACTTGGGCAGAGTTTAGCATTTCCATCTTTTTGACAAATCCAATAATTTCTCTAGCAGCCTCTCCTTTGCTCTTTAGAAAGATCACCCATGTGTACCTTGAGAACTCATCAACCATTACTAGAGTGTATCTTCATCCTCCTAGACTTGGGACATTAACAGGTCCAAACAAGTCCATGTGGATTAAGAAGAGTGGAGTATCAATAGAGAAATTATGTTTGGATTTAAAAGATGTTTTTCTCTGCTTGCCTTTCTCACAAGCTGTGCATAATCTATCCTTAGCAAAAATCATAGAAGGCAAACCTGTCACCAACTCTTTCTTACAGAGTTTGTTGATGTTCTTGAAGTTCAGATGTGACAGTCTTCTGTGCCATAGCCAGTTCAGATCAGCATTTGTTCTTGTGAGAAAACAGGTTTTCATGGTGGGCGTCAGCAGATGCATATCCACAACATATACCACCTTCTTTCGTTTGAGCACATTAGCACAACTTGTGCCTTGGGGATCCAATTATGTAACCCAGGGCTCATCAAAGTTAAAACCTTGGGCCAGCATCCACACAGTTGCTTATTTGGCTAACAAGGTTATTGTTTTAGCCCAACCACATAGGCTTACTCTTTGACACTGCAGAGCACCCGCTTGTAAGAGTTCATATCCCTCAGTGGATCCCCTGTTACATTGTCACCAAGGTGACTTTTGGCCCTTTTCAGGGCCTGAGTTCACTCAGCAATTCTTTACAAACCTGCATGTGCCCTGAGCAGCCACTGTCCAAGTACCAAACCTGGGAAGGTTGTTTTTCCTGCAGAGTGATAAGAGAATTATTAGTCATTTTTAGGGGAACTCATCACAGAGATGAGTTCTCCTACTTCATCAACATTTGTTGATGGACTTGAAATATCCACACTGCTTGTGACAGCTGTGAGGGAAACACCAGAGTCAACAGGCCTCATGTCCTCAGATTCAGGACAATCCTTGGCCAAATGTGTCTTCTTCCCACATTTGTAACATTTTCTCTTTTTAGGTTTTTTGGAAGAAGATCTTTCAGAAACACATTCTGAGTTATTTTTGTTGATTCTTTCAGCAGGTTTAGCAGTTTTATTACTTTTTGTTGAATCAACAGCTTGAGTGGATAGTTCAATAGCCACAGCTTTGGCTGCCTCTTCTTTCTTCTTTTTAGGTGGACAGATGTCAAAGACAGGGAGCTTGATTGGCTTTTGAGCTTCCACAGGTTTGGGAAACTTATTCCCAATTATCTCAGTTTGAGCAATGGCTTTGCCTTTGCCCCTACTGGATTGTTATTTATGCTGCCTATCAGCATATTCACTGTGTCTGGTTTTGAAAAGCTTATTCTTATTTAAAACCAGTTTACCACTATGTTTTGAAAACTTATTTGAAATCACAGCAGTTTTGTTTTCAACATGAGACTTACCCTTGTTGAAAACAGGCTGCTTACCTTTTGAAAACTTGTTTTGAAAGTGTTTAGCATCAAAAGGATTAACATGCTTTTTACCATCAGCTTTAGACTCAGAACCTGTTTTGTCAACAGGTTTAGTATCCACAACTTCAGTTTGGACATGCTTTCCTTTCTTTTGCTTGTGTAAACCAGCAGAGCACTTAGCATGCTGACTTGATGGAGAACAAATTCCAACATCAGCTTTTGAGCTAAATTCACACAAGCTGTCAGTGTTTTGAGGCCTGACAAACCTATTTGTTGAGATTAGTTTACCATTCACATTTTGAATGAATGTGTTTGGAAGTTCACCAAGAGTGGATAAATCTTCTTTCAGATTATTGATCTCAACAATGGAAGCTGCTGTGTCAAGATCCCCTCCAAGATAGGCTTGGATTTGTGCAGGGATCTGTTGACTTATACAATGGCTGACTTTTTGTGCAGATTGGCACCAAGAGTCAACTATCTTTTGAAGCTTAGCATGCTTTATATCTGTTTCTCTCTTTTCTTCCAGTAAAATAGAGTTGATGTGTTTTAATTCATCAAGTTCAGTTTCCAACTTATGAAAACTGTCCAGTTTACTGGATTTAGTTTTAAGATCAGTTTTGAGCTTAGAGATTTCAGATAGTAAAGCATCATGCTTCTCAACAGCAGATTTTAGATCAACAAGCATATATTCAAACATTTTAACTTTTTCTTCAGAACTATAATCCATAAAATTTTGTACCTTATACATCATAGTAGGATTCCAGTTCTCTAAGCTGCTGAAAGCTTCAGCTTCAGCCATATCTTGTTTGAAGCTGCTTGTTGATGGGACATCAGTGTTGGCCATCAGACATTGATTATCTTCTTCATCAGATGATGAATCAGATTCCTCCCAATCACAAGTCTCTGCCATGAGTCCCTTTTGGCGGTTGGAACCCACTGAGTTTTCCAACTTCCTCAGCTTAGCCATGGCCATAAGGTACTTAACCCTATAACCATCATCCTTGTTTGTCTTGTATGGAACAGCTTTTGACACACAGTCAGCAGCTATATGGCCAGTTTTGCCACATTTGAAGCACTCAGCCTTGGATTTATCAAATGCCTTCTTTTTGCCAGCACCTGAACTTCCTTGCAGCATGTTTCTTCCAAACCTTTTCTTGTTGAACCTTTTGACAAGCATAGCTATCATTTGCTCATCATCTTGTTCAGCAAGATCTGCATTATCTTCTTCACCTGACTCTTCCTCCTTGTCATCATCCTGTTGATCAGGTTGAGTGAACACATCACTCACCTGATTTATAGGCTGTCTCACATTAGCCACAAAGGCTGCACCTCTTTTGGACATTTCCAAGGCATTTCTCTTTTGTTGCCTTGACTGTTCATCATTCAGTAAGGATCCATACAGATTGACTAGATCCATACTTCTGATAGTACCTGAGTTCCTTAGAATTGTTGAGAAGTAGTTCCACTCTTCAGGTAGAATGTCCAGAAATTTATTTACCAGGGTAAGGCTGTCCTTAGTGATCCCAACAGCTTTGAGATCATTCACTAGAGCAGTAAACCTGGTGTAGGTTTCAGTGAGAGTCTCCTTTGGTTTAGCAAAGAAGAGTTCATACTGTCTAACAAGATTGTTGATCCTGTTGTCCAGTGTGATTGTGGGTCCATCATAGACGGTACACAAAGTATCCCACATCTCCTTTGTTGTCTTCATTTTCTCAACCTGCTTGAACACATCATCAGGGAGAGAAATGACCAGGTTGTTTCTGGCCTTTGCATCCAGAGCCACCAGTCTCTTGTCTTCATCAGACCATTGAGCTTTAGCTTTCTCAAAGGTCCTGATTTCATGAGCAGCTCCTTCAACCGCTGGAGTTATGGTAGTAACAGAGGTTGGCACATAGGGACCCTCCATCACTATCTCTGGCAGTTGTACATCCAGATTCTCTAAATAGAGCATCATTCTGCACTTCCAACCAGAGAAGTTTTGATGATTAAATTTTGGAGGTTTGCCCATAGAGCCATTGTCATAGTAGGAAGAATTTGCAGCACTGTTGTCCATGGAAACTTGGGAGAATGAAAGATCTAGAATGACACACACTCTAACCTGGCTCTGATACCAGTTGTAGGTCCCGAGAGGTTCCCAAAGTATATAGCTTTAAGCTGTAGGGGGGGGGGTGAATACAGCTATTTAAAAACTACACATTATTTTCTCAATGTTTGTATGTATTATCAACAATTTGTTAATTACGAACAAGCTTGAATGCGGAATAGTTCAAGCTGAGATGACAGATACAACAGTATGTTCACTAGTCTAAGACAAACTCAAACTAGAATACAATGAATACATTCACTAAGAAGCACTCACTGTGTTTACAAGACTTAAGGGAACAGCTTATGTAAAACAGCTTAGACACACAGATACTGATTTACACAGAAGGCTTGCCTGCATGAAAAACACACTTGCACGTTCACTCTTGGTTTCAGCACTTAGCTTTCTTCACATTCCTTTCTGTCCTTAGAAGCTTCCTTTTATACTCATTCAGAGGATCTAAGAGAGACATCTTCATTGGACGGGATGAAAAAGGAGAAGTCTTGTTGAAAAGACAACATAACCTTTTCTGCACTTTTCTGAAAAGCAGATTTGTCTTCACATGTGCAGAACTTTTGTCTTTTTACTTTGTCTACTGTTGCATTGCCTTTAACTAATTTAGGAATGTCAACTTTGCGTCTTTCTTCCTTGTAAAGGCCTATTTTGATATAAGAAAAAGGTCTGTCACCCTTTTTCAAATAACCTTTTGTCTTCATGTTACAGAACAGCTTGGGCAGGCTGAGCAGTTCTGTTTTCCACTTTGTCTTCGACTTTGTAAACTGATCTTGTAGCAAAAAACAATACATGATGACTTGGAAACATATTCCATAAAGTGTTTAGCCTGTTCACAAAGAACAGGTTCTGTTCACAAAGAACAGAACACTTTAAAAATGCCCAAGCTGCTCACCAGTGTAGAGCAGCGTAGACAGTTTATGTCCAGCCTGTTCAGCAGACAGAGCATATTGGACAAACTGTCTTAGTTGCAACACATGCAACACATAGAACAACTTATGACTAATATTGCAAATCATTTTCAGGCTTCAATAAGGCATATAACAGGCCTTAAAATCAACCTTCAAATGCATCAACAGGTTTGATTATCAATCTCTCCCTCAGATGTAGAACAGGTTTGACTGAGGCCTTTTATTTGTGCCTAACACGGTGCTTTCTTAATTTTCATGTGGTAACTTTTGTTGTATGAGAACTCTATCAATGGTAGATGATCATTCTAATTACATTCCCAAATCCAAAAAAATGCAAGACCTCATCATGTCATCCAATGTAACGATAGTCCTTTTAGTTTGGCCATCTGTTTGCGGACGATAGGCTATTGCGATCCGAGCACCTAACCTTCTTGTAAAGGAGACCAAAAGTTTGGAGTAAAACGACTATCCCGGTCAGACACTATTGACTTAGGAACTCTGTGACAAAAAATCATTTCGCTCATGTAGATCTGTGCCTACCTTTTCTATAAATAACGTTCCCTGATAAGTATGTAGTGAGCTGACTTACTCAATCTGTCTACAATCAACCAATAGCTTCTGAGACTCCATCTCGTTATGGCAACGATCGTGGTAACACTTTTTTTTGTTATTCTTGGGCCGTCTTCATGCATTGTCTAATCAGTTGAATCTTCTCATCCTTTCTCAGTTTCGCATAAAACATAACTTTAAATTATAAATACAATATTTACCAGGTCTATTAGCCATTCTCAAATATCGTTCTTAATTTATTTTCATATAAAGATGTTGATTGATTTCACGTTCTCCACTTTCCTTCAAGTCTAAGGGTGGCTTTCCTCGTTTTGCTATATCATACTTTTCCTTTTAATGTTTACTTATTATAATGTCTCATTGATCACCATATCTTTATACATACTCAAATTTCCTTATGTAACTTGTGTCATCATAGGTCCCATCAAGATTACTCATACCAACTATACATTTATCCAATCCTTTTCTTAAAATTTTAACTTTTCATGACAAATTTTGAAGTATCCATTTTGAGTGAAAATCTTGCAACTTTAATATCTTGCATTAATCAAAATTTTCTTAGAATATCCATTCAACTACTAAAACTCATTATGACATTTCTTCTTGAATTTAATACTTTAAACACATTTGATAATCACTGTCATCATTGTCAGGGCTTTGATAGCATACTGACATTAGTTTTCTAAGTATATAAGTACACTCCTTAAGCATCCAAAAATCAAATTTTCATCTTTTTAACACATACACTAAACTATTGGAGTGACACAATAAGGCGGTTTTGTAATTCCCATATTAGAAGCATTCAATAGACATTCATAATATAATCAATCACATGAAGAACATGAAGAAAAATATGAATAATATTATGAACAATAAGAACATTGAAGGATTAGATAAACCTTAATTTCTTTCTGAATCACGTACGTACAATCAGTTGAATAGGTAGAAATGAAAACCTAAAACAAACTATTTATAAGAAAGTAAATGGATCTAAACTATCCATACCCATAGGTTGACCTTTTGGTCTTTTAACCCATTTACATAGAACTTTGAAACCTTACAAATCGAACACAAAACTAACTATCATTTATTATAATTCAAACCTTGAAACTATCACAAACAAACATCCTCCTGAACTTCTCTTCCATATAGGAGTTTCTTACCGTCTACTTTACCAAGTCAATGGTTTGGGTAGTTAGTCTTTCAGCGTGTCGTTCTTCTCGTTTTAGAGAAGAACTAACACCTCCAGACATTACCGATTGCAACCTTGTGATTTCTTCAAGTACATTTTGGACAGCAGAGGTAAGAGGAGGAACATCAGATCGCTCTTGGAAGATAGGAAATACTCTTGAAGATTCAGCCTGCTCGAAATATTGGTCTGTAATAACCGGAATAATCATTGGACTTTCAGAGGCTTGTTGGACTGACGGAGTTGGAGTTGGAGATGGAACAGGTGTTGGCACTTTTATTCGAGATGGAGAAGGAGATGGTGATACTGGATCATTAGAATGGTTTTCAAATTCAAAATCTTGTGGGTCTACCCCTTCTTCACCCGCATATTCAATGCGAAGCGACTCTTTCAGCTAAACTTCTCTTGCTTCCTGTTCCTCTTCATCGGATTCAATTATGATAACTTTTGTAGGGTCGAATATCCTCAGAGGAATGGCAGTTAATATCTCTTCTTGATCGACGAAGTCAGTGAAATTCTCGGGTTCCTCCCAGACAGTAAGAGATAGATGAGCTCCTGAGATAGATTCCTCAGGAGACTCATCTTGGAGTTCTGTTTCAGATTGTTGGGGCCCGGCTTGACGAAATGGTGCAGATGTTTTTGGACTTGGAGGAGCTTATTCTTCTATGATCATTGGAGCTTTGCCAGCGGCTCTGGCCCTTTTCTCCACCTCATGGTGATCAGGATCACGTCTTTAAGGTCCTCCCAAATCCATTGTGTGAAGTCATAGTGCTTATTATAAGCCACTCCATATAAAAGTATTAAGCAATGCAGGCTTCCTCAATCAATGCCAGTAGGTTTCAACGTCATACATCTGTTCAGAATGCCAAACAGTGTATACCATTATCCATTCAGACCGTTTCGGTGAAACATTGAGCTCTTGGTCAGTGGTTTGGAGTAACCAATGCATATGAGGTCACGGCAGAGTTGTTCGTCTGGAAAAAAATCTACAAAATTAGCAAGATCTTGGAAATTGATAGTATCGATGCGTCTAGGTAGAAATAGATTATGACGCAGTGTTGCAAGAGTGATTTTGGCTTTGTATTGGTCAATGGTGACCTTGAAATGATAATCACCTACATCAGGTACAAATTTAATTGTGTGCCAGAACTGATGTAAATAAATTTGATGAATGGAGGGTTTGTATTTTAAAAGGTAACCGAGAGGGTGACCTTTCAGAATTTCTACAATCACCGGGAGGCTTACTTTAATTGAATTTGGATCAAACCGGTGATTGTTATCAAGCAGGGTTAGGCAATGTTTAGGTTTGATGAGTTTGGTTTCAGGGATCTGGGATGATGGTGATGGTCTTGTTACTGAGGCTAATTTTATTGGTTTTGAAACTAGAGTATGATTCGAAGATGAATGAGGGTCTGATGAATTGGAATTATGGGTGGGGGTTTCGGAAGCCATTTGTTACCTGTAAAAATAACAAACATGTTAGATATGTTAGGAAGTCAAACTGAATCCTATAGATAGAGAAGTAGAACATTTAACAAGAAATTAGAAAAAAAATGTGTTACATTGTTTAAAGCATCGGGATTCCAGACAATAATATTAAAATATTACTGTTAGGACTCCAAAGTCAATCGTTAAGAGACCAATGTTAATGTAACACAGATTTTGAAAATTTATCTCGAAAAATGTGAAATTTCTCTGAAAAATTAAATTTCCCACACTTAGAAAAAAATTTGAAATTTTGACTCCAAATTCGATATATACATGGACAAACTCGAATGACACATACACTGTCTCGGGTGAAGTATATACAAACTTGAATGAAACTTTGGTAAACTCGGATGATGTTACACTCAACTCGAATGAAGTTACATGAAACTCAAGTGACATGTGAGTAAACTCGGATAAAGCTTCATTAAACTCGAAATACTCACTGACTTTGTCGAATGAAACTATATTATCAAAATACACTTAAGGTGACTCAATTGAAATATTTGCAAACTCGATAAGGCTTTGAACTTTTCTCTGGTGAACTTACATGTAACTCGGTTGACTTATTGTCAAACTCGAGTACAACTTAAAGTTTCTCCGGTCACATTTTTGCCAAACTCGAAATAGACTTAACTTTCCTCGGGTTAAAGTTTATCAAACTCAATAGGAACTTAGATCTCGATAGCAGTTTATTCAAACTCGATATAAACTTAAATTTTTCTCGAATTAAGATTTTATCGAGTTTGAACAAAAATATTGTTCCAAGTACTATTTCACTTACTGAAAATTTCCAAAATCTATTTTTTTCAGACTGTTAGACCAAAAACTTGACATGTTCCCACTCAAAAATACATTTGGAACATTTTCTTTTTTAATGAAGTTGTTCTAAAAACAACTTTTTCAGTCACTAAAATCAGATTTTCAGTAGGGTTCAAACTCGAAAAAATTATGAACTTGATATTCAAATTAAACGTCGTATGTTGTAAGATAAGTCTTGAAATTTGATTTTCAAGCTTATATGAGCATTATGCAAACATACATACTTTCAATTTCAAATTTAAACCGAAATGTCTGATTTTGGATTTTCATACATTGACACACACACACGAACACACAGTGGCACACACATATGAACATAAAACTCGAAACTAAAACTAAAAAATGCTGAACGTTAACAAGATACACCGAAGTACTTACAAATTTCTACTAAAATCTTGAATTCGAACACACAAAAGTTGATTGCTTCTTGATGAAGGAAAAACTGACAGAATTTGGAAAGGGCGGTGAACAGTGAGTGGGTTTCGAAAAAAGTAAAATGAAATTTGATATTCAATTTTAAACTCATTTTCAAGTTATACCCGACCCAATTCTACACTCTTTATCAATTCAGCCCATTTCAGTCTTTTGATCAATAAAGCCCATTTACACTCACAAAAAAATTCACACGTAAAAAAAATTAAAATAAAACAAAAACAAACTTTACACAAATAAAAAATAACAACACAAAAAAAAATTTAAAAGAAAAACCCAAAAAAAAAAATTGAAGTAACAAAAAAATAATATGAACTAAACTAAACTAAACAAAAAAAAACTCAACTATGCTCCCCCTTTGATGAATATTACTTTTACCCTCCCCCTATAATCAAGAAGATAAAAAAATTATTGGATATAAAATATTAAATAAAATTTTTTTGTTTGCTCCCCGTGCACATGACAATTCGATTCAGTTAAATCTCAGAAAAATTAAAATACTGAAATCACAGGAGATTAACACAAAAATTAAATCAAGTGAAAAATTGTAAAATTAAAATTATGTTTACTGAATGTTTAAATCTACCGATTCAACATACCCAATTTGTATACCAAAAAGTTAAAACGTTTTTCATCTAACACTTTGGTAAACAAATCAGCTAGTTGATATTCAGTCGGTCCAAAATACAATTCTACATTACCATTTTCTACATGATCTTTTATAAAATCGTACCAAATGTCAATATGTTTAGTTATGGAGTGTTGCACCGGATTAGAAACTACTGCAATTGCGCTCTGTGAATCACAATAAATTTGAATCTTGTGAGGTGTAAACCCATAGTCACATAGTTGGCTCTTCATCCACAACACTTGTGAACAGCATAATGATATAGCAACATATTCAGCTTCTGCTGTTGACAGTGGCATACTGTGTTGTTTCTTGGATAACCAGCAGACGGGTTTATCACCAAGGAATTGAACTGCTCCTGATGTTTTCTTTTTGTCCATTTTATCGCCTGGCATGATCAGCATCAGAAAACGCAGTCAATGTAAATGTTAATTCCTTAGGATACCACAACCTAAGTTCGAAGTACCCTTCAGATATCTTAAAATTCTTTAGGCAGCAGCGAAATGTGATTCTTTTGGATTTGCCTGATATCTAGCACAGACACAAGTAGCAAACATAATATCAGGTTTACTCATGGTTAAGTACATTAATGACCCAATAATTCCTCGATAATGAGTTACATCAACCGGTTTTCCTGAAATGTCGTCATCGAGTTTTGATTTAGAATTAGGAGCCATGGGTGTTTTCATAGGGGTAATGTTGACCATGTTAAATTTCTTCAACATGTCTTGAATATATTTTGACTGGTTCATGAAAATTCTATCACTCAGTTGTTAAACTTGTAGCCCCAAGAAAAAAATGATTTCACCCATCATGCTCATTTCAAATTTTTGTGACATTAAAAACGTGAACTTTTTAAAAAATTCAGTATTAGTAGACCTAAATATTATATCATCTACACATATCTGAATTACTATGATATCTGGACCCTGACGTTTAATGAATAGGGTAGTGTCCAATGCACCATTGTTGAAGCCACATTTTAAGAGATAAAATTATAAGACATAATACCAAGCTCGAGGTGCTTGTTTAAGGCCAAACAGTGACTTGTCTAAAATATATACATGATCAGACTTTGAAGGATCTGTAAATCCTTTGGGCCGATATGTATATACTTCATCCTTTAATTCCACACTCAAAAATGCAGTTTTTTACATCCATTTGATATACAATAAAAATCTTATGAGTGGCAAATGTTAAAAATATTCTAATGGCCTCTATTCGGGCAACGGGGGCAAATGATGACATTTGGCCACGAGTCTTGCTTTGTTGCGAACGATAACACCATGTTCATCTTTCTTGTTCTTGAAAATCCACTTCGTGCCAATTGTGGATTTGTCTTTCGGTCGTTCCACCAATCGCCAGACTTTCAACCTTTCTAATTGATTGAGCTCTACTTGCATCGCTACTATCAAATCTGCATCTTGAAGAGTTCCTTTACCGTTTTGGGTTCTATCTTGCTCAAAAATTTGAGTAGATGCATTCATTTATGGTAGCTCTCCGTGTTTGTACAGGAATAGAGAGATCACCAATGATTGTAAGGTCACCACGTCTACGGATCTGATCTTGATGCGACGCCGTCCAACGAGTGCGGAATCCTCGTTAGACGCTTAACGGATAGATCACACACAGAAATCGGAGCCGATCACAATGATAGCCGATGTACTAAACGACCCCACATGGTGTATTGCTCCAAGAAAAGCTCTCTGATCACTTTCTAGCTCGCAAGTGCACTTGCAAAGCTTTAAAACTCGTAATTCTCAAAGATCCTTTCTGCTCTCAAACTCTATGAGTTTCTGAGCCCGAAGTCTTCTGAAAATAATAGAATAAGTTCATATTATAACACGTAAGTTCGAACCAGGCCCAAGCCCACGAACATAACAAGCTCGAGCCCAAGAAGGTACGAACTTAGATCACCCAAGTTCGTACGTACTTGTGTGACTTAAGTTCGTGGCCTATGCCCTTAAGAACTTATCTCACATCAAGAACTTGTCTTCACAAGTTCTTAGCCTCTAGAACTTATTCTCATAAGTTCATATTCATATGAACATATCAAACCATGATGAACTAAAGACCCTATCTATTGCAATAGACCATCAATACCAAAACTAGACTGCTACCGTCACACCGGGTGTACCAACAGACTCCCTCTTGAAGATAACTTCTAGTTGTTATTTATCGATTGCAATAGACTGTCAATAGCGACACTAGACTGCTGTCGTCGTCGGGTGTAGACGATAGCTTCTAGTGTTACTCATTGATCTTCAATTCTAGGCCTGTTCAGATGCTTCCTGCATAAAGACCCTGTTCAACATAACCTTTAACTATTCTCTGGTGTTTTCTGCCTTCCGAACTCCAACCCTCATGAAAGAAATTCGGCTGCTCGTGAAGCTTCTGCAGATCACCCAGAGAAAGGTTTACAAGATGCAAAGGGTTATAACCTTATCATCTTCATCCTCCATTATAGCTTCAGCTGTTTCATTGTCAACAATCCACCACATCGTGTTTCTCATAACATCCTGTTCCATTGTCCTCAATCAAACATTCTTCAAGTACATAACCGGTTTGTAGACTAATTTAGTCCATTTCCTACCAGTCAGAGGATTTGCTCTTATTTGAATCACTGGTCTTCTACTAAACTCTTGGATTAACTTTCCAAATCATCCTGATCGACCTTGTCTTCTGATAGTTTTTGCAAACACTTCAACATAAGAATCTCAGCACATCTAGATCTAACATTTTGATCTTCATTCACAACTTCTTCATCGTCTGACTTCCAATCAGGTACATCTTCAACAGTAAACTCTCCTTCCTCAAGATCCTCCTATTCTAAGTCATCTTCAAAGTCGATCATCATTTCTTCTGCATCCGACACTGAAAATGCTCCGATCAGACCTTATCTTAAATTAAGTATGTCGCCTCTGAAGCCTTATCTTTTCCCTTGTCAGCAGCTGATGATCCAGACTCCCCCTGAGGATCAGTTAACTGAGCAGATTGTTGTCTTGAAAGATCTGCCAGCTCAATGTCTTTTTGTGCATTCGGGCTATCTTCTTAGACTTATCTACAATTTCTCCTCTTGAGATGGACTATCTTTCAACAACTCTTAAAGCTTCCAGATTTGCAATCTGCTGCTGTTGATCAGCCACTGTCTAATCCAACTGGGCATTATGATGTTAAAGTTCACGAATCGTCTTTGTCAGCTGAAGAAACTGTACTGCCTATTAAAACTCCAATTCTAACACTGTATAGACTTAATCAACACATGAAACAAGTCATAATATGTTAGTCGGATACCAAAATCCGTTATTCAACGATAAAGATGCAATGAAACTCTCCTTACTTACTTTCTTTGATGGTTTAGAAGGTAAACCAATCACCATAATTAAGTTCGAGAGAAACAGTCGCTATCTTCATTAAACAATCACAAAAACTGTAAGACTTTGAAAAACTTCTCAACTTTTTCAACTTATCGCGAAACCCTTCACTTTGAGCAATTGATTATCACACAAATTTTGTTTTTCCAACTATAAAGCATCCTAGTAACTGACCTCGATCCTATTTATTTAAGAATAAGATAAAATGAAATAAAATAAAAAAAATAAGATAAAAAAAGTTAACTAAAAAGAAATTAAATTGCAATGATTTAAAGATTAAAATACACTAACTGAATATTTTTGCGAGATAGTCAAAGAATGTTCAATCAGGTAGCAGTGTCAACGCACTTTCAGTGTTGCACTTTCACACTAAGGAATTTTTATTCCTTTGATTGTTTGTCGTAACATACACTCCAAGTCGATTGTCAGTATGTTTGTCCATTTAAACACTCAACACTTAGGATTTTCCTTTGGCATTTTTATTTATCATGAACCTACCTTACGTGTCCCATACCTAGATATACTTCTATGATCAAGATAGACACATAATAAATATGACTTTTTGGTATTTGGAAATTATCTTTAAAAGGAAAACGTCGGACACAGTTCTGTATTTACATGCATAAGGGTGTCTTAGTTTGTCTTAGAGTTCCTCTTGTAAGGTCTACCACTACGAGATCTATCTAGACGCGGAGCCGTCAACGAGTGCGGAATCCTCGTTAACGGGTAGACGGAAACAACTCTCAATCGGAAACACGGAGACTATCAGAGGCTGAACGAACGACACACGAACGATCCTACGAACTGATTCTCTCCTAAACGGCACTAACGCTGATGATAAACTTGAGATCGCTTAATGCTTAATCCCTCACGAATTCTGCAAAAAGTCTAATAATATCTCGAGTCTATCCCTAATTATAGAGCCTGATTCGAGTCTGTTATGGGCCAAACTCGAATCTGGCCCAAGGCCCATTCGAGTTTGTCCACAATGACATTCTCGAATATGCCCTCATTCGAATCTAGGGCTACATTCGAATCTATCACAGATTCGAATGCCAAGCCTTAAATAATTCGAATCTAACTAATTCACATACTCAACTTAGAATTGAAGCTTATGTTTTTACTTTATGATTGATTTTATCTTTGTACTTTATGTTTGAACTTCTTGTAATAGGTTACATCAAGTTCAAACATACAAACACTAATAAATATCAACCATACATAAACATATATAACAAACACTTGCTAAAATCACAATGTAGGATCACTTAGACTGCTATCGTCACACAGGATGTACCAACAGACTCCCCCTTGACGATAGCTTCTAATAATTCACACATTTGACTTAAGAACTTTGTTTATTTATTGATTCAAACTACTTCCAGCATACAAACCTTTTTCAACACATACTTTGACTACATTTTCATATTTCCTAGCTTCACTATCCATATGTGCATCACTAGAAATCTTACAGGCATGCAAAATATGAAGATCATCTATAGAAAGGTTTACCAGGTGAAGAGGATCGTAAACTCGAAGAATAACGTTTTCTTAAAAGTCTTCCATGGCCGCTTCTCCAGTCTCAGTGTCAGCATACCTTCAATGCAGATTCTTCAAGACATTCTGTGGCATAGGCTTGAGAGGCACCTTCCTAAGACATCTTGCTGGTTTGTAGTGGATCCTCATCCAAGGTCGTCCAGTTAGAGGATCAATGCGTGAAGGATCTTCTACTCTTCTTCCAACCCTTGGATTCAGTCGCTCAAACTTCCTTGATCTTCCCTCTTTTCTTATGATTCTTGCAATTACGTCTGCGTAGGGATCATTGCCAATGTTAATCAGATCTTTCCATGCTAGCGCTGTGATTTCGATCTTTGGCAGTGAATTGAAAGCTTTTAAAGTTCGCCTCAGGTACTGGAGCATGTCTTTCCTCTTAATTATGAATAGCTGCAGTTCTCGATCAAAGAACCAGCTTAATATGCGTGCAGACAACTTCCCAGTACCCGACACCCTCATTTTCTTTTTAAGCTCTAATTCCTTCTTTTCAGCTCTGAACCATAACTTTCTCTTCTCTTCATTTGTTAGTTCCCTGGCTGGTTCCTCTATTGATGGCTCAACGTTTAACGCAGCATTCACAACCTCTACGTTAACAATATCATTTCCATCTATCACGTATGTATCAGTGATAGGGTTCTGCTGCACGACGATCTCATCAGCTTCATCATCGTCATCAGCACATACCTCGTCATCTGATTGCCAGTCAACTATCTCTTCAGGTACAAACTCACCTTCTTCTAGCTCTTCATCGTCACAATCAAAACCTAAATCCATCGGATCATCATCAAGATCCATGAGTGCATCGATCATCTCACTAATCTCAAAATCTGTAGGCTTCGATGAACTTGCTTCTCCTACATCTCCTCCTGCTAGACTAGGCTCCCCCTGAGATTGAGCAGTCTGAGCAGCAGAAAAATCTACTGGCTCATTCTGACTTTTAGGGCTGGGATCATTGCCTTGGTTGTCTTCATCATCATCTTCTCTCGGCCTCTGTATTGCCTGATCACGGCACGACGTCTCCCCCTAAGCCTGTAAAATTTTCATTAACTGTTCTATTATGGAGCGCATCGCCCTTATCTCTGCGGCCTGATCTGCTACAAATGATTTTAACTCTGTGTTCTCTTCCTGGACTTTCTCCACAATCTTTTTCAACTCGGCATTCTCCTTATCGAGATTTGCATTATGCGCCTGAATTTCACCGATTGCCCTTGTTAGCCCAAAAATTTGAAGTTCCTGGAAGTCGACTCTATCTTTTAAGCGCAAAAACCGTTGGTTGTCGGTATATGTGGTCGAGGTTGATGGAATAGACTGTATAGGTGTAGGAATGATTGGAGATGGAATATAGGGTTCATCGCGAGGTGGTGGTGGTGGTGGTGTGGTGGCCTGAGGTTCCTGATGTTGAGTTTGGGGGATTTCCGGTTGTGCTTCAGATGCTGAAGATGATCCTTGCATAAACCTGTGACGCTTGGCCCGTTGCCGCGTCACTAATTGAGCAACTTCCTCCTCTTCAAAATCCGAATCATCAGATTCGCGTGATATTCTCCTCCTCGAAGCATCTTCATTGACTACTAACCTAGATCCATACGTCCCAATCTGAACATTAGGTTCTGTAGACACTGATTCTGGAGCTTCTACTTCAATATCCTCCATTTTCTCCGACTCGGTTGCAGATGCTGACTCATCGATACCAGTCTGCTCTGGAAAATATTCGTCTACATCTCTCAACACATCTTCTTCTCCCTCAGGAGGCTCAAGTAATTCAGCCACTAACGCTGCAGCTATATCTTCATTTGCATGTGGACCTGACGCCCATATTTCTTCCAGCGTTTGGGCTATTTCCTCGGACTCTGGAACGGCACTAGAAGGCCCTGCTTCCTGTACTTCTGGCTGATGACTGGTAGAAGGCCTAGACGCCTGAGTTTGACTCGCAGAGGTTCTTTGTCTTCGCCTTTGTGCACGTGGTGGCTGTGGTTGTTGTTGTTGTTGTGGAGGCTGCCTGGCTCGAACTTCAACTTCCCCTGCCCAGTTGGCAACATCTGGGGCTTCAAAATTCCTATCCAAGATGGCTCCAAACAATGGGCGCTCAACTGGAACAGCCAATCTTCCTCTGTGCGAGGAACAATCAGCGAAGATCCTCTTATCCATTACAGCTACGCTCTGAATCTCATTCGACGGAGGCAGATTTGGCAAGAAGTGCCTGATCAGCATCATGATGAACCGTGGATATAGCAGGAACTGTTGATTTTCTGGAGCGGTGATCTGGTGAACAAATTCGGAGAAAAACATTTCCGAGAAACTGTATGGTCGATTATACACTATCGCGACTATCCCAGACTGGATCTTCGCAACCATATAGTCAAAACCGGCTTTCTTTGGTGCAAAGCATACCATAAAGACATGAGCTAGAAATCTCCATCGTCCGATTAACCCGCTCTTCATATAGGACACCTTCGTCACATCGAGACTATATCCCATTCTCTGAAAGGCCGCTTGCCTAATATTCAGAGGAAACTCGATTGGTCCAGACTCTTTTTCTTGTGAACCCAGCTGCAATACCTGACGCAGCATATCCGCCGAAAATACTAGCGGTTGTCCAGCTATGCGAGTTCGTAGCACTGTCGGGGTGACCGAGCAGTCTACCTGAAGATGATCATAAAATTGGCGAATATATGGTAAAACGAGCTGAACATTATGGGACAACGCAAAACCAATCCTAGATTCTACTAGAAAATCTAGCATTTGTCTGAATCCCTGCGCCTCAGGGAGATGTGATCAGGATGAAGGACCATATTGTGCTTCGGCACAAAAGCTCGTACAACCATTTCTGCACAATAAACAAACTATTAGATTCATTAAAAATAAATAAACTTGTTTAAATTCAAATCTGTCTTATTTTGAACTTGTTTAAGTACAAAATCCAACACAATTAAATTTCTACAAGTTTAATAAAATTTAAATTAAATAATGCAAATAAAAGACAGATTCGAATGTAACAGATTCGAATAAGTCCCCCTTTCGAGTTTGATGACAGAATCGAATCTAGTGTCCTTCTCGAGTCTAATGACAGATTCGAGAAACCTCAGGAACAGATTCGAACCGCCGACTCTACTCAAACACCAAATCTCTTGAATTTAACCTTTTTGGACTTAGAAAATTACATTCATCAGTCCTACTAGTTACTAATCACAGATATGTGCCTTTAATTTGACTATTTATCGGTCCAAACTTGGTAATTTTGTAAAAACCCGATTTCGACCTTTAAACCTTCAAAAATCGATGATTTTGCCTAATATGGTGTATAAGACTACATGAATCTTGTACAATCAAGTTGATTATACCTAGATACAACAGTAGAATCGAACTCCTTACCAATAATCTCGACAAATTGTCGTTTATGAGCGAAACGATAGATTCGAGAAACAGATTCGAAGTCGCCTGAGTAGATTCGAGAATATAGATTCGAAAACAGTAAGTAGTTAATGACTTCACTGTTAACCTATATATACTACCAACCTTCGAATCTAAGCCCAGACTCGAATCTACTGACAGATTCGAAGCCTTCCCAATTCGAGTCTGTCCTAAACTCGAAAAACTCCAAGCACTTAGAAAAATTTCGAATATTTTTGAAATAACTTCAACTTTTTCAACCTTTTTCTACGGTATTGTGTAACAAGATAAACTATGCCAAATCCTTTACCCTAAGCACAAGATATTTCACGCAATGTTTATTTTATCCAACTTTGAATGCACCCTCAGTAATTTTTGACCTTTTACCTAAGTAAAAATTAAACTAAACTAAAATAAAATAAAATAAACTAAGGTAAAATAAAATAAAATAAAAATAAAATTTTGACAAAAAATTTAATCTAGACTTAAGCTATACTTATAAAATTTACAACCTAAGCTAAATACTAAACAAAATCTTTTTGATGAGTATAGTCTAAGAAAGGTTCAATCAGATAGCGATGTCTGATACTCACTTTCAGTACTTAAACTTTCACACTTAGGAATTTTTGATTCCTTTGATTATTTGTCGTGACATACCTATTTAGCCGATTGTTGGTATTTTACCCCTTTAAACATGCTACATTTCGGAATATCCCTTGGCATTTTTATTTATCATGAAATTATCTTACGTGACTCAGACATAGACATACTTTTATGATCAAGGCACACAAACAAAGATTCTAACTTGTTGGTATTTGCAAACTTTCTTTAAAAGACAAACATCGGACACAGGTCTGTATTTTCATACAACAAAGTGTCTTAGTTTGACTTAAGGTTTATTCTTAAAGTTAGCAAGACAGCGGTGACAGGTCTGTACTGACGTACAACAAAGCGACATATCTGCTAACCCGAATCTAAACAGAGGCAACAGGTCTGTACTTACGTACAACAGAGTTACATGTTTTCGACTCTCAATTTTGTATGATTTTTCTATTCTTTCCATTTTAAGATGTATTTAATGTTGCTATACATCCGCAGAAAGTTTGCATACCTCATTTAGACTCAAAGTTTGTATGTCTTGTACATAAAAATTAAGACCGATTGGTCGTACATCTAAGTTAGCGACACGCTTGACTTTTTCTAGAATATTTTATTAGCCTTGAGATTCCCTATATGTATTATGCCTACCAACACATCAAACTAAATAAAGTATAACACTTAGAATTTAGTTGCATTATGTGTGAAAGCCTAAACACTTAGAGTTTGTAACGACTGCGCTAATTTTCGTCACTTTGAACCTATATATCTAAGACTTAACACTTTTTCTGATATTCTCTTTTTTTGTATTTTTATGATTTTCTCTCTTTTTTCTTTTGTTTTTCATAAGAAATAGCAATAAAATAAGATAACCTACTAACTTACTAAAAATAAAAACTTACTAAAAATAGAAACTATCCTAAATTAGCAGACTTACGATAAAAAGAAAGAAATACTACTTCAATAAAAGGAAATAAACTACCACTAAGGTCAAATTACTCTGGGTTGCGCATTCCATTTAGTTGAATTAAATATTCAAACCGTGACTTATCAAATGCTTTGGTAAATAAATCAGCATTATTATCTTCTGTTGCCACTTTTACCAATTTGATTAAGTTCTTTTCAGCACAATCACGAATAAAATGATGCCTAATGTCTATGTGCTTTGTTTTGTTGTGTTTAACTAGATTATTCGTTATAGCGATAGTAGACTGATTATCTATCCTAATAGGAGTTTGAGTGTAAGCCAAACCGTAATCCCGCAATTGTTGTTCTATCGACAGAATCTGTGAGCAGCAACTACCAGCAGCAACATACTCGGCCTCGCACGTTGACACGGCTACCGATGTTTGTTTCTTGCATTGCCAGGATACCAATCTCCCTCCTAAGAACTGACAACCTCCAGTTGTTGATTTGCGCGTCAAGCTGCATCCTCCGTAGTCAGAATCCGTGAACGCCTCAAACTCTAGATCTCCCTCCGCGTGATACCAAAGTCCCAGCTTCTGTTTCGACTTGAGGTATCGTAGAATCCGCTTCACAACTTTCATATGCATCTCCTTCGGATTCGCTTGAAACCTAGCACAAATACACACAGCAAACATAATGTCAGGTCTTGAAGCAGTTAAATACATAAGTGATCCAATCATGGCCCGATATAAAGTCGGATCCACATCGGTATCACTTTCAGTACCCGGTCCGAGATTATGATTCACTTGAATCGGCGTGCTGAAATGGGCAGTCAACTTTGTTCCTTCCATCCCGAAACGCTCCAATATGTCATAGACATACTTAGTCTGATGGATAAACATTCCTTCCTTCTTCTGGTCAACTTGTAACCCCAAAAAGAAATTTAACTCTCCCATAGCACTCATCTCGAACTTAGACTTCATCACCTTCTCGAAATCTTTGCACATCTGTTCGTCTGATGACCCAAAGATGATATCATCGACGTACACTTGTACCAAGATAAAGTGTTCTCCCTTCCTCTTAACAAACAGAGTACTATCTATCCTACCCCTTTCAAAACCGTTCTCTAACAGATGGTTGGATAGAGTCTCATACCATGCCCTTGGTGCCTGATGCAATCCATATAGAGCCTTATCTAAACGATATACTCTATCAGGATATTTTGGATCTGTAAATCCGGGCGGTTGTTCTACATACACCAACTCCTTCACTTTCCCATATAGGAAAGCACTCTTAACATCTAATTGATATACCTTAAATCCCTTGAAGGAGGCAAAAGCTAGAAACAACCTAATGGCTTCCAGCCTTGCTACTGGTGCAAAAACCTCGTTGTAATCGATTCCCTCCTCTTGGTTGAAACCCTTTACAACTAACCTAGCCTTGTTGCGCGTGACTATACCCCGATCGTCTCTTTTGCACTTAAAAACCCATTTGGTTCCTTTGGCAACTTCCCCTCGAGGTAATGGAACTAACTCCCACACTTCTAGTTTCCTAAATTGCGAAAGTTCTTCCTGCATCGCTTCAACCCAGGAGTTATCCTTAAGTGCCATTTGCACATTCTTAGGCTTTACTTGCGATATGAAACATGAATAGAGACAAGTGTGATATGCCTCAGAGTCGTTTATCATCGACAACAACACAGTGTTGTTATTTACATTACTCCTAGTCCTCACACCCTCGTTAGGATTTCCTATGATGCTTTCTATAGGATGGTTCTTGTTGATCCTAGAGGTCTCTATCTCATCAACCCTTAGATTATCTCCTAAGTTAGATCCTATTTCACCTAATGGGGCAACAGACTCAGTTTCTACATTTTCCTCCTCATGGACGCTTTCCTCAGAGTTGGAACTTGATGCTTGAGTCTGATTGGTAGGTGCTTCTGGATCAGCAACTTCTGGAGATCTATCTACAGTCGCAGTAGGCTCGGATGTGGATTCAAACGTAGTCCTCGGAAAGATATGGCCATCGTCATTCAGATGCAATGTCGCCATGTCCTTTTCGATTGTACCTGCATTATCATCTAAAGGAATGTTAAATGACTCAAATAACTTATCATAGTCAAATATCCATTCTGGACCAGTTTGGGGTTCATGTGTATAACTTGTGACTTCAATATTATACACAATCTCCACAGTACCATTTGTTTAGTTAAAAACCCGTTTGTTTGGTGAGTTAGGCACATAACCTAGGAAGTATCCTTCGTCAGCCTTTTCACCAAACTTCGGTTGATGTTTTGTACGCAATAAAGTGCATGGTACCCCAAACGGTTCGAATCCAGTTAAATTAGGTGGCCGTTTATTCAAAATTTCATAACATGTTTTGTTCAAAGATTTGACTGTAAGGACTCGGTTTAAAATATGACACGCGGTATTCACTGCCTCCCCCCCAAAACATGGTAGGAAGCTTTGAATCCGAAAGCATAGTCCTTGCAGCCTCAATGAATGTCCTATTTTTACGTTCGGCCACCCCATTTTGTTGAGGTTCATATGGTGCACTGAATTGATGCACTATGCCCTTTGATAGGCAATATACACCAATTACAGTGTTTTTGAATTCAGTCCCATTATCACTACGTATTCTTTTAAACCTTGTTCCGTAGGAATTCTCCACTTGGTCTAAGAACCCGATGAGCTTGGAAGCCGTCTCGTCCTTTGTACCTAAAAAGAAAACCCAAGAAAAACGTGAGTAATCGTCAGTGATAACTAAACAGTACCAACTACCTCCGATACTCCTTTTGTTGATTGGGCCGAAAAGGTCCATATGCAACAAATCGAATGTTGAGGTTATGGAATTCTGTGTCTTGGATTTGTGTGTCTTCTTATGTTGCTTGCCCTTCATGCACGGTAGACACTTGTCCTTGAACTGAAAACTCTTCATAGGCACACCCTGCACCAGTCCATTCTTCGTTATGTAGTTCATCTTTCTTAGGTGCAGGTGAGCCATGCGTCTGTGCCACAGTACCGATCCGTCTCCGAAGCTTTGGATAATAGACAGATTGGCCCCATCGAAGTCTCCGGCTTGTTCATATCCAGCATGTACAAGTCATTTTTCCTTGGCGCCCGCATCAATACCCATTCTTCAGGAATCTTGAATCCCGGCTTTAGCACTAACGCCTCAGTGTCAGTAAATAACACTGAGTTCTTCTTATCACAGATTTGAGATACACAAATGAGATTGTGAACCAGTTTATCAACGTGATAAACTTGGTCCAACTTTATCGTCCCATTAGAGACCACTCCGGTACCCGTGATATTTCCACCTTTGTTACCCGCGAATGATACGAATCCCCGATTCCCACCCTTGAAGTCTGTAAGTAGACCTCTTTCCCCTGTCATGTGCCTGGAGCATCCACTGTCGACGAACCACTTGTTGTTTGGACCTGTGGTAATCTCCTGCACATGAAAGAAAATAGGTTAGTTATCACGGGGAACCCAAGCCATAACTGACTTGGTTACACCATTCTCGTCCACATACTTGAGCTCTTTCACATACCCATCTCGCCTTTCAGGTGACTTGGGCCTTTGAACTGGAGTATGTTGTGGTGCCGAGTGATTTAAGTTCACTCTTTGCCTTGGAGTAGGCATTTGTTGTGGAGCTCTAGAATAGTTCCTATTATATTGCATTTCGGACTATGATCCCTGAGCGCTTACCGGTGCGTAATGTCTAACTGGAGTATGAGACCTAACTGGAGTGTGTGCCCTGCTAGGTGTTGTGCTCCTATAGACTTGCTGTGGTGCTGACCTAGATTGATTATTGACACGATTTGGTGAATTTGTCCTAATCACTTCCTTTGGTCCAACCTTTACCGGTGCGTTTTTCACAACTTGTTTGGGTGCGGCCTGCACAGTTTTCTCGGTACTTTGAGAACTACTGGTGCTCGCCACACTGGTTGAGGGCTTAACAGGTGTTGGGTTCACTGTCTTAGGTGTAACATCGGCTTTCCTAAGTGGACAGTGAGAAGCAACATGCCCCTTCTCGTGACATCTGAAGCAAGACATCTTATCTATGGACTTTTTGTGTGTTCCCTTAGATCTAGGTGTCTCACTAGTGTCTAGTTCCTTTTGTACATCTATGGCGACTGGCTCATCGTCCTGATCAGCCCAAGCAATTTTCTGTTTTCCTGCAGGTGTTTCACTGGAGGAAGACACAAATTTGACTTTCTTAACCTTGACGGTTGTGTCAGCCACCTTAGGTGTATTTTCTACTATAGGCTCTGGTGTCGGTGTAGGTAGGTCCTCTAAGTCTGCTGATTGGTCAGTTTTCTCCTGAGGCTGAGGCACATAGTTTGCATTGAAAGGTGGAGGAATTTCGTGAAATCCTAAACCTACAGGCTTTTTAGACTGTCGTTGGGCGTCTAAAACTTTCCCTAGGTTTAGGCTTGAATTCCTAAACTTTTCCAACTTGCTATTCGCCTCTGCTACCTTTACCTTTGTTTTAGCTAGCTCTATGTCCTTGTCCTTAAGACTTTTGGTCAAGGCCTCTACGTGCTCATACATAAGCTCTATCCTAACACACTGCTCACTCAGTTTGTCTTTTAGAACTATTAAGTCTTGAGCATCAGCCTTAAGTTTTTCTTTAAGATCTTGCTTGATATCGTTTAGGCTAGCGTTTTCAATTTTTAAATTCTCATTTTGAGCAGTTATGGTTTTATGTGATTCTAAGACTAGATTTAACCTATCGTTAGAATTAACACACAACGCACATAATTCACGAAAAAGAGAGTAAGTCAGACTAACCTTTGAGTTATCAGATTCCACGTTGGCCATCTAAGCAGCAAACTCCAGAACTGTCTGATCATTCGCCTTCTCTACCCACATCGGACTGTTGTCCCTTGTGGTCTGCTCTTCCCCATCACACCCAGTTTCCGTGACTTCTGCCATAAAAGCCCGAGCATTCGATTCTGGATGTGAGCTCCAGTCATAGGTACCATCTAGCCGTATGTCTGAAGTGACATTGGATAGTAGACCCGCTAGGTTGGCTTGACCAGATGATGAACTTGGAAGGTATCGTTGTTGGGACTGATTTTGGAACTGTCCCTGATGCGGACTCTGCCCTTGGTATGTCTCTACCTTCGGTCTCTGACACTCCCTGGCGAAGTGTCCCAGTCCTTGACAGTTGTAGCACTTTACCTTGGACTTATCAAATCCAATCCCCTTGTTGTTCATTGTCAGATTCCTCCCAGTTCTTTTAATGAATCGTTTAACCCTTGGGGTTACCATGGCCAGTTGCCATTTAAGATCCATTTCCTCAAGATCATCAGGGTCAACCTGATCGTAGTCTTCATTCCAGAGAGCAGGATCGTTAATCTTCCCCTGAACACAATTCCTGTACGCGGCTACAAAAGAAGCAAGCAGATTCAAATGTTCTTCCGCTGATTTTGCGCTCATGGGCATCTTCGAATAGCTCTGAGATGTCGATGCATGTTGTACTTGAGGCTGCGGTTCTTCCGATCTTCCTAATCCTAAGAACGCGCGATTCAATGTGTCATCAGTCTCTGTTGGTGACGACGTTTCTCCGGTGAAAAACGCTGTAGCAGTCTTCGGTTCGGCTGTCGCTGAAGGTTTTGTTGTCTTTCCAAAATACATTGCTAGATTCTGGACTTGTTCGTAATCAGTTTCGGCCTTCAGTAGCTCGAAGTGATATGCCCGCAACGTTCCCACAATATCATCCAGAGATTGAGTATAATACTTGTCCTCGTTCAGCTTGATCATTGCCACATACATAGCCCATTTGGCTGGTAAGGCATCAAGAAGCTTGTTGTTCTTGTCGGTGTCAGTAAACTCAATCCCGTGACTTTCAAGTTCCGTCAACAGGTGATAGAACCGGGTGATAATATCATCCAGCTGTTCATCCTTTAACGCCTTGAAAATTGCAAACTGTTGTTTCAACAGCTCTGTACGCTTTCTACGAACCCTAGGATTACCCTCACACCTCTTCTCTAGAGACTCCCAAAGTTCTTTTGACGTCTTTTGAGTCCTAAATATGTGCAGTATATCCTGAGGCAAAGCCATTCGGTTTAGCGAGAAAGCTTTGTTTTCGGCTTCATACAATTTCTTATCATCCTCCATCATCATTTGGTAAGATAAGACTTTCTGACGGCCTTCAACTTCTGAAACTGGTGGAATATATCCTTCGTCGATACACACCCACATGCGCATGCCATTAAAACGCACGAAATCGGTAAACCGATCTTTCCACCAGTAATAATCTTCGACTTTCATCATCTTAGGCGGAGCGTTTGCCTTCCCGACCTCGTGGTCCATTTCTAGGAATTTTTGAAGATTTGAAATCTTTTCGAAAGTAATTGAATTGACCTTAATTAATTTAATTCGAAACTAATGTGAATTAATTCTTTCGAATCTAGGTAGATTCAAATGTAATCAGATTCCAATTTATTTGGGATTAAATTCGATTAAGTGTTATAATTCAATTAAACTCAAAATTATGTCAGATTCGAAAAGTCCTCAGATTCGAAGGTCAGACAAACTCGAAATAACAGCAGATTCGAAACCCTATTCAAAACTAAACTAAACTCGAATTAAACTCGAAATTAGACTCGAGACCCTATTCGAATGTAGTACAAACTCGAAATAGATTCGAAACCCTCTGTATCAGACTCGAAAGGAGCGGATGTTGGTTAGACTCGAGACTAAGTGTAACCCTAATTACCCCTATTAGATTCGAGCGCCGCAAACTCGAAAAACAGCTAATACTTTGATTTCTTTACGTTTGCAGATTAAACCAGTATTTTTCTAACGAAAAATAATGATTTCGATCAAAAACGTGAAAAACCACAAAGTATTTTCCGAATAATAATTTGCTAAGCTTGAAAACACGATTTTGAGAGAAAAACCGTCCAACTAGCGTCAAGAAACCTAGAATGTATCTAGATGAACACGAAGAACACCAAGAACACTCCGTAGGCTCTGATACCACTTGTAAGGTCTACCACTACGAGATCTATCTAGACGCGGAGCCGTCAACGTGTGCGGAATCCTCGTTAACGGGTAGACGGAAACAACTCTCAATCGGAAACACGGAGACTATCGGAGGCTGAACGAACGACACACGAACGATCCTACGAACTGATTCTCTCCTAAACGGCACTAACGCTGATGATAAACTCGAGATCGCTTAATGCTTAATCCCTCACGAATTCTGCAAAAAGTCTGATAATATCTCGAGTCTATCCCTAATTATAGAGCCCGATTCGAGTCTGTTATGGGCCAAACTCGAATCTGGCCCAAGGCCCATTCGAATTTGTCCACAATGACATTCTCGAATCTGCCCTCATTCGAATCTAGGGCTACATTCGAATCTATCACAGATTCGAATGCCAAGCCTTAAATAATTCGAATCTAACTTATTCACATACTCAACTTAGCATTGAAGCTTATGTTTTTACTTTATGATTGATTTTATCTTTGTACTTTATGTTTGAACTTCTTGTAATAGGTTACATCAAGTTCAAACATACAAACACTAATAAATATCCACCATATATAAACATATATAACAAACACTTGCTAAAATCACAATGTAGGATCACTTAGACTGCTATCGTCACACAGGATGTACCAACACCTCTTATGTAAGCAAGATAGCAGTGACAAGTCTTTACTCACGTACAACAAAGCGACATATCTTGATAGTTTAAGTCAAAACAGCGCTGACAGGTCTGTACTCACGTACAACAAAGCGACTTGTTTTGACTTCCTTTACGTTACAAAACTTTTTCTTTGTTTAAGATGTATTTTGATGAAGCTATACATCCCCCAGATTAATTTGCATACCTCATTCATAGACATTGAGTGTAAACCTTTAACATAGAAATTAAGACGTTTTGGTAATACATCTAAGTTAGTTACACATATGACATTTCCTTGATTATTTTATTAGCTTTTAGGAAATCCTGCATTATTATGCCTACCAACATATCAGAAAAGAATATGTATATCACTTAGAGTTCATAGTGCATTATGTGTAAAAGTTTAACACTTAGAGATTGTTAGACTATGCAAAATATCATCACTTTGAACCTATGACTCTAAGACTTCTCTCATTTTTCAACATTCTCTTTTTTTTTTTGAAATTTTTTAGGTTTTCTTTTGTTTTTCTTTTTTATTTTTCACTTTTAAGTATAATAAACTAATAAAATAAACTAATAACTTAAAACTTTAAAAGAAAGAAAAATCTACAGAGTCAGGTTACTCCGGATTACGCAAGCCATTAAGTTGGACTAACAACTCAAAGCGTGATCTATCAAATGCTTTTGTGAAAAGATCCACATTGTTGTCATCCGTTGGAACTTTTACCAGTTTAATCAAGTTTTTCTCAGCACAGTCACAAATAAAATGATGCCTTATGTCTATGTGCTTAGTATTGTGCTTAACTAGATTATTGGTTATGGCAATAGTTGACTGATTGTCTATCCTAATGGGAGTATGAGTATAAGTCAAACCGTAGTCCCGCAGTTGTTTTTGAATCCACAGAACTTGTGAACAACAACTACCCGCAGCTACATACTCGGCCTTGCACGTTGATACGGCTACCGAAGTTTGTTTCTTGCATTGCCAGGATACTAGTCTCCCTCCAAGGAACTGACAACCTCCAGTCGTTGACTTTCTATTCAAGCTACACCCTCCATAGTCTGAATCCGTGTAAGCCTCCAATTCCAGATCTCCGTCAGCACGATACCAAAGTCCCAGCTTCGGTTTCGACTTTAGGTATCTTAGAATTCGCTTCACAGCTTTCATATGCATCTCCTTTGGATTAGTTGAAACCTGGCACAAATACAAACAGCAAACATTATATCAGGTCTGGAAGCAGTTAAATACATGAGTGACCCGATCATGGCCCGATATAAAGTCGGATCCACATCAGTATCCTTATCTGTACCCGATCCGAGATTGTGATTGACTTGTATCGGAGTACTGAAGTGTGTCGTAAGCTTTGTTCCTTCCATTCTGAAGCGTTCTAAAATGTCATAGACATACTTCATTTGATGAATAAATATTCACTCCTTTCGTTGTTCAACTTGTAAACCGAGAAAGAAGTTGAACTCTCCCATCGCACTCATCTCAAACTTAGACTTCTTGACCTTCTCAGAATCCTTGCACATTTGTTCATTAGACGATCCGTAGATGATGTCGTCCACGTACACTTTTACCAGTGTAAAGTCTTCACCTTTCCTCTTAACGAATAGTGTACTATCCATTCTCCCTCTCTCAAACCCATTGTCTAAGAGGTGAGTAGACAGTGTCTCAAACCAAGCCCTAAGTGCATGATGCAATCCATATAAAGCATGATCAAGTCGATATACTCTATCAGAATACTTGGGATCAGTAAACCCTGGCGGTTGCTCGACATACACCAACTCCTTCACCTTGCCGTACAAGAAGGCACTCTTGACGTCAAGTTGATATACCTTAAACCCTTTGAAGGACACGAACGCTAGAAACAGTCGAATAGCCTCAAGCCTCTCCACTAGTGCAAACACTTTGTTATAATCTATCCATTCATCCTGGTTGAACCCTTTGACCACGAGTCTTACCTTGTTATGAGTAACTATGCCCTGATCATCCCGTTTACACTTAAAGACCCATTTGGTCCCTATAGCAACTTCTCCTCTAGGCAGCGGCACTAACTCCCACACTTATAGTTTTCTAAACAGTGAAAGTTCCTCTTGCATAGCTTCAACCCAGGAATTGTCCTTCAAAGCCATTAGCACATTTTTTGGCTCTACTTGTGAAATGAAACACGAGTATAAACACGTGTGAACGCCTCGGAGTCGTTGATCATTGATAACATTACTATGTTACTATTCACACTACTCCTAGTCCTCAAACCAGCGTGTGGATTCCCTACGATGTCCTCCTTACTTATTCTCGATGTCTCAATATCATCGACTTGATGATTATCTAACAAATTCGATCCTATTTCACCTACTGGGGGTATGAATTCAGACGAAATAACTCCCTCCTCGTGATCACTATCTTCGGAGGTACAATTACTTGTCTGATACTCATCCGTAGGTATCTCAGCTTCATTACTTGCTGGAGACCCATCTTCTGTCGTTGTATTCTCATATGTTGTTGGAATGCTTGTATTTGGAAAACCTCTACCCTCATCATTGAGATTTAAGGTTGAGAAGTCATTTTCCACAGTACCTGCATTTCCACTAAAAGGAATGTTAAATGATTCAAACACAGAGTCATAATCAAATAACCATTCTGGACCATTTTGGGGTTCATGTGAATAACTTGTTACATCAATGTTAAACACAATTTTGACTGTACCATTTGTTTTATTAAAAACCCTCTTGTTTTGTAAATTAGGAACATAACCTAGGAAGTATCCTTCATCAGTCTTTTCACCGAAATTAGGTTGATGTTTTGTTTTTAATAAAGTACATGGCACCCCAAACGGTTCAAAGCCAGTTAAATTCGGTGGTCTTTTATTCAAAAATTCATAACAGGTTTTTTTCAGTGATTTGACAGTAAGGACTCTATTTAATACATGACAAATGGTATTCACTGCCTTCCCCAAAAACATGGTAGGAATCTTTGAATCTGAGAGCATAGTCCTTGCTGCCTCAATCAAAGTCATGTTCTTACGTTCTGCCACCCCATTTTGTTGTGGCTCATAAGGTGCATTAAATTGATGCACTATTCCTTTAGTTAGGCAGTATACACCAATTACTGCATTCTTAAACTCTATTCCGTTATCACTCCGGATACGTTTTACCCATTTCCTGTATGAGTTCTCGAGTAGGTTTAAGAACCCAATCAGCGTGCCTGCTGTCTTGTCCTTTGTACCTAAAAAGAAAACCCAAGAGAAACGTGAGTAGTCATCAGCAATAACTAAACAGAACCAACTACCACCTATTCTCCTTTTGTTGATTGGACTGAAGATATCCATATGCAGCAAATCGAAGGTGGAAACGATTGAGTTTTGAGTCTTTGACTTGTGCTTGTGTGACTTCTTATGTTGTTTTCCTTTCTTGCATGGTACACACTTGTCTTCAAACTGAAAGCTCTTCAGTGGAACACCTTGCACAAGGCCATTTGTCGTGATGAAGTTCATCTTCCTTAAATGCAAGTGTGCCATGCGTCTGTGCCACAGTAGAGATTCGGATTCTGAAGCCTTTGATAATAGACATATAGTTCCCATCGATGAATCTGCTACACTCATGTCCATGATGTACAGATCATTCACCCTTGGGGCTCTCATCATAATCCACTCTTCAGGTATATTGAACCCCAGCTTTAGCACTAACGCTTCTTTTTCAGTAAAGATAACTGAATTCTTCTTATCACAGATCTGAGAGACACTAATGAGATTGTGATCAAGTTTATCTACATGGTAGACTTTATCAAGAGTGATCGTCCCATTAGTGACTACTCTTGTTCCAGTGATATTTCCTCCCTTATTCCCAGCAAATGACACAAATCCCTTGTTCCCATCCTTGAAGTCCGTCAGTAGACTTCTTTCCCTAGTCATGTGACGAGAGCAACCACTGTTGACGAACCATTTCTTGTTATGTAACATCCGACACAAATCCAGATTAGCAACCATGACCTAATCTGTATTTATTAGCAAATTATAACCTAATCAGTGGCCATTAGCAATTAATCAAAGTGATTAACAAAGTTCATAAGGAAATTCAATTCAATTAGAAACAATTTCATTAGTGCGACGAATCGGCAAATTAATTAATCCGATCGATTTACGATATGATGGATTAATAAAACCAAGTACATAATTAAATTAAGATTAGTAACACTAATCATACATTAATACACTTACTTAACCTTAATTATGCAAGACTAAATCAATTTATTAAACAAATGCATTCAAAGGTATATATGAATTTACATAAAAAGGGAAATACAAGAATACATTCTAAATACTTTTACACAAAAAAATAAAAACCAAAATACAACATTTTTATACCATAAAAATCAGTCAACACAAAAGGGGAACACACTTTTGTGTCCCTTTTGACTTTCATTATAAATATTGAAAAGAGTTCAACACTTTTTCTACTTTTCCAACAAGTTGGTAAAGTATTAAACATCACTTTTTTCTTTCATTATTTGCAAGACTCAAACTACTCTATAAATAGAGAACTCTTTCACTTCATTTCCACACTATTGCATGAGCAAAATCCTTCTGCTTTCTCTCTTCCAAATATCGGCCAAGGCCTCCCAAGAACACCAAAGTTCTTTGATTTTGATTCTTCAAGTTTTTCCAAGGAAGTTTTGGTGCATCTAGTTCAAGAAAAATTCCTCTTCTCATTTGCATACTTCAAATACCCCAAAGTAAGTAGATACTAACTTATAACCTCTTATATTTATGTTTATATAAGTCTTGCATAATGTGTATTACCACCAACAACAACAAGTTTCATAAAAACTCAAGTTTATAAATCACTAGTTTTATTTTAAAGTTGGTTTCTTCAAATGAGTTCATAAATGTATAAACACATAATGTAAATATAAATAATATGAAAACAAGTTATATAAATTTGTTTCATAACCTTTTATTCATGTAGTTTTTCTATAAACAACAAGAATCACAAGTTGTTTCAAGTATATGAAATCCGGATTTTCGGCAGAAATATTACTTTGATTTTGAAAAATCATAACTAATTCATAACTTAACGAAATGAATTTATTCTTGTCTCAAAAGTTAGATCTATGTCTTACCTAACAATGTGGAGGTTTTCATAATTTAATAGGGAGTTTAGAACCCCTAAATATTATTTGGGAACCCAAAAGGTTGACAGCTCAAAAATGGCCAACATAGGGTTTTTAACGAGCTATTTCCCCAACCTAAACACCTCGAAAAATGGCCATTCTATACTTTAAAAATTCTTTGTATATAGTAGTTTTATGTCTATGAAAACCAAAGCCCAAATCGTTTTGGAGCTTTGTCGAAAACAACCTCAATGTAGGCCGAAAAGCCTTTAAAAACTGGAAAATTATATATATACATATATATATACATATACATATATATATATACACACATATATATACATTTATATATATATATAGATTCAGGTTCAAAAAGGTACCTCTCGAAATCAAGTGCACCCGAAGGTACCAACCTTAATAAACTTTTTTTTTTAACTTTTTTTCTCATAACCATGTTTAAATTAATGTTATACACATGATATATGAATTTCACATACATTCATACTTTCTGTGTCCTTAAAAATTATGTGAATGCTCAATGCATATTTATGTGAATGGTCATCCATGTGAATGGTGTGAATGATCATTTACATGATCATTTTTTACCATTCACAAAATTTATGATGTTACTCATTTTGAAATAAAGTCTTATACTGTTGCCTTATACATGTCTATTCAAAAAAAATATATGTGAATGATCATTCACATTAGGGTACGCTGGGTACGCTGGAATCTCATAGGTACGCTGATGAACCTGATTCTATATATATATATAAACTTGACGTTTTAAGTGGGTTTTATTTATAAACTTTTAATGTTGGGTGATTTAAAACATAAAAACCTTTATACATACATATTATCATATATATGGGAGTTATTAAGTCCCTCATATCATTTAGGACTCGGTTAAAAGCATCCGGTGTCATCACTCATAAACAACGCAAACCGTCATTTTATTGTCGATTTTACCATCAACTTAGGATGAGTCTTCATAGTCCCTATTTTCACTATCTATTGGGGTGGAAATACATGCATTATTTTCATATGAACATCAAAACTATTTATTTCTTATATGTATTACACATGTGGATCCATCAACCCTCATATCAAGAACCGTTAATTACATTTATTTGTAAGCGAGAATATATTGTGGATAGATCTATCAGGAGTCATGACCCCCATTTGGTTTAGTCTTAACCGACTAACAGTGGAATGCATATATATTTAACACACGGTATTATAGTCGGGAATACTGCACAGGACAAACTCATTTATTTAAGCTTCGGTTTCATGATGGTTAATGTAATACATACATGGAATTTACGCTTTTATAAATTCAACTAATCTGTTAATGTCCATACAATTGGTCTTTACGCGTAAACCTATGATCTTACCAACAATTTGTTGATGTATTTTTAGGTAATTAAGACATGCGCATTCATTGGAAGCATTCCAAGGCTTCCGTTCATTTTGGAGTCGCATCATTTTCAAACTCGGAGATTTATTTCCATCATTTTTGATAATCCAGTTATGTATTTAAATCTCTGTAACTTGCGAACTACTCTTCATTTGATTCGGGCTATGTAAACCATTTAAATATTTTAAGGTTTTATCAATGTATTTTTCCGAAAACGTCCATGTAGTCGTTGTTCACTTGATTATGGTTACGCTTCCGCACTCGCCACGCCTCGCTGCCAACCGGGGTAGCAGGGTGTGACATGTTAAGACCTGTAGTTAACTCCTGCACATGGAAGAAAACAGGTTAGTTATCACGGGGAACCCAAGCCATGACTGACTTGGTAATACCATTCTCATCGGCATACTTGAACTCTTTCAAATACCCATCTCTCCTTTCGCGTGACTTAGGTTTTTGAGTAAGAACCTGTTGTGGTGCTGAGTGATTGATATTCAATCTTGGCCTTTGGGCTGTCATTTACAGTGGAGCCCTAGTATAATGTCTATTATAATGCATTTCACTGGGATATCCCTGGGCTCTTCCTTGTGTCTGTTGTCTGTTAGGGGTATGTGACCTAACTGGAGTGTAACTCCTCTTAGGTGTAGTACTCCTATAGACTAGTTGTGGTCCTGACCTAGATTGACTAGGGACTCTATTCGGTGAATTAGTCCTAATCACTTAATTCTGTCTGACCGACACCGGTATTTGCTTAGCGCCTACACGGGGTGTTGCATTCAACTTCTTCTCAGTATTTTGAGAACTACTTGTACTTGCAATACTAGGTACTGACTTTAAGGCACGTTGGTGTGGTTTCCCTACTATCGGTGTAGACTCTACTTTCTTATAGGGACAACTAGACGCAACGTGACCTTTCTCATGACATCTGAAGCAAGACATTTTATCAATTGGCTTTTACCCTTTGACTTAGGTGTCTCACTAGTGTCATGTTCTTTTGGTTCAACTACAATGTTTACAACCCATTAATAATTATCACTTACAGTTTTTGCTTCTTCTAGTTTGACGTCACTAGTAGCCTGCACAAACTTAACTTTCTTAATCTTAGGGGTTGTGGTTGACACCTTAGTTTTTGTTACCTTCTCATTTTCAGTTACAGTTGCTTCCCCTGATTCAACCGGTTCTTTTGTCTTATCCAGAGGTTGAGGCACATAGTCATTGTTGAACGGTGGAGGACTTTCCTGATAACCTAGGCCCACTTGTTTCTTAGAATGTCTCTGAGCATCTAAGATTTTGCCTAGATTTAAGGATGAGTTCCTAAACTTTTCAAGTTTGGTATTGGCCTCCGCACCCTTAACTCTAGCTTCAGCTAGTTCTACATCTTTAAGGGTGATTTCTCTGGTCAATGATTCCACATGCTCTTACGTTAGTTCTAACCTGACACATTGTTCACTCAACTTATCTTTTAGAACTACCACATCCCGAGCATCAGCTTTCATCTTGGCCCTGAAATCTTCCTTAAATACTAGAAGACTAGCATTGTCAGATTTTAATGATTGGATTTGAGCTCTCATGGTTGTATGAGTTTCTAGCACTAGATTTAATCTATCATTTATTGTAGCACATAAAACGCATAAATCATGAAACGTAGAAAAGTTAAGAGTTACCTTTTTGCGATCTAATTCCACGTTAGCCATTTGAGATGCAAACTCGAGAGTGGTTTCTCCTCAGATTATTCAACCAACAAAGGAATTGAATCGGACTGCTGGGTGTCCTCCTTTTATGCTTCATCTCTTTCATCGGTCTCAGTTACCTAAGCCATAAAAGCTCTGCCATTTGACTCCGTATTAGCACTCCAATCTTATGTTCCATCCAGCTGTCTGTTAGAAGATACGTTCGTTAACAGACCAACTATCGCAGCTTAATTCCCTGAATTACCAGAATGTTGTCTTCCCTGATTCTGTCTCAACCTTTGGCCGTTGACACTATCTGGCAAAATGTCCCATCTCTTGACAATTAATTCATTTTACCTCTGAGTTGTCAAAACTACTGTTGTTACTCAGACTCAGATTCCTACCCGTTCTCTTCATGAATCTCTTGACCCTTTGCCGGATTTACCTGATCGTAGTCCTCTTCCCACAGAGTTGGATCGTTGATTTGACCTTGAACACAGTTGCCATATGCTGCTACAAACGAAGCTAGGAGATTTAGATGCTCCTCAGCTGATTTAGCACTCATCGGCATCTTTGTAAAACCTTGAGAGGTTAATACTGAGTGTTGTGGTTTTTCTTCTGGTTTATAAAACCCTAAGAACGCTCTATTACCAGATTCTTCAGCTTCAACTGGTATTGACTCTTCTCCAGAAAAGAATGTTGTGGCCCCCGACTTTTGTTCACTAGAGGTTGAAGTCTTTGATATTCCAAAGTACAATTCAGGGTCTTGTACTTGATCAAATTCCCTCTCCTTCTTCAGTAGCTTAAAGTCATAGGCCCTCAGAGTTCCAATGACCTCTTCTAGAGTGAGAGTTTCAAACTTTTCTTCATCATGCTTGATCAGCATCGTGTACATCTCCCACTTAGCTAGTAAAGCATCCAGAAGCTTCTCTATCTTTTACGTTTCTTGATACTCAACACTGTGATTATCAAGTTCAGCCAACAGATGGTAAAATCTAGTAATCGTTTCATCCATGGTCTCATTCTTCAACGCCTTGAATATAGCAAATTGCTGCTTTAACATCTCCATTCTCCCCTTTCTTACCCTGGGATTTCCCTCACACCTCTTCTCTAGAGCATCCCAAAGCTCTTTAGAAGTTCTGTGATTTCTAAGCATGTGTAGAATCTCCTGAGGTACTGCCATTCTAATTGACGAAAAAGCTCGATTCTCGGCCTCATAAATCTTTTTGTCGTCATCTTTTATGGTCAATACGTTAAAATTTTTAGTCGACCCTGAATCTCTTGTGTTGGGGGAACGTAACCTTCGTCTATACATATCCACATACGCATATCGTTAAATCTCGCGAAGTCTGCAAATCTGTCATTCCTCCAGTAATAATCTTCTAACTTCATCAGCTTGGGTGGGGAGTTAGCTTTGCCTACTTCATGGTCCATTTCCAAAAACTTATGCAAACTTGACATTCTTTTTAAACTTTTTGTTTTCGAACTTAAACAATTTAATTTAAAAATTAATTTAAAATAAATCTAACGGACTTAATTAGGTTCGTATAATTTTAATTTTAAATTCGTTTTGTAAATTAAATTCGAATTGTGTTAAGTTCGAAATCAACAAGTTCGAAAGCCTGTAAGTTCGAGAAACCCTAAACTTTAGGACAAATTTGAACCAAATTAAGTTCGAAAAACCCTAAGAACTTCTGACAAGTTCGAACCAAAACAAATTCGAATTCCAACCAAGTTCGAGACTCAACAAATTCGATTCCATGACAAGTTCGAACCAGATCAACTTCGATAAACCCTAAAAACAAGTTCGAGAGGAGCGTATTCTGACAAGTTCGAAGAACCCTAATACCCCCTTATGTTCGAGTGCCGCAAGTTCGATTAACGGCAAAAAATTCAATTTTTTCAAGATTTCAGATTAAACGAATGTTTTTAAGATTAAAAACAATGATTTCGACTGAAAAGATGAACTAATATGAGCTTTTTCTAGTAAACTTGCTCGTAGAACTCTGAAAACATCGAAAATACGTGATTTATTATAGAAAAATGTCTAGAAACCTTATGAACGTTCAACAAACGCGAAGAAAACGAAGAAGACTCACGATGTCTCTGATACCACTTGTAAGGTCACCACGTCTACGGATCTGATCTTGACGCGACGCCGTCCAACGAATGCGGAATCCTCGTTAGACGCTTAATGGATCGATCACGTAATGAAACCGGAGTCGAACACAATGATAGCCAATGTACTAAACGACTCCACACGGTGTATTGCTTCAAGAAAAGCTCTCTGATCACTATCTAGCTTGCACGTACACTTGCAAAGCTCTGAAACTCATAATTCTCAAAGATCCTTTCTGCTCTCAAACTCTATGATTTTTTGAGCCCGAAGTCTGCTGAAAATAATAGAATAAGTTCATATTATAACACCTAAGTTCGAACCAGGCCCAATCCCACGAACATAACAAGTACGAGCCCAAGAAGGTACGAACTTAGATCACCTAAGTTCGTACGAACTTGTGTGACTTATGTTAGTGCATCATGTGTGACGATAGCAATCTAAGTGTAGATGATGTTTTGTAATAGTTCAAGTCTTCGTAATTGCACGTTAATACATATGTTTGATATATGTTTGATATTGTTTGATATTGATTGTATATATATTTGAACTTGTTTGTGATTGATGTTTTACTTAAATTCAAAGATAAGTTCAAACATAAGTTCTAAGATAAGTTCAAACATAAGTTCAAGGACAAGTTCTAGAATAAGTTCAAAGCCAAGATTCGAACTTAATGGTGGAAAAGTTCGTGGGCTTGGGCCTTCTCGAACTTGTCCGGGCTAAGTTCGAGATTAATGGTTACAATTAAGGGTTAATCAGTTTTGATTAAGCATATTTGCAGAAATCCATGTTCGAGGCGATTACGAACCTGTGGGTGTTTGCATAGTATTTTCAGAGTGTTCTTGGAGAGAATCACGTGTCGAGACGTTCGCGTCTACGTCTATCATCGTGTTGGTCTCCGTGTTTCGTGTGTGTGATCAATCCGTTAAACCCCTAACGAGGATTCCGCACTCGTTGGATGGTGTCGCGTCAAGATTGGATCCGTAGGTAGGAGACCTTACAAGTGGTATTAGAGCCAAGTTGATATACTTTAAACCCTTTGAAGGATGTGAAGGCCAGAAACAGACGAATTGCCTCAAGCCTTGCTACTGGTGCAAACACTTCGTTGTAATCAATTTCCTCTTCTTGGTTGAATCCTTTCACCACAAGTCTTGCCTTGTTACGAGTTACAATACCCCTATCATCTCTTTTACACTTAAAGACCCATTTGGTCCCTATTGCAACTTCTCCTCGAGGTAACGGAACTAACTCCTACACTTCAAGTTTTCTGAACTGTGACAGTTCTTCCTGCATGGCTTCAACCCAAGAGTTGTCTTTCAGTTCCATTTGCTCATTTTTCGGCTCTACTTGCGAGATGAAACATGAATAAAGACAAGTGTGATAGGCCTCGGAGTCGTTGATCATGGATAACAACACCGTTTTATTATTCACACTACTCCTAGTTCTCACACCGGTATTAGGATTCCTATGATACTCTCAATCGGATGATCCTTGTTTATCCTCGATGTCTCAATCTCGTCGACCCGAATATTAGCTCCTATGTTAGATCCTATTTCACCTAACGGGGGTACGATTTCAGACGGTACATTCTCTTCCTCATGATCACTGTCCTCGGAGTTAGAAGTACTTGTCTGATTCTCGTTTGTAGGTAACTCAGATGCATTCTCTGCTGGAGACCTATCTTCTATTGTTGTAGGCTCAGAAGTTGATGGAATGCCTGACTTTGGAAAACCTTGACAGTCGTCATTCAGACTTAATGACGAGAAGTCATTCTCCACTGTACCTGCATTTCCATTAACTGGTATGATAAATGATTCAAGCAATAAGTCATAATCAAATAACCTTTCAGGACCAGTTTGGGGTTCATGTGAATAACTCGTTACATCTATGTTAAACACAATTTCTACCGTAACAATTGTTTTGTTAAAAACCCTTTTGATTGGTGAGTTAGGGACAAAACCTAGGAAGTATCCTTCGTCAGCCTTTTCACCAAACTTAGGTTGATGTTTTGTTTTCAGTAAAGTACACGGTACCACAAACGGTTCAAAGCCTGTTAAATTAGGTGGTCTTTTATTCAGAACTTCATAACAAGTTTTGTTCAATGATTTGACAGTAAGGACAAACGTGACATGCGGTATTCACTGCCTCCCCCCAAAACATGGTAGGAAGCTTTGAATCCGAGAGCATGGTCCTTGCTGCCTCAATCAAAGTCCTGTTCTTACGTTCTGCCACCCCATTGTGTTGTCGCTCATATGGTGCACTAAATTGATGCACTATGCCTTTGGATAGGCAATATACACCAATTACTATGTTTTTAAATTCAGTTCCATTATCACTGCTGATACATTTTACCCTCATCCTGTAAGAATTTTCGACTTGGTCTAAGAACCCAATCAACTTTCCAGCTGTTTCTTCCTTCGTACCTAAAAAGCAACCCATGAAAAACATGAGTAATCATCAGTGATAACTAAACATTACCCGCTACAGCCTATACTCCTTTTATTGATAGGACCGAAGAGATCTATATGCAGCAAATCGAAGGTGGAAGCTATCGAGTTCTGAGTCTCTGACTTGTGTGACTTATTGTGTTGTTTACCTTTCTTGCGCAATACACACTTGTCATCTAACTGAAAACTCTTCAGTGGGACACCTTGAACCAGAGCATGTTTAGTAATGTAATTCATTTTCCGTAGGTGCAAGTGTGCCATGCGCCTGTGCCATAAAACGGATTCTGACTCTGAAGCTTTGGATAGAAGACAGATTGTTCCCATCGATGAATTAGATTTGTTCTTGTCCATCATGTATAAATAATTCTTCCTTGGGGCTCTCATCATTATTCACTCTTCAGGTACTTTAAATCCCGGTTTCAGCACTAACGCCTCAGTTTCAGTAAAGATTACTAAATTCTTCTTATCACAGATATAAGATACACTAATGAGATTATCTTCAAGTTTATCAACATGGTTAACTTGATCAAGTGTGATAGTCCCATTAGTAACCACTCCAGTTCCAGTTATATGACCTCCCTTGTTCCTAGAGAATGATACGAATCCCTTGTTCCCTCCATTGAAGTCTGTGAGTAGACTCCTTTCCCCAGTCATGTGACGAGAGCAACCACTGTCGACGAACCACTGGTTGATTAGACCTGTAGTTAGCTCCTGCACATGAAAGAAAAGAAGTTAGTTATCACGGGGAACCCAAGCCATGACTGACTTTGTAATACCATTCTCATCTACATACGTGAACTCCTTCAAATACCCATCTCTCCTTTCAAGTGACTAGGGTTCTTGATTGAGAACCTGTTGTGGTGCTTAGTGATTCATGTTCACTCTTGGCCTTTGGGTAGGCATTTGCTGTTGAGCCGTCGAATAATTTCTATTATAAGGCATTTCGGATTGATATCCCTGGGCTCTACCTGGTGTATGTTGTCTTTCAGGAGTGTTAGACCTAACTGGAGTGTAAGTCCTTCTAGATGTTGTACTCCTATAAGCTTGTTGAGGTCCTGACCTATAATAATTAGGGACTCTATTCGGCGAATTAGTCCTAACCACTTCATTTGGTCTAACCCACACAGGTAACTTGTCTAACAGCGATCTTAGGTGTTGCATTTACAATCTTCTCAGTGTTTTGAGAACCATTTGTGCTCGCAACACTAGATATTGGTCTTTGTTGTTCTGGATTTTCTACAGCATGTCTAGTCTTTGGTTTAGAGGGTGTAGACTCTACTTTCTTATACGGACAGCTAGACGCAACATGGCCCTTCTCATGACATCTAAAACAAGACATCTTATCAGTCGACTTCTTATAGGTGCTCTTTGACTTTAGTGTCTCACTAGTGTCATTTTCTTTCTTTTCAACTATCGTGACTACTGCCTCTTCTTTATTGCTAATATCAGGCTTAGCTTCTCCTAGAGTTTGGTCACTAGAAGACTGCACAAACTTAACCTTTTTAATTTTAGTGTTAGTAGTAGACACCTTAGTTGTTTTGTCCTTATCAGATTCAATTTCAGTTGTTACCTCTGACTCGACTGGCTCATCAGTTTTATCCTGAGGTTGAGACACATAGTTATTGTTGAAGGGTGGAGGACTCTCTTGATAACCTAATCCTACTGGTGTCTTAGACTGCCGTTGAGCATCTAAGATTTTCCCTAGATTTAGTAACGAGTTCCTAAACTTTTCCAACTTACTATTTACCTCAGCAACTTTAACTCTTGATTTCGCTAGCTCAACCTCCTTAATGGTAAGTTCTTTGGTTAAAGCCACAACATGCTCATACATAAGTTCTATCCTGACACATTGTTCACTTAATTTATCTTTTAGAACTATAGCATCTTGAGCATCTACTTTCAGCTTATTACTTAGATCTTCTTTAATGTTTAAGAGACTAGCATTACCTGATTTTAGTGATTCGATATGAGCAGTTAAGTTATTATGTGTTTCTAGAACTAAGTTCAACCTATCATTTGAAGTAGCACATTAAACACAAAAGTCATGAAATGTAGAAAAGTTCAGAATTACCTTTTTGTGATCCGATTTCACGTTAGCCATCTGTGCAGCAAACTCCAGAACGGTCTGATTATCTGATTTCTGCACCAACAAAGGACTTGTTTCATTCAGTTCGTTTTCCTCGGTCACTTCCTCTACTCCGTCATCCCCAGTGTCTGTCACTTCAGCCATGAAGGCTCTAGCGTTCGACTCCGGATGAGTACTCCAATCGTAGGTTCCATCGAGCTGTCTGTCAGATGTCACATTAGTTAACAGACCAGCGATGGCAGCTTGATTTTCCGAACCACCAGATTGATATCTCCCTTGTTTCTGATTTTGATTGTGCTCTACTTTAGGTCTTTGACATTCCCTTGCAAAGTGTCCTAATCCTTGACAATTGTAACACTTAACCCTTGATTTGTCAAATCCTACCTTGCTGTTCCCAACATTCAGATTTCTCCCAGTCCTTTTCATGAACCGTTTGACCCTCTGAGTCACCATGGCCAATTGCCATTGCAGGTCCATTTCCTCTAAGTCATCTGGATCCACCTGATCGTAGTCTTCATCTCATAAAGCAGGATCGTTAATCTTCCCCTGAACACAATTTCCATGTGATGCAACAGATGATGCAAAAAGATTTAGATGATCTTCAGCTGATTGTGCACTCATAGGCATCTTTGTGTAATGTTGAGAAGTGGATGCGGAATGAATACCCTAAGAATGCCTGACTACTAGTGTCTTCTGACTCAAATGGGATGGGCTCTGTTCCCGTGTAGAATGTTGTAGCTGACTTCAGTTCACTTGCGATCGATGATTTTGTCTTTCCAAAATACATTTCTGGATCCTGAACTTGATAATATTCCCGTTCCTTCTTTTGTAACTGAAAGTTGTAAGCCCTCAGCGTTCCTATGACCCCTTCTAGGGTGAGAGTCTCAAAATTTTCTTCGTCATGCTTGATTAGCGCTGTGTACCTTTCCCACTTCGCAGGTAAAGCATCAAGAAGCTTTTCTATCTTCTCAGTCTCTTTATAATCAACATCGTGATTATCCAGCTCTGTCAACAGATGATAGAATCTTGTAATAGTTTAATCCAGCTTTTGGGTTTTCAATTCTTTGAAAATGGCGAACTGCTGTTTGAGCATCTCGATCCTTCCTTTGCGAACCCTCGGATTTCCCTCACACTGCTTCTCGAGAGCATCCCATAGCTCTTTATAAGTTCGATGATTCCTCAATATGTGTAGAATCTCCTGAGGTTACGCCATACGAATGATGGAGAAAGCTCGGTTTTCAGCCTCATAAAGTTTCTTATCATCATCTTTCAGCTTTTGATATGTTAAGACTCTTTGATGACCTTCAAACTCCTGTGTAGGTGGAACATATCCCTCATCGATACAAATCCACATGCGCATATCGCTGAAACGAGCAAAATCGGCGAACCTATCCTTCCACCAATAGTAGTCTTCCAATTTCATCAGTTTTGGCGGATAATTTACCTTGCCGGCCTCATGACCCATTTCAATGAATTATTGCAAAATTGACATCCAGTTTTGAAATTAAATTCGAATTTATGTAAGTTCAAAATCAACAAGTTCGACTGATAGCATGTTTGAAAAACTCTGACAAGTTCGAATCACTGACAAGTTCGAATATTACTTAATTTTCTGACAAGTTTAAAATTTGACAAATTCGATGATATCAATTTTGAATTTCTGCCAAATTCGAAAGAATCCCTAAATTAAGTTCGAGAGGAGCGTATTTTTGACAAGTTCGAGTGAACCCTAATACCACCTATGTTCGAGCGCCGCAAGTTCGAGAAACGGTCAAAAATTTGATTTCTTTCAAGTTTTTGGATTAAACCAATATTTTTAAGGTTAAAAACAATGATTTCGACTGAAAAGTGAACCAATAAGAATTTTTCTCCGTTACTTTGCTTGTATAACTCGAAAAAAACTATAAAAAAGTGTTTAAGGTGTATCAACTTGAAGTAAAGAGTGCAATTCTATATGGAAAGGTGAAGGAACTGATGTACGTCGAACAGCCGCCTGGGTTTACTGATCCAAAATATTCTAGTAGAGTATATCGACTCGATAGGGCTCTGTATGGGTTACATCAGGCACCAAGGGCATGGTATGAGACGCCGTCAACTAATCTTTTGACAACGGGTTTGAAAGAGGGAGAATTGATAGTACATTGTTCGTGAAGAGAAAGGGAGATGATTTTATCTTGGTACAAGTGTACGTGGATGACATTATTTTCGGGTCGTCAAACGAACAGATGTGCAAAGACTTCGAAAAAGTCATGAAGTCAAAGTTTGAGATGAGTGCTATGGGAGAGCTGAACTTCTTTCTAGGTTTGCAAGTTGAACAAAGGAAGGAAGGCATGTTTATCCATCAGACGAAGTATGTCTACAACATTCTGGAGCGCTTGGGGATGGAAGGAACAAAGCTGACTGCTCACTTTAGTACTCCGATTCAAGTGAATCACAATCTCGGACCGGGTACAGAAAGTGATACTGATGTGGATCCGACTCTATATCGGGCCATGATCGGGTCACTCATGTATTTAACTGCTTCTAGACCTGACATTATGTTTACTGTGTGTATTTGTGCTAGGTTCCAAGCTAATCCAAAAGAAATGCATATGAAAGCCGTGAAACGGATTCTACGATACCTGAAGTCGAAACCGAAGCTGGGACTTTGGTATCATGCTGATCGAGATATGGAATTGGAAGCATACACGGACTCTGACTATGGTGGATGTAGCTTGAACCGGAAATCAACAACTGGAGGTTGTCAGGTCCTTGCGGGATTATGGTTTAACTTACACTCATACTCCCATTAGGATAGATAATCAGTCTACAATTGCTATAACTAATAATCCAGTTAAACACAGTAAAACAAAGCACATAGACATAAGACATCATTTCATACGTGATTGTGCTGAAAAGAATTTAATAAAACTGGTAAAAGTGGCAACGGAAGATAATAATGCAGATTTATTCACTAAAGCTTTTGATAAATCACGCTTTGAGTTGTTAGTTCAACTAAATGGTATGCGTAATCCAGAGTAACTTGATCATAGTAGATTTTCTTTCCTTTTATAGTAAGTTAGTAACTTAGGAGATTTTCTTTGCTTTTATAGTAAGTTAGTAGGTAGTTTATTAGCTTATCTTAAAAATGAAATACAAAAGAAAAAAGAGAGAAAATCATAAAAATTTCAAAAAAAAATAGAGAATATCGAAAAATGAGTTAAGTCTTAGATTCATAGGTTCAATGTGACGAAAACTAGCACAGTCTAAAACAATCTCTAAGTGTTAAGCTTTCACACATAATGCACCATAAATTCTAAGTGATATACACTTTCTGGTTTGATGTGTTGGTAGCATAATACACAAAGGAAATTCTAACAGCTAATAAAATAATCAAGAAAATGTCATATGTGTAACTAACTTAGATGTATGACCAAATGGTCTTAATTTCTATGTTAGAGACATACATACAATGATTATAAATGAGGTATGCACATTTTTTAGGGGATGTATAGCAACATCAAAATACATCTTAAAGCAAAGAAAAGAAAATTTTTGAAAAGAAGAGGGAGTCAAAACAAGTCGCTTTGTTGTACGTAAGTACAGACCCGTCACCTCTGCTTTGACTCAAGTTAGCAAGTCAAGTCGTTTTGTTGTTCGTGAGTACAGACCTGTCACCGCTGTCTTGCTAACTTAAAAGGAACTCTAAGACAAATAAGACACTCTGTTTTATGTAAATACAAAACTGTGTCCGACGTTTGCCTTTTAAAGAACATTTGCAACACCAAAAACTTATAACCATTGTGTGTCTGCCTTGATCATAGAAGTATATCTAAGTATGAGACACGTAAAGTAGTTTCTTGATAAATAAAAAGGCCAAGGGAATTTCCAAAGTGTTAAATGTTTAAAGGGAAAATCATGCCGACAATCGACTTGGAATGTATATCACGACAAAAAACCAAAGGAATAAAAAATTCCTAAGTGTCAAAGTGAAATACTGAAAGTGCGTTTGATGCCACTATCTGATTGAACCTTCTTTGACTTTCTTTCAAAAATTTTCTATTAGTATTGGTCGTAATTTTTAAAGTACTTTTGAGTAGCTTTAATATTAAATTTATTATATTTCATTTTAGTTTTTTTATTTTATTTAAATTTATTTTACTTCATTTTATTTTATTTTACCTTAAGTAGGATAAAGGTCAAAGTTACTAGGATACATTTTTGGGTGATGAAACAAATATTGCGTGAAAAACTGTTGCTTAGTGTGGAATGATTTTGCAAAATTGGAAAAATTCTGTTACATGAAAAAGTTGAATTTTATTCAAGGATTTTAAAAATTTTCACCGAAGTTCGAATTTCAGACAAATTCGAAGTCACCTTCGTACTTGCTAGAAGTTCGAACATAAACTAAGTTCGAAGGTGGTTGATATAAATAGGTCAACAGTACTTCATTTAAGACACCTACCCTCGAATTTACCTTCTCGAACTTGTCTGTGGCGATCTCGAACTTGTTCTCGAATTTAACGCATTTTGAATTTCTTTCCTATTCCTCGAAGTTTTCCACTATTTCTCGAACATACACTTACACTTGAGTATAGTGAACATCATAATACTAAGTAAGTGTTAGTTTAGGACATTTTTGTGGAAAAAATCGACCCTATTTAAATTTTATGTCATTTGAAACTAGGTGAATTAAAATCACAAGTTTTAAAAGATAAAACATAAAATAAATGATACATTACATAGATTAGAACCTAATAGGACTAAATTACACCATTGATTAAGTCAAATGGGGTTAAAATCATGGTTTTTAAGTTGAAAGTGACCGACTTCGAATTTGTTCTTCAGGTTCGAACTTGTCAGAAAGGTGGAATTTGTTGAAATATCTATAAGTTCGAAGTCAGTCACGTTTGTATGGATGCCTCGAATTTATTTAAGTTCGAATGCTTTTAAATAATGTCGAATTTTGTCTAAGTTCGAATGTGTTGGACTTCGAACTTATTCAAGTTCGAAGTTATGCAAATTCGAATATAACAAATTCCATTTTATTTTAATTTTAATTTCTAAATTTAATTAGTGATTTTGTGTGCAGATATGGGTGATCGTGCTTTCTATAATAAGCATAATATGGTCATGGCCGTGGATATCCAATTGCCAGAGGCCCAGCCCTATCATCAGATGATCGAATTCCTGACGCAGTCCCGAGTTTCGTATGCACTCACGCATAATTTTCAAATCACCTTGACGTATGTGAGGCAATTTTGGGAGCACCTTCAGGTGGACTGCTCGGTTACCCCTACTGTGCTTCGTACAAGAGTAGGCGGTCAACCTATTGCCTTTTCTGCAAATATGTTGAGGCAGACTTTGCAATTGGGCACTGAAGAGCAAGAAGCAGGCCCAATAGATTTCCCTTTACCCATAAGGAAAGCAGCATTTTTGAGAATGGGTTATGCACAAGACATAACGAAGGCATCGTATGTAAAAAGCGGGTTGATAGGGCAATGTCAGTATCTCATTCATGTTATAATGGTATGCTTCGCACCGAATAAAGCAGGTTTTGACATGATGGTGTCCAGATTGCAGTCTGCATTGATTGCTTTGGTTTATAACAAGAGGTTTAGCTTTTCTGAAATGTTTTTTGGATAGTTCATCCATCAGATCACCGCTTCGGCCAGGGAAAGATTCTTGATGTATCCCCGTTTTGTCCTGATGATTATCCATCAATTTTGGCCGAATCTGTCACCACTACCCGACCAAAGTGGCGTTGCTTTGATTGACAAGCAAATCTTTGTTGACTGCCAGACCCATAATGCTAGAACGGCTGAGCAGGTCAGGCCTCAAGTGGCACCATTGTCTGGTGCAGTTATAGATCCGGATTTTGTTGCTCTGGAAAGAGAAGATTGGATTGGTGAAGCCCCACCCCAACAGCAGCAGCAGCAGCAACAGCAGCACCGGCAAGAAGAACTCCGGTTGCAAGAACCGTTCGCCACTCCCAACCAGCCACTGAAGCTGCTGGGCCGACAAGTTCGGCTCCACAAGATGACCAACAGGAACAAACGTTGGAGGAGATTTGGGCGCAAGGAACAGCTGCAGAGCAAGATATTGCTACAGATTTAGTTCAAGATATGTTGGAGCCTCCGGTTGATATACACAATATTTTCAAAGAGATAGATGAATATCAACCCTCTGATGCCGAGTTTGTAGACACAGAGGTTCATGCTGAAGAAGAAGATGCTAGGGAACAGACTGAGGCTGAGGGTCACGTCGAGACCGCCTTCGAGTCTGATTCCGATTCTAGTTCTGTGGGGACAGAGGCTGAATATCCGGCTGGCACAATCGGTAGATATGGATCTAGAATTGTTGTTAGAAGAAGGAAAATGACAAGGCCAACAAGCCATGATGAAGAGGCCGAAGATTCAAATTTTGATTTGGAAGAAGAAGCTCCAGTTGCTCCTAGGCAAGAGCAAAGAGGCATCGATTCATGCAGGGAGTTCCATCCACTTCTGCATCCTCATCTGTGTCACCTGCCGCTCCACCCCCATCAACCACAACTCCATCTACCTCTGCCTCCATTCCATCCACCTCGACTTCATTCATCGAAAACCAGCGGTTTACAGAGTTAAAGGGAAAAGTGGACTTCCAAACATTCTAAATATACCAGCTTTCAACAGCCGTTAAAGAGTTGCAACAGTACAATGCGCGTTTAGATCAAGAGAATGTGGCGTAACAGACAACTGTGGCAGATCAACAAGCTGAGCTGAGGACTCAACAAGCCCGAATTCTGACTATGCAAACCCTCATTGAGCAGATAATTAAAGATCTACAAGCTCAGGGGGAGTAGCTGCAAAGATGATGAGCTAAGAAGAGTCAGGAGAGATTATGAAGAAGGCGATGATCCAGGCGCATAGAAAGATAGTGAGCTAGCAGATCTTTCTTAAAAGACCGCAACTGTTCAGGGGGAGCCTGGTTCTTCAAGTATGGGAGGAATTGAAGCTCCAGAGAAAGGAAAGGCGCCTGAAGCCTCAAAGGATGTTGAACAAGAGATGATAGAGGCTCTGATAGATCTTGATGATGAAGATGAGTTCAGATATGATTAGGAAGATCTTAAAGAAGGGGAATTCGTCCTAGAAGAAGTTGCAGACTGGAAATCAGATGATGAAGTAGTAGAAGATGAGGATGATAATGTTGATGAAGTATTGATTTCAAAGTAGCCTGTCACTGAACAATATGTGAATAATGATCAGAATGTGATAGACATAGATGTGCTTAACTCAGCATCTAACGAAGAATCAGAATCTGATACAGCTGAAAGGGAACAATATAAAGAAGAGAAGATGAGATTGTGGTTTAAGAAAGAAGAGAAGAAGATTGACTTGGTAGTGAAGAAGAAGATGAGGCTGCCAAGTCCGGGGAAGTTGTCAGGTGGAATTCTAAGTTGGTTCTATGACAGAGAACTGCAGCTATTTGTTCTGAAAAGAAGAGATGGGCTACAGTATTTGAGGAGAACGCTTAAAGACTTCAACTCATTGCCAAAATGTGAAGTCAAAGAGTTAGCCTGGAAAGAACTGATCAACCTAGGAGATGACCCTTATGCTGATGTTGTGGCTAATGTTATAAGAAGGGAGGGTAGATCTGGAAGGTTTGAAAGGTTGAAGCCAAGATCGGGTAAGAGAGTATAAGATGAGATAAGAATAGATCCTCATACTGTGAAACCATGGGCTAAGATGGTTTACAAACCAGTCTGATGCTTGAAGAAGGTTTCGTTGAAGACTATGCCACAGGATGTTCTTGCAAACATGAAGTGGTGGTTTGTCGACAATGAAACAGCTGATGCAGTAATGGAGGACCATGAGGACAAGGTGATTTTGAAAGTATATCACCATCTACATCTTGTAAACCTATCTCAGAGCGACCTGCAGAAACTTCATGAACAACCTATCTATTTCCACGAAGGTTGGAGATCGGAAGGCAGGAAGTATCAAAAGGTGGTCAAGGTTTGTATAGAGAAGGGTTTGTATGCTGGTAGTATTTTGAATAGTCCTAGTTCTTAGACAAAGTAAATATCTAGTTACAAGCTATCGTCAAGGGGGAGTCTGTTAGTGCATCCTGTGTGATGATAGAAGTCTAAGTGTAGATAATGTTTTGTAATAGTTCAAGTCTTCCTAATTGCACGTTAATACATATGTTTGATATATGTTTCATATTGTTTGATATTGATTGTATAAATGTTTGAACTTGTTTTTGATTGATGTTTTACTTAAGTTCAAAGATAAGTTCAAACATAAGTTCTAAGATAAGTTCAGACATAAGTTCATACATAAGTTCTAGAACAAGTTCAAAGACAAGTTCTCGAATAAGTTCTAGAATAAGTTCAAAGCCAAGATTCGAACTTAATGGTTGACAAGTTTGTGGGCATGGGCCTTCTCGAACTTGTCCATGCTAACTTCGAGATTAATGGTTATAAATAAGGGTTAATCAGTTTTGATTAAGCATCTTTGTAGAAATCCGTGTTCGAGGCGATTACGAACCTGTGAGTGTTTGCAGAGTATTTTCAGAGTGTTCTTGGAGAGAATCACGTGTCGGGACATTCATTGTTTACATCTATCATCGTGTTGGTCTCCGTGTTTCGTGTGTGTGATCAATCCGTTAAACCCCTAACGAGGATTCCATACTCGTTAGACAGTGTCGCGTCAAGATTGGATCCGTAGGTAGGTGACCTTACAACTTAAGTTCGTGGCCTATGCCCTTAAGAACTTATCTCACATCAAGAACTTATCTTCACAAGTTCTTAGCCTCAAGAACTTATCCTCATAACTTCATATTCATATGAACTTATCCAACCATCATGAACTAAAGACCCTATCTATTGCAATACACCATCAATACAAAAACTAGACTGCTGTCGTCACACCGGGTGTACCAACAATGATGTTTTCAAGTGGGTGGTCCCTTGTCTATTTGAAAGAATTAGGATAAGGTTGAAGTTGGTCTTGATTGGGATTCATGTCTAGGTGGGGTGTACGGGGGATAGGTTCTGATGTTGATGGAATATCAACTTAAGTAGAAGATTCAGATTTTTGAGTATTCAAGGGAGTATCATGAGATTCTTGAATGAGATTGTTGTACACTTTCAGAGGGAATGTGTACATCAGTTGTTGAAATATCTCCAGTATCTTCAGAAATAGGTTGATGTTGAGACTACGACAGGATCTTCAGTTTCCCTGTCAGGAACCAAAATAGGAACATCAGATTTGGTTTTATTAAAGTAGTCTTCATCAAAATTTTCAAACAATGTATTTAAATCATTCATATCCTTTTCATCTCCGATGACTTCACAGAAGTAGTCTGTTATTGATATTCAGTAATAACAATAACAACTAGGAATTCAATAATTAAGAACAAGATTTGAACACAAATAGCCAAATGATTATATTCTAGAGAAAGAATTACATACGAGTTTGATGGAATGAACGCACTGAAACCTATATGATCAATCCGTACAAAAGGAATATTCTGTGCAACAACTAACTGCTACAGTACCGATATCCTTCTATTTATATACAATACAATCTATTGAGAAATTACAAAACAACCTCTAGAGTTATTTCATTCATAAACAAAAGATATTTCCTAACAATGGGACCCGAACTCGGATGGGACTCGACTTCGGATGAGACCTAAACTCGGATGGGTCAAATTTCAGGTAAAGCATTTTGGGTTACATCTCGGGTACAAACGAAATACGGCAGAGATCCGAATTTCGAACCTAGACTTGGCGAGTCGGTCCCAGTTCAAGAGAATTTAAGTTATATGCCAAAATGGACCCGAATTTCTGGTTTAATATACAGACTTTTGAATATGAATTCCAACATTGGGTTTTAAATATGAATTTGGGATGCCAAATCCGAAGATTTAACACTTTAAATTGTGAGATTTGATGAAATCTATTAATGAAATGTTTCATATGGAAATGTAACAGGTCCTTTGTGGTGTTGTTTAACACACACTGGAGTACTTTATTGATCTAGTTGAAAGCCCCAAGAGAAATAATATTAATTGAAGTATTTAACGCACCCACTATAAGTACTTAGGATTGTATATGTCTACATTTATTTTATGTTAGCTGTGTTCATTGAGGCATGTTGATTCATTTCGTTTGTCACTCTACTAACTTGCGTTTATGTTGATGCATATTGTTGCTTGTTGCATGTCCGTATTCTATGTTGTGCATATTTTTATGGGCTTGCGAGCCATAACTGGTAAATCGATGCTGTCGAGGCTATATGACCTTGAGCTGATCCCAACGATGTCCCCCGATGGTAATTATCGCGTCAATTGAATATGTAATTCCGTGCAATGGCACGATGGAGTTGCAGCTCGTTTTCGTACTTCGTGTGCGAAGAGAATACACGGCGTTTGTTGCCGGTGTTACTCTTGTGTGCTGCATAAATATCTGTAGAATGTATAATCTCCTTACTCACTAAGCTTTGCTTACCCCTCAGTTGCTAACATTTTTCAGGAAAGGGGAATCTGGTGTTGGACCTTCTAGTTAGGTCAATTATTGAAGTATTTGAGGCTAGCTACTACTGAATCGGTAACTGACTTATGGGAACAACATTGTAATATTTAGAATGGTTGTAATAAACATTGAGTATGTAGAAGTAGACCGGAACCTTGTAGCACCGTAGGGTGTTTAATACTTTTATTTTAAATATGTATTTTTAATTTCCTGTATTGTACTAAGTATTTAAGATCATTAATGTATCATGTGTTGTGATTAATCCTGGGTGATGTAATGGTGGTTATTGTGGCAAGGGTGTCACACCACATATATTTTGCCAACATTTTATTCTCAACATTGACGAGTATTTCAGTGGGAAGGGCCTGGTATAGAAGGTATTTTGCCGTGTGGTCTACTCCCTGTCTCACTCTTTATTCTCATCCTGAGGAGCTTAGACTTCCTTGGCTGCTGGAATTGGAGGAACAGTTGCTGAAACTACTGGAATGTCTGAGTAGAAAATAGCTAATCCCTCATTAATAGACTGGATCATGAGATGACTCATTGGTTGCATGCTTATAATTTTGAGGGACGACCGAAGTTCGAATGATGGTACGAAGTTCGGATGAAGACAAACCGAAGGTCGCTTGATACTGAAACGTCTAATGAGGAACCAAAGTTCGTGTGGAACTGAAATTCGGATGACTGATATTTTTGTTGGAGGGAACTGAAGTTTTGATGATCCGAAACTATGGCTGATCCAAAGTTCGGATGAATTTTAGGAACTGAAGGTCAAGTCTTTGATGATCCTAAGTTCATGTGATAGACCCGAAGTACTATTTGATATGAAGTTGTACCACCCGAAGAAGGATCCGAAGTTGTATCCGAGATTACACTTAGACTATATTGTTTTTTAATAAAACAGTATCAAATGAAGAACAGAAACCCAGATTATTATAAAAATGAGTTTTAACGCCTAAAAGTGGTACCTAAGTGCTTGGTTTTAATTTAGAAACAAGTTTTAGTCGAAACATGTAACCAAATAACACCAAAATCAGTGATTTTTAAGCAAGAATAGCCTATGTTTCGATGACAATTCTGACGCAGTTTTAGACAAAATAAACACTCATCATGACGAAATGGAACAAAGATGTTCGAAATGTATTCTAAGATGTTTATCGATGAATTTAGAACATCAATACACGTAAAAGAATAAGATTTAGAAAGATTTATGAGTAAAACCATGATATTTTTCGTGAAGAACAGCAGCGATGAACCAGTCTCAAATCTTAATGAAATCCGTTGAAATCCACTTCAATAGCTCTGATACCAATTGTTGTAGTGCTCCCAAACAATTATCAAGCACCCATACAACTTTCTGTGGCATAAAATGGTGATTCACACAAGAAAACAAAAAGAATGAATATACTAAATCAATGTGAACTGCATATAATTCCAGCCGCCGCTTTTCAATACGATATTCAAAAGTGTAAAAGTTGCAAGGATACAAAGCCCTTGGCAAAACATTCCTTTAAATACCTAGGACTACTTTGAGGGTTTTACACAACACACCCATCAACTTTCTTTCTAAACTAAAAAATTACAAATAAAGAAAGACAAGTACGAGGAAATAAATTAAACACTAATTATTACAAAATGAAACCAGAGGATTGAAATTAAAAATCTAACACGATAAGATAAAAAAAATGCCTAAAATGACAAAGATTCTAAATCTAACAGCTCTAATGATAGTGCTCAGATTAAATAGCCTAAAGGCTGCAAATTCAAAGACATTGGATTGGATTAGTCATACTGAAGAAATTTTTAGTATTTTGAACACTTAGACAATGGGCAAGTGAAGTATGCAACTACGTTGTTCAGTTGGTGTTGCCCGTGGTTGGTGTAAAACCCAAAAGTGTATCTACGATAATGAAGTGATTCAAACCCTAAACTGAGAACAGTTCCTTGAGATGTTTCATGCGAAGTATTGTCGGCTGACTAGCTCGACAAAATGGAGATACTACTGATGCAACTAACTCAGGGCAACAAGACTGTACACGAATATGAGCACGAATTGTTAGTACATCCTGGGTGACGATAGCAGTCTAAGTGTAGATAATCTTTTGTAATAATGCCCTTGTAATTACACGTTAATACCTATGTTTGATATATGTTTGATCTTGTTTGTGATTGATGTTTACATAAGTTCAAACATAAGTTCAAACATACGTTCAAAGGCAAGTTCAAACATAAGTTCTAAAACAAGTTCAAAGGCAAGTTCTAGAATAAGTTCAAAGCCAGGATTTGAACTTGTTGGTGGACAAGTTCGTGGGCTTGGGCCTTCACGAACTTGTCTGGGCCATGTTCGAAGTTAATGGTTATAATTAAGCGTTAAGGGTTAATTAGTTTTGATAAACGATCTTTGCAGAAATCCGTGTTCGAGGCGATTACGAACTTGTAAGCGATTAGCAGAGAGTTTTGGAGAGATTCACGTGTCGGGACGTTAGTCGTTGCGTCTATCATCGTGTTGGTCTCCGTGTTTCGTGTGTGTGTGATCAATCTGTTAAACCCTTAATGAGGATTCCGCACTCGTTGGACGGTGTCGCATCAAGATTGGATCCGTAGGTAGGTGACCTTACAAGTGGTATCAAATCCTTAAGAGTGTTCATCGTGTTTTTCGCGGTCATCTTAATCATTCTTGGTTTCTTGGCGTTTGTGATGGAAAAATGACGTTTTTCATAAGTTTTTCGAGTTATACAAGCAAAGTAACGGAGAAAGATTCTTATTGGTTCACTTTTTCAGTCGATATCATTGTTTTTAACCTTAAAAATATTGGTTTAATCCGAAAACTTGAAAAAAATCGAATTTTTGACCGTTTCTCGAACTTGCGGCGCTCGAACATAGGAGGTATTAGGGTTCACTCAAACTTGTCCGAAATACGCTCCTCTCGAACATAATTTAGGGCTTCATTCAAATTTGGCTAAGATTCGAACTTACTATCACCGAATTTGTCAGATTTTGAACTTGTCAGAAAATTAAGTATTAATCGAACTTGTCAGATTTTTTCGAACTTGTCAGACAGTCGAACTTGTTGATTTCGAACTTACACAAATTCGAATTTACTCAAATTCGAAGTTAATTTTTAAACGAATTTAAGATTAAATTAATTCGAACTTACCTATGTTCGAAGGTGTTTATTTTTAAATTAATTTTAAATTAACATTGTTTAAGTTCGGAAACAAAAAGTTTTGAAAGGATGTAAAGATTGCAAAACTTCATTGAAATGGATCACGAGGTCGGCAAGACAAATTCTCCGCCAAAACTGATGAAGTTGGAAGACTGCTATTGGTGGAAGGATAGGTAAGCTGACTTTGATCGTTTCAATGATATGCGCATGTGGATTTGTATCAATGAGGGATATGTTCCACCTACCCAAGAGTTCGAAGGTCGTCAAAGAGTCTTAACGTATCAGAAAATGAAGGAGGATGATAAGAAACTTTGTGAGGCCAAGAACCGAGCTTTCTCCATTATTCGTATGGCGTTACCTCAGGAGATTCTACACACGTTGAGGAATCATCGAACTTCTAAAGAGCAATGGGATGCTCTCGAGAAGCGGTGTGAGGGAAATCCTAGGGTTCGCAAGGGAAGGACCGAGATGCTGAAACAGCAGTTCGCCATTTTCAAAGCATTGAAAACTGAAAAGCTGGATGAGACTATAACAAGGTTATATCATCTGCTGACAGAGTTGGATAATCACGATGTTGATTATAGAGAGATTGAGAAAATAGAAAAGCTTCTTGATGCTTTACCTGCGAAGTAGGAAATGTACACAGCGCTGATCAAGCATGATGAAGAATAATTTAAGAATCTCACTCTAAAAGGAGTTATAGGAACGCTGAGGCGTATAACTTTCAGTTACAAAAGAAGGAACGGGAATATGATCAAGTCCAAGATCCAGAAATGTATTTTGGAACTTCAAAACCGTCAATCGCAAGTGAACTAAAGTCAGCTACAACATTTTACTCGGGAGCTGAGCCCATCCCATTTGAGTCAGACAAAACTGGTAGTCAAGCATTCTTAGGGTATTCTAAACCGAAAGTGAAACCGACTCATTCCGCATCCACTTCTCAATATTACACAAAAGATGCCTATGAGTGCATAATCGGCTGAAGATCATCTAAATCTTTTGGCTTCATTTGTTGCAGCATATGGAAATTAGGTTCAGGGGAAGATAAACGATACTGCATTATGGGATGAAGACTACGATCAGGTGGATCCTGATGACTTGGAGGAAATGGATCTGCATTGGCAATTGGCCATGGTGACTCAGAGGGTCAAACGGTTCATGAAGAAGACTGGGAGAAATCTGAACGTTGGGAACAACAAGGTCGGATTTGACAAATCAAAGGTTAAGTGTTATAGTTGTCAAGGATTGGGACACTTTGCAAGAGAGTGTCAAAGACCTAAAGTAGAAAACAATCAAAATCATAACGTAGGGAGATATCAATCTGGGGGCTCTGAGAATCAAGATGCCATTGCTGGACTGTTAACTAATGTGACTTCTGACAGACAACTTGATGGAACTTACGATTAGACTACTCATCCGAAGTCTAATGCTAGAGCCTTCATGGCTGAAGTGACAGAGACTGGGGATGACAGGGCAGAGGAAGTGACAGAGGACAACAAACAGAATGATACAAGTCCTTTGATGGTGGAGAAGTCAGATAATCAGACCATTCTGGAGTTTGCTGCACAAATGGCTAACGTGGAATCGGATCCCAAAAGGGTAATTCTGAACTTTTCTACATTTCATGACTTATGTGTTTTATGTGCTACTTCAAATGATAGGTTGAACTTAGTTCTAGAAACACATAACAACTTAACTGCTCAGATCCAATCACTAAAATCAGATAATGCTAGTCTCTTAGATATTAAGGAAGATCTAAGGAATAAGCTGAAAGAAGATGCTCAAGATGCTATAGTTCTAAAAGACAAATTAAGTGAACAATGTGTCAGGATAGAACTTATGTATGAGCATGTTGAGGCTTTAACCAAAGAACTTACCATTAAGGAGATTGAGCTAGCAGAATCAAGAGTCAAGGTTGCTGAGGTAAATAGTAAGCTTGAAAAGTTTAGGAACTCGTCACTAAACCTAGGGAAAATCTTAGATGCTCAACGGCAGTCTAAGAAACCAGTAGGATTAGGTTATCAAGAGATTCCTCCACCTTTCAACAATAATTATGTGCCTCAACCTCAGGATAAAACTGATGAACCAGTCGAGTCAAAGGTAGCTACTAAAACTGAATCTGATAAGGAAAAATCAACTAAGGTGTCTAATACTAACTCTAAAATTAAGAAGATCAAGTTTGTGCAGTCTTCTAGTGACCAAATACTAGGAGATGCTAAGCCTGAAATTAATAATCAGCAAGAGGAAGTAGTGACGATAGTTGAAAAGAAAGAACATGACACTAGTGAGACACCAATTTTTAAAGGGCACTTATAAGAAGTCGATTGATAAGATGTCATGCTTTAGATGTCATGAAAAGGGTCATGTTGCGTCTAGCTGTCCGTATAAGAAAGTAGAGTCTGCACCCTCTATCCAAAGCTTCAGAGTCCGAATCCACATTATGGCACAGACACATGGCACACTTGCAACTAAGGAAAATGAATTACATCACTAACCATGGTCTGGTGCAAGGTGTTCCACTGAAGAGTTTTCAGTTCGATGACAAGTGTGTACTGTGCAAGAAAGGCAAACAACACAAGAAGTCACATAAGTCAAAGACTCAGAACTCGATAGCTTTCACGTTCGATTTGCTGTGTATGAATCTCTTCGGTCCTATCAACAAAAGGAGTATAGGTTGTTGTTGGTATTGTTTTGTTATCACTGATGATTACTCATGATTTTCTTGGGTTTTCTTTTTAGGTACAAAGGAGAAAACAGCTGGAATGTTGATTGGGTTCTTAGACCAAGTCGAAAACTCCTACGGGACGAGGGTAAAACCTATCAGGAGTGATAACGGAACTGAATTTAAAAACACAGTAGTTGGTGTATATTGCCTATCCAAAGGAATAGTGCATCAATTTAGTGCACCTTATGGGCCACAACAAAATGGGGTGGCAGAACGTAAGAACAGGATTTTGATTGAGGCAGCAAGGACAATGCACTCGGATTCAAAGCTTCCTACAATGTTTTGGGGGGAGGCAGTGAATACCGTGTGTCAAGTTTTAAACCGAGTCCTTACTGTCAAATCACTGAATAAAACCTGTTATGATGTTCTGAGTAAAAACCACCTAATTTAACTGGCTTTGAACTGTTTGGGGTACCGTTTACTGAAAACAAAACATCAACCTAAGTTTGGTGAAAAGACTGAAGAAGGGTACTTCGTAGGTTATGTCCCTAACTCACCAAACAAAAGGGTTTTTAACATAACAAACGGTACGATAGAAATTGTGTTTAACATAGATGTAATGAGTTATTCACATGAACCCCAAACTGGTCCGGAATGGTTATTTGATTATGACTCATTGTTTGAATCATTTAACATACGTTTTGCTGGAAATGCAGGTACAATGGAAAATGACTTCTCGTCATTAAACCTGAGTGACGATTATCAAGGTCTTCCAAAGTCAGGCATTCCATCAACTTCTGAGCCTACAATGACAGAAGATGGGTCTCCAACATAGAATGAACTTGAATTACCGACAAACGAGAATCAGACAAATACTTCTAACTCCGAGGATAGTGATCATGAGGAAGAGAATGTACAGTATGAAGTCGTACCCCCGTTAGTTGAAATAGGATCAAACTTAGGAGAGAATCTTCAAGTCAATGAGATTGAGACATCGAGGATAAACAAGGATCATCCGATTGAGAGTATCATAGGGAATCCGAATACTGGTGTGAGAACTAGGAGTAGTGTGAATAATAACACGGTGCTGTTATCGATGATCAACGACTCCGAGGCGTGTCACACATGTTTATATTCATGTTACATCTCACAAGTAGAGCCAAAGAATGTGCAAATGGCACTAAAAGACAACTCTTGGGTTGAAGCCATGCAAGAAGAACTGTCACAGTTCAGAAAACTTGAAGTGTGGGAGTTAGTGCCGTTACCTCGAGGAGAAGTTGCAATAGGGACCAAATTGGTCTTTAAGTGTAAAAGAGATGATCGGGGTATAGTTACTCGTAAGAAGGCAAGACTTGTGGTGAAAGGATTCAACCAGGAAAAGGGAATCGATTACAACAAAGTGTTTGCACCAGTGGCGAGGCTCGAGGCAATTCGTCTGTTTCAGGCCTTTGCGTCCTTCAAAGGATTTAAGGTATATCAACTTGACGTAAAGAGTGCATTGCTGTACGGCAAGGTGAAGGAACTGGTGAACGTCAAACAGCCGCCTGGGTTTACTGATCCAAGGTTTCCAGACAGAGTATATCGACTGGATAAGGCTCTGTATGGATTGCATCAGGCACCAAGGGCATGGTATGAGACGCTGTCAACTCATCTTTCGGACAACGGGTTTGAAAGAGGGAGAATTGATAGTACAATGTTCATGAAGAGAAAAGGAGAAGACTTTATCTTGATACAAGTGTACGTGGACGACATCATTTTCGGGTCTTCAGACGAACTGATGTGCAAAGACTTTCAAAGGGTCATGAAGTCAAAGTTTTAGATGAGTGCTATGGGAGAGCTGAACTTCTTTCTGGGTTTGCAAGTTGAACAAAGGAAAGAGAGCATGTTTATCCATCAGATTAAGTATGTCTACGACATTCTAGAGCGCTTCGGGATGGAAGGAACTAAGCTGACCGCTCATTTTAGTACTCCGATTCAAGTGAATCACAATCTCGGACTGGGTACAGAAAGTGGTACTGATGTGGATCCGACTTTATATCGGGCCATAATCGGATCACTCGTGTATTTAACTGCTTCTAGACCAGACATTATGTTTATTGTGTTTATTTGTGCTAGGTTCCAAGCTAATCCGAAAGAAATGCATATGAAAGCCGTGAAGCTGATTCTACGATTTCTGAAGTCGAAACCGTACGGATTCTGATTATGGTGGATGTAGCTTGAACCGGAAATCAACCACTGGAGGTTGTCAGTTCCTTGAAGGGAGACTCATATCCTGGAAATGCAAGAAACAAACTTTGGTAGCCATATCAACATGCGAGGCCGAATATGTAGCTACTGGTAGTTACTGTTCACAGATTTTATGGATACAACAACAATTACGGGATTACAGTCTGACTTACACTCATACTCCAATTAGGATAGATAATCAATCTACAAATGCTATAACTAATAATCCAGTTAAACACAGTAAAACAAATCATATAGACATAAGACATCATTTCATACGTGATTGTGCTGAAAAGAATTTGATAAAACTGGTATAAGTAGCAACGGAAGACAATAGTGCAGACTTATTCACTAAAGCTTTTGATAAGTCATGCTTTGAGTTGTTAGTTCAACTAAATGGTATGCGTAATCCAGAGTAACTTGACCTTACTAAGTAAGTGTTAGTTTAGGACATTTTTGTGGCAAAAACGACCATATTTGAGTTTTATGTCATTTAAAACTTACCACTTGTAAGGTCACCTACCTGCGGATCCAATCATAACGCGACACCGTCCAACGAGTGTGGAATCCTCGTTAGGGGTTTGATGGATTGATCACACACACACGAAACACGTAGACCAACACGATGATAGATGTAACGATGAACGTACCGACACGTGAATCTCTCCAAGAACACTCTGCTAATCGCTCACAAGTTCGTAATCGCCTTAGACATGAATTTCGGCAAATATCGTTAATTAAAAATGATTAACCCTTAACTCTTAATTATAACCATTAACTTCGAACTTGGCGCAGACAAGTTCGTGAAGGCACAAGCCCACGAACTTGTCCACTAACAAGTTCGAATCCTGGCTTTGAACTTATTCTAGAATTTGTCTTTGAACTTGTTCTAGAACTTATGTTTGAACTTGACTTTGAACTTACGTTTGAACTTATCTTTGAACTTATGTTTGAACTTATCTTTGAACTTATGTAAACATCAATCACAAATAGGATCAAATGTATATGCAACCAATATCAAACATAGGTATTAACGTGCAATTACAAGGGCCTGAACTATTACAAATGATTATCTACACTTAGACTGCTATCGTCACCCAGGATTTACTAACAGACTCCCCTTTGACGATAGCTTCTAACTAGATATTCAATTTTTCTAGGTACTAGTTTTATTCAAAATGCTACCTTGTTAGTGCATCCTTTCTAGACAGTATTTTGTAATAGTCAATTTATTCGTTATTGCATATTAATACGTGTTTGATATATAATTGTTATATGTTTGAAAATGTATGTTTGATATTGATTGTATGTATGTTTCAACTTGGTGTAATAGATGTGTTACAATAAGTTCAAAGATAAGTTCAAACATATGTTCAAAGGTAAGTTCAAAGTAACTGGTTCGAACTTATGGAGGACAAATTCGAAGGGCCTTGGTCTTAGTCGATCTTGTCCTGGGCAAGTTCGAACCAGGTGTTATAACTAAATGTTAATTCGTTTTAATTAACAACTTTTGCAAAATTTGTGAGACGATTAGTGTAGACGTGATCTCGAAGTTGCAAGGTGTTTGAGAGTTTGTTCTTGGAGAGAATCACGAGTCGGGGCGTTCTATTGTTTGTCTGTCATCGTGTGTGTCTCCGGTTTTCGTGTGTGTGGTCTATACATCAAGCCGCTAACGAAGATTCCACACTCGTTGGACGGTGTCGCGTCAAGATAGGATCTCTAGGAAGGCGACCTTACAAGTGGTAGCAAGCTCAGGGGGAGAGTAGTTGCAGAGAAGCTGAGGTGTTGAGAAGAGAAGATGTTGACAATGATCAAAATACTGAAAGAGACAGTGAGCTGGTAGATCTTTCTCTAAAGACTGCTCAGCAAGCTCAAATTCAGGGGGAGCCTGGATAGTCGGGTGTGAGAGAAGGAAGCGAAGGCGAAGTCTCAAAGACAACTGAACACGATATGATTGAAGCTTTAATGGATCTTCACGATCAAGATGATTTTGAGTTTGATTAATAAGAGTTAGAGGAAGGAGAATTTATTCCAGGATAGGTTGTAGACTGGTGATCTGATGACGAGGTTATAGAAGAAGAAGACGACAATGTAGATGAAGTAATCATCCCTAAACAGCCTATCACAGAACAGTATGTGCATAATGATCAAAACGTTATTGACATAGATGAGATTAAGTTAGCGTATATGGATGATTCTGAATCTGATACAGCTGATAAGGAGCAAACCAGAGAAGATCTGATAAAACTTTGGTTCAGAAAGGAAGAAAAGAAAACATATCTAAAGATGAAGAAGAGAATGAGAGTACCAAGTCCTGGAAATTTCTCACGTGGAATCTTAAGCTGGTTCTTTGATATAGAACTGCAGCTATTCGTGCTAAAAAGGAGAGATGGACTTCAGTATTTGAGGAGAACGTTGAAGGTGTTCAACACGTTGCCCAAGTGTGAAGTTAAAGAGTTGGCTTGGAAAGAACAGATAAATCTAGGATACGCCCATATGCTGAAGTTTTGGCTAAGATTATTCGAAGGGAGGGTTGATCTGGAAGATTTGAAAGAATTAAGCCAAGATCCGGAAAAAGAGTTGAAGATCCGTCAAGAGTAGATCCCCACACTGGAAAGCCTTGGGCTAGGAGGGTTTACAAGCCAGTCCGATGCCTCAAGAAAGTGCCGATAATGTCAATGCCACAGGATGTTCTGAAAAACATGAAGTGGTGGTATGTTGACAACGAGACGGCGGAAGCAGTGATGGAGGACTACGAGGACAAAGTGATTTTGAAAGTATATGATCCACTGCATCTGATCAACCTATCGAAGGATGAGCTGAGAAAGCTTCATGATCAGCCGACCTTCTTTCATAAAGGCTGGAGATTAGAAGGCAGGAAGTTCCAAAAGGTAGTTAGAGTTTGTATAGATCAGGGATTGTATGCTGGTAGTAGTTTGTATAGCTCTAGTACTTAGATAAATATATATAGTTAGAAGCTATCGTCAAGGGAGTAATATGTTTGTAATATGTTTGATAATATATATAGCTCTAAGTAAGACAGTATTTTTTAATAGTCAATTTGTTCGTTATTGCATATTAATATGTGTTTGATATATGTTTGTAATATGTTTGATAATGTATGTTTGATATTGATTGTATGTATGTTTGAACTTAGTGTAATAGATGTGTTACAATAAGTTCAAACATAAATTCAAAGATAAGTTCAAACATAAGTTCAAAGATAAGTTCAAACATAAGTTCAAAGGTAAGTTAAAAATAACTGGTTCAAACTTATGGAGGACAAGTTCGAAGGGCCTTGGGCTTAGTCGAACTTATCCTGGGCAAGTTCAAACCAGGTGTTATAATTAGGGTTAATTCGTTTTAATTAACAACTTTTGCAGAATTTGTGAGACGATTAGTGCAGAGGCGATCTCTAACTTGCAACGTGTTTGAGAGTTTGTTCTTGGAGAGAATCACGTGTCGGGGCGTTCTATTGTTTGTCTGTCATCGTGTGTGTCTCCGATTTTCTGTGCGTGGTCTATCCGTCAAGACGCTAATGAGGATTCTGCACTCGTTGGACGGTGTCACGTCAAGATAGGATGCGTAGGAAGGCGACCTTACAAGTGGTATCAAAACCATTAGGGTGTTTTTAGTTTTATTCGTGTTCACAAGCAACATCCGTGGTTTCTTGGCGTTTTTGGATGCATAATCTTATTTTGTTGTTCAGAATGTTGGGCTAAAAGTTGTTGCATCATTTCAAACATTTGCTGTGGGGTCTTGTTGTTGGGAATATCACCTGATCCTGATCCTGACATCTTAACTGAAAATTAAAATCATTTAAGTATCAATTTATAGACTTAGATCTATGTACCCTTTTTCCCAACCTAACAGTCTGTACATCCTATCTCAGTTCAAACCACCTAAATGATTGATACATATGTATTGCTTCAGTTTGAGACCAAGTATACTCACGTAATACTTGATTCACTCAAACTATGGTCTCTGATACCATCCTGTGAAGACCACCCCTTGCGGGGCAGTTCTCACGAGTCTAGGTCCCACATCATGCAATACGATATCAATCAAACTAAGATAGAGTAATTAAGTGCGTAATTATTGAATTACAGGTACAAACATATTTGGATTAAGTTTAATACAGATTAAGTTTTCAAATTAAACTTATAAAGGGCACAAGTCTAATCTAATTCATGTCATCATATAATCAAGATAAATCAACCCAGACCACCATATTATCATCATCCAATTAGTACCAAAAAGGAGTTTGCTGAGTAGAGGTCTATGAGAACTCCTGTCTTGATCTTGTAAGACCTAAGAACTAGATCCGGCAGGTGACTTTCCTATATCTTTTCCTGTAAAATGTGAATGTAGCAACCGTAAGCAATGCTTAGTGAGTAAATAGATTTTCAAATTAACATGCAATGTCAAGCGGATCATCAGTCTAGCGTGATTTGTCTTGGCTGCCGCTACAGCCCTCATGATTGAGACATAGAAGTCATAGAGTCGGATGATGCTCAAGCCACGCTCACGCTTAAATCGTGAGGATCAGCCACATACTGGGCTAGCTACCAGTAAATGAACGTGGCGGAACATCGGAGGTCATTACCAAGTTCAATAGAACTGGTGAAATAGCCAGGTCTAGAACAATAGACCAATGAGGCTAATCAAGCTGAATCAAATGTCAAAGTATATGCAATGATGAAGCATACGTATTTAAAGTCACGATAGCAGTAATCTTAAGGCAGTATCTGAAATGAACTGTAAAAGCAATATCATATGAAGTGATGATCAAATAGCTATCATGATCCACTGGGCAACACCGAACCATGGTGTGCAGAGGTCACAATCCAGCTGATATTATGAATGTCAAATCAATCTAACATCAACAATATGTCTCAACCGGAACTTCAAGCATGTTAAATCTAAATATCTATAACTCACAGATCTGGGTCTTTATCAAACCGATGTAAAATCTACCACCTGAGTTATCTCAGGATTTTATCTTTGTCAATCTGTTCTCTGTCAATTCAAATCTTTGACCTACTTTTAAATCATTAAATCCTTGTATCTATGTTAAGAATTTCACTGAACCTGTCCAGAATTATCATGTTAATATCATTTCTTTTAGTCTTTAAAATCTTAATTTTATCTCTGATTCTGATAACTAATCATTCATCTATCTTTCTTTCGTTTATATAACACCTTGCTTTCTTAAATGTGTGTTTATGTTGTAATTTACGTTTTTATGATGAAATTGTGGAATTAATGAAATTAATTGTTAGTTTGTAATGAAAATTATATAAGCATGTTAAAAATGTTTTATGTATTATTCATAAAACTTCAAATATTAAGAGAAAGAAATAAATAAAAGTTAGTGGCTAAAACTTAATAAGATATAAATACCCAAAATTTTGACCTAATGTTTATTTCTACCAAACTTACTAAATCCAAGTCTCTGGTTACTCTCATCACCTACGGTTCAGTCATCACCAACATTCACCAAGAATCCTTAATTGTGCACCAAAAACTCAAGAATTTGTCAAGAAATCCTTCCACAACATCAAGCCATCACCAATCTAACAAAGATTTGCAAGTTTCTTAAGGTAATTTCAAACTCAAAGCTCTAGTGTGTGTACTATGTGTATTTTGTGGGTTACGGTACCGGTGGCCAAAAACCGAACCGAGAAAACCTTTGGCCTTCGGCCAAGACATAAGATGGACGTACGTGTGTTTTATTGATCATTTGGAACAACAATCATTCTCTAAATCTAGTACTATGGATGCTGAAATTAATGGAGAAAGGTATGTTTGTGTGTGTCGCATATGTGTGTTTGCATGTAGGAGAATACCGAGACCCACATGGGTTTCGGTAAATACCGAAACCTCATAGCCAAAACCGAAACCAAGCAAGCATAGTACCGAGAACCATTTACATATACCGAAACCCACATGGGTTTTGGTAATACCGAACCCAGTGAGAAGCTACCGAAAACTACCGAAAGCATTTGAAGATAAGTACCGAAACTCCCTTCCCCAATACCGAAACCATGCAAGGTTTCGGTATATACCTAAACCTTTGATAACTACCGAGAATTCCCACAATACCAAAACTATGAAGGTAATACCGAAACAATTAGAAATTACCGAGACCATCTATATATTTATAGATACCGAGACCTACAGAGACGAATTGGAAGTACCGAAACCTTTCCAAGGTTTCGGTAATATTGAAACTTCAATAGTGAAACCCCATTTTTTTGGTTGAGTCTCGGTAGTTAGCATGAATTATATATACATGTATGCTTAATTATATATATATATTTCGTGAGTGTGTGTAATGTGCTATGGATAGTCAACAGAAACAATTGTGTATATATATATATACATATATATATATATATACATATATATATATATATATATATATATATATATATATATATATATATATATATATATATATATATATATATATATATATATATATATACCAACATAAATGTATGTATCAATGCATGTGGGTGGGCAGAACAGTCTATATATATGTACAAAGCAAATTGTTGGTACATAATAATTCACACACTATATATATATATATATATATATATATTGCATAAATTAAATATGCTTAGGTGTGTAGTTTTTATAAACAGAAACATGTTTAGACCCAATTAAGTGGCCATTGGCCAAACTTAATTATTATTAAAAAGATTACAAAACACTTAGCAATAGTTTATGTTCAAAGCCCTTTTATTTATAAACTATTTTTTTATTAATTTGTTATACACTCTGTAATTATTAAATTACAGACACTCCGTGCACACCGGATATTAAATTAAAGTGTTTAGCTCGGTTGTGAGTCAAGCTAAGTTTCAAAAAATATTAAAGCGTAATTAAAGAGTCAGCCTTCAGAAATTCTGCAAAGCGAGAGTTAAAGTCTAGATAAGCCCAAGCAAGCATTCAGAGTATTACAAAGCATAAGACAGTACAGTGAGTAACAGTTATTCTTGTTTACATGTTTTATATGAAATTGAGACATAAATTGCTTCTATATGATTTCTTTGGAATTCAATAGACTGTTGTGAGTGAAGGCGAACACTGTGGTACAGGCGATACCCAGCTTAGCCGGATCTTACACCTGATCTATTAATGTGCATAATATACTGTTATCTGTTTATTGTTCTGCATATCATACAGCAAGCTTTGTTTGAGCGTTTCTTTGTGCATTTTCATAAGCATTATACATAGCAACCAAGCAATTCTGATGCTCACCACTATCCCTAAGCATTATGCGGGTAGCTAGCCCCGCATCACAGATTGATCATCTGTCAGCGGTAAAACCCTAGTGGTGGCATCTCCGTTCTGCGTGAAATGTCTCAATTGTGCAAGCATTCTTTCTGGGTATTAAGCAAGCAAGCAAGCATAACATGCCTTTATAGGCACTTTCGCCGCATATTTTACATGCATTCATGAATATCTGTTTACTCACTAAGCAATTAGCTTACAGTTGCTACTCACAATTTTTACAGGAAAAGGTAAAGAGCAAGCTGGACCTTCTGCTTAGGTCTATTTTCTGATCAACCCAGAGGACTTACCTCACTTTCAGCTTGTGGTATAGCTTTATGGTGCCTTGGGATCTGGGTAGCTGATTTTAATTATATTGTGATGTAATAGCAATTTAGTACTGTAACCTTGTAGCACGTGTAGTGCATGACATATTGTAATATTTATTTAGATTTATGCTAGCTTTAGACGTTTTATTTTGTTTATGGCTATTGTTATTATTCCTGGGATAAGCAAGCATGATTAAAGCAAGGATGTGACAGTTCGTACTCTTTGTTTCATTAAATTCTCAAAGGATCAGTATATATATATTAATATATATAATCATTTTGCTGATTATCTTGTCATTTTATGCGTTCTCCATATGTTTTATTAAATATATTCGAATTTAAGGAGTGAGTTTCGAAATTAGGCGTTAAATTTGAATTATAAACATTAAATTCGAATCCTCATTTCGAATATAGGGTTAAAGTCGAAGCATATTCTCGAATTTAATATCAAAATCGAACACCATCTCGAGTTTATGTTCAAATTCGAACCTGGGGTTCGACTTTAGTTAAAATTCGAGTTTGTACCATGTATTTCGAGTTTGTTCATGGCAACTCGAATTTGTTCATAATTTACAACTTTTAAACATGAATTTCTAAGTCATAAATCATGAATATGATAAGTATTAAGCCTAGTTTCGATTTATTATACATAATCCATAAAAATCTAGTTAAAACTCGAGTTAAAATAATTTAAATTTGAATGAAAATGGTAAATTCGAATTTGTTCTTCAAAACCGAAAATAAGGAAACTTTAAGAAATCGATTCTTACCTCGAATTTTGTATGTAATCGTACATGCAACGATAGATTTGTGTTGTACTCTTCGAGATCTTTCCAACGATGTATAAAACTCAATAATCGACTGGTCGGTTTGGAAGAAAATTTAGAGAGAAGGTAGAGAGAGAGAGAGTGTAGAGAGAGAGTGGAGAGAGAGTCAGATTTCTAAATGAATGTTTTAATAATGTAAATTACGTTTATATACTTAATCAGTTACATTTGAAATTTAACCCATTTTTACTTTTGTAACTTACATCTCTTTTATTAAATTATCTTTATAATATAATTATAATTAAATCATAATTCGAATATTTATATAATTTAATTAAATATTTCATAACTTAATTAAATTATAATTCAAATAATGTAATAAACTTACATTATTGGTTCAAATACTGAAATTAAGTTTAGACAAGACTAGGTTGTTACATCTACACCTGATGTTGGAAAGCCTGAACAACATAAACCCTCATCAAGTGTAGCAAGCACAACTGGTTCTCAAAACATTGAGAAGATTGTGCATGCCACACCAAAGACTGCTGTTAGACAAACACCTGTGTCAGGTAGATCAAATGAAGTGGTTAGGACTAAATCACCAAATAGAGTCCCTAATCAATCTAGGTCAGGACCTCAACAAGTCTATAGGAGACTATAGGAGTACAACACCTAGAAGAGCCTACACTCCGGTTAGATCACACACTCCTGTAAGACATCAGACACCAGGTCAAGCCCAGGGATATCAATCTGAAATGCCCTAGAATAGAAATTATTCGAGGGCTCCACCGCAAATGCCTAACCAAAGGCCAAGAGTGAATTTAAATCACTCTGCACCACAACAGGATCTCAATCAAACACCCAAGTCACCTGAAAGGAGAGATGGGTTTTTGGACGAGTTCAAGATGTGGATGAGAATGGTATTACCAAGTCAGTCATGGCTTGGGTTCCCCGTGATAACTAACTTGTTTTCTTTCATGTGCAGGAGTTAACTACAGGTCTCAACAACAAGTGGTTCATCGACAGTGGTTGCTCTCGGCACATGACTGGGGAAAGGAGTCTGCTCACAGACTTCAAGGGAGGGAACAAGGGTTTTGTATCATTTGCCGGGAACAAAGGAGTAAATTTTACTGGAACAGGAATGATTACAAATGGGACTATCACACTTGATCAAGTATATCACGTTGATAGACTTGGTCACAATCTCATTAGTGTCTCTCAGATCTGTGATAATGAGAATTCAGTTCTGTTTACTAAGACTGAGGCGTTAGCGCCGAAGCCGGGTTTCAAAATTCCTGAAGAGTGGATTATGATGAGAGCCCCAAGGAAGAACGATTTGTACATGATGCACATGAACATCTCCGATTCATCGATAGGAACAAAACATCAACTTAAGTTTGGTGAAAAGGCTGACGAAGGTTATTTCCTAGGTTATGTACCCAACTCGCCAAACAAAAGGGTTTTTAACAAAACAAACGGTAGCGTAGAAATTGTGTATAACATTGATGTAACAAGTTATACACATGAACCCCAAACTGGTCCGGAATGGATATTTAATTATGACAATTTGTTTGAATCATTTAACATTCCTTTGGATGGAAATGCAGGTACAATTGAACATGACTTGTCATCATTAAATCTGAATGACGATGGTCAAGGTTTCCCAAAGACGAGCATTCCATCATCTTCTGAGCCTACAACGACAGAAGATGGGTCTCCAGCAGAGAATCATTCTGAGTTACCTACAAACGAGAATCAGACTACTAATTCTAACTCCGAAGACAGTGATCATGAGGAAGAGAATGTAGCGTCTAATGTCGTTTCCCCGTTAGGTAAAATAGGATCAAACTTAGGAGATAATCTTAGGGTCGATGAGATTGAAACATCTAGAATAAATAAGGATCTTCCGGTTGAGAGCATCATAAGAAATCTGAATGCTGGTGTGAGAACTAGGAGTAGTTTGAATAACAACACAGTGCTGTTCTCAATGATTAATGACTCCGAGGCTTTTCACACTTGCCTTTATTCATGTTTTATATCACAAGTGGAGCCGAAGAATGTGCAAATGGCACTGAAAGACAACTCTTGGGTTGAAGCAATGCAAGAAGAACTGTCACAATTCAGAAAGCTTAAAGTGTGGGAGTTAGTGTCGTTACCTCGAGGTGAAGTTGCAATAGGAACCAAGTGGGTTTTAAGTGCAAAAGAGATGATCGGGGAATCGTTACTCGCAACAAGGCAAGATTTGTCGTAAAGGGTTTCAACCAAGAAGAAGGAATCGATTCCAACGAGGTGTTTGTGCCAGTGGCAAGGCTTGAGGAAATCCGTTTGTTTCTGGCCTTTGAATCCTTCAAAGGAATTAAAGTCTATCAACTTGATGTAAAGAGTGCCTTTCTGTATGGAAAGGTGAAGGAGCTGGTGTACGTTGAACAACCGCCCGAGTTTACAGATCCAAAGTATCCATACAGAGTGTATCGTCTTGATAAGGCTCTGTATGGATTGCATCAGGCAACCAGGGCATGGTATGAGACACTATCCACTCATCTTTTGGACAACGGGTTTGAAAGAGGGAGAATTGATGGTACATTGTTTGTGAAAAGAAAGGGTGAACATTTTATCATGGTACAAGTGTACGTTGATGACATTATTTTCGGGTCATCAGACGAGCAGATTTGCAAAGATTTTGAGAAGGTAAGGAAGTCAAAGTTTGAGATGAGTGCTATGGGAGAGCTAAACTTCTTTCTAGGTTTGCAAGTTGAACCAAGGAAGGAGGATATGTTTATCCATCAGACGAAGTATGTATACGATAGTCTGGAGCGCTTAGGGATGGAATGAACAAAGCTGACTGCTCATTTTAGTACTCCGATTCAAGTGAATCACAATCTCAGACCGGGTACACAAAGTGATACTGATGTGGATCCGACTCAATATTGGCCCATGGTCGGGTCACTCATGTATTTAACTGCTTCTAGACCTGACATTATGTTTGCTGTGTGTATTTGTGCTAGGTTTCAAGCCAATCCAAAAGAAATGCATATGATACCTGTGAAGCGGATTCTGATATACCTCAAGTCGAAACCGAAGATGGGACTTTGGTATCACGCGGATGGTGATCTGGAATTGGAAGCATTCACGGATTCAGACTATGGAGGTTGCAGCTTGAATCGAAAGTCAACAACTGGAGGTTGTCAGTTCCTTGGAAGGAGACTCGTATCCTGGCAATGCAAGAAACAGACTTTGGTAGCCGTGTCAACGTGCGAGGCCGAATATGTAGCTGCTGGTAGTTGCTGTTCACAGGTTTTGTGGATACAACAACAATTGCGGGACTACGGTTTGACTTACACTCATACTCCCATTAGGATAGATAACCAATCTATTATTGCTAAAACTAATAATCCAGTTACCAGAAGGACTGGAGTTGTTGGATGTTGCTAAGTGACGCTATAACTTAACAACCAAAAAGCTCTACGTCGAACTTCAGCCCCTTCGAGTTGTAGCACCTATATGAAAGGGAAATCCGGATGAGTAAAAAGGGGCCTTCCTAGTCCTTGAAGTTACACAGTAAAACAAAGCACATAGACATAAGAAATCATTTTATACGTGATTGTGCTGAAAAGAACTTGATAAACTGGTAAAAGTGGCAACGGAAGATAATAATGCTGATTTATTCATTAAAGCTTTTGATAAGTCACTCTTTGAGTTGTTAGTTCAACTGAATGGTATGCGTAATCCAGAGTAACTTGACCTTACTATATTTTCTTTCTTTTTATAGTAAGTTAGTAGTTAAGTAGAATTTATTTCCTTTTATAGTAAGTTTAGCAGGTTACGTTATTAGCTTATTCTTATTTATGAAAAACAAAGGTAAAAAGAGAGAAAACCATAAAAAGCTAAAAAAAAAGAGAATATTAGAAAAATAGAGTTAAGTCTTAGATACATAAGTTCAAAGTGACGAAAATTAGCACAGTCGATACAATCTCTAAGTGTTAAGCTTTCACACCTAATGCACCTTAAACTCTAAGTGATATACATTTTCTCATTCGATGTGTTGGTAGGCATAATACACAAAGGGAATCTCACAAGCTAATAAAATATTCAAGAAAAAGTCATATGTGTAACTAACTTAGATGTATGACCAAATGGTCTTAATTTTTAAGTTAGAGACATATGGACAATGATTCTAAATGAGATATGCAAATTTTCTGGGGGATGTATAGCCACATCAGATACATCTTATAGAAAAGAAAAGAAAAGAAAAATTTTGATAGTAAGGAGAGAGTCTAAACAAGTCACTTTGTTGTACGTAAGTACAGACCTGTTACTTCTGGTTTGACTCGAGTTAGCAATATAAGTCACTTTGTTGTACGTCCGTACTGTCCTGTCACCGCTGTCTTGCTAGCTTTAAATAAACCTTAAGACAAATTAAGACACTCTGTTGTATGTAAATACAGAACTGTTTCCGACGTTTTCCTTTTAAAGAAAATTTACAATACCGAAAAGTTATAATCACTGTGTGTATGCCTTGATCGTAAAAGTATGTCTAAGTATGGGACACGTAAGGTAGTTTCTTGATAAATAAAATAGCAAAGGGATATTCCTAAGTGTAAAATGTTTAAAGGGAAAATCATACCAACAATCGACTTTGAATGTATATCACGACAAACATTCAAAGGAATCATAAATTCCTAAGTGTGAAAGTGAAATAATGAAAGTGCGTTTGACATCGCTTTCTGATTGAACCTTCTTTGGCTTTCTCACAAAAATATTCTGTTTAGTTTAGGTCGTAAAGTTTAAGTTTAATATTTCATTCAAATTTTACTTTATTGTATTTTATTTTAAATCATTTTATTTTATTTTATTTTTAACTTTAAGTAGGAAAAAGGTCAAAGTTACTATGATTCATTTTTGGTTGAATAAACAAACATTGCGTGAAAATCTATTGCCTGGTGTAAATAATGTTGCAAGGTTTGTAAAATTCCATTACACGAAAAGGTTGAAAAGTTGAATTTTATTCAAGGATTTCCAAAATTTTCAATTAAGTTCGAATTTAAGACAAATTCGAATTACACTTCGAATTTGTTAGTAACTTCGAATTTATGTCAAGTCGAAGTTAGTTGGTATAAGTAGGTCAACAGTGAATCATTTAATTCACCTACCTTCGACTTTGCTTCTTCGAACTTGTGTCCGACGACTTCGAATTTATTCCTTCGAACTTGTCGTTTCGATTTTTTTCCTATTTCATGAAGTTTGGCTCATTCTTTCTCGAACCTACTCATATCATTAGGTATAGTAATCACTATTATACAAAGCTTGGGTGGTTTAGGACTCTTTAACGGCAAAAAATCGAGTTTATTTGATGGTTTTGGATTTAAACTATGTGGTTCAAAATCACAAGTTTTAACCGGTGAAAGTCAAATAAATCACATATAACTTCGATTAGAACCCAATAGGACTAGTTGATACTTTTTTCTAAGTCAAATGAGGTTAAACTCATGGATTTGCATTCGAAAATGTCCAACTTCGAACATGTTCATCATGTTCGAACTTGTCAGAAAATTCAAACTTGTTAAAATATCTACAAGTTCGAAGTCAGTCAAGTTCGAACATAATCCTCAAACTTGTTTTAAATTCGAATGCCTTTATTAAATAAATTCAAACTTGTAGAAATTCGAATGTGTTGGATTTTGAACTTATGTAAGTTTGAAATTATACAAATTCAAAATAAACAGGTTTCATTTTATTTTCTCATTACTAATAATGGTTGTTGTTTCTATGTGCAGATATGGGTGATCGAGCGTTCTGTAATAAACATAACATGGTTATGTCAGTAGTTAGAGAGCTGCCTGAATCTTAACCATTCCGACATATGGTTGAATTTTTGACGCAATCGCGAGTTGCTTATGCTCTAACTCATAATTGGCAGATAGTTTTTCCATATGTACGTCAATTTTGGGAGCATCTCCAGGTTGATTGCTCAGTGACGCCTACAGTTTTACGTACAAGAGTTGGGAGACAACCTATAGTATTTTCAGCAAATATGTTACGCCAAATCATTCAGCTAGGTAGAGAGGACCAGGAGGCGGGGCCTATAGATTTTCCTGTTCATATTAGGCAAGCGGCATTTTTTCTTATGGGTGCCCAAGATATTACGAAGGCCTCTTATGTGAAGAGTGGCTTAATTGGACAATGACGTTATTTGGTGCATGTTATTATGGTCTATTTTGCGCCAAAAAAGGTCGGCTTTGATTACATTGTGTCCAAGATGCAATCGGCATTGATAGCTTTAGTATATAATAAGCGTTTCAGATTTTCAGAGATGTTCTTCGGTGAGTTTGTGCATCAAATCACAGCTCCCGTCAAAGAAATATTTTTGATGTATCCGAGATTCGCGAAGATGATCATTCGCCACTTTTTGCCAAATTTGCCTCATCTTCCAGATACTAATGGCATGGCTGTAATAGAAAAAAGGATTTTTTCTGACTGCCAGTCGCATAATGCGCTAAGGGCTGAGCAGGTCAGGCCACAGGTGGCACCTTTGTTTGGAGCCGTTATTGACCCAGATTTTGTAGCTCCAGAAGGAGATAACTGGGCAGGTGAAGTTCCACAGCAGCAACAACCGCAGCAACAGCAACAAGAACAACAACAACAACAATAGCAACAGCAACAGGGTCGGCGGCAAAGAGCTCCGGCTAGACAAATTCCGGCAGCTAGGCCATCTTCTAGCCGACAGACAGAATCTACGGCAGCAGGTCCATCAATGGACGCTACAGACCCGTCGAGTTCGGCCCCAGTTTTTCATCAGACGGCGCAAACTCTAGAAGAGATATGGGCACAGGGGACTACCTCGGAGCAAAACCTCGCTGAACAACTGGTTCAGGATGTTTTAGACCCTCCAGATGAGTTCAATGATATTTTTAAGGAAATAGATGAATACTAGCCGCCTGAGGCTGAGGATATGGACACTGAGATCCAGGTTGCAGAAGTTGAAGAAGAAGATAGAATGCAGCTGAGGCTGTGGGTCAAGCAGAGACCGCCTCCGAGTCTGAATCTGATTCTGAGGAAGTAGAAGAGGTTGAAGTTGTTAAACCTGTTGATCCGGCTGTCAGAATTGGCAGATATGGATCCAGGCTTGTCGTCAGCAGACTAAAGATGATAAGACGAGCTAGTGGGGATTCAGAGGATGATGACTTAGATTTTGAAGAGGAAGAAGAAGTTCCACTCGTACCTAGGCATAAGGTGAGGCGGCATCGATTTATGCAGGGAGCAACATCAACCTCGGCTCCTGAGCCTGTGATACCAGCTGCTCCATCAACTCCAACAATTGCTCCATCAACTCCAACAATTGCTCCATCAACATCTACATCCATTCCATCAACATCATCTACATTCACCGACAATCAGCGGTTCATAGAGCTGAAAGGAAAGGTGGACTTCCAAATAGTCCAAAATTTTCAACTTTCAACGGCAGTAAAAGAGCTCCAAGCACATAATGCCAGACTTGATCTGGAAAATGCTGAGTTGCGAACAACAGTACCTGATCCAACATCTGAGATGAAGACAATGAAAACTCTCCTAGAGCAATTAATGAAAAATCTGCAAGCTCAGGGGGAGAGTAGTTGCAGAGAAGCTGAGGTGTTGAGGAGAGAAGATGCTGGAAATGATCCAGATACTGAAAGAGACAGTGAGCTAGCAGATCTTTCTGTAAAGACTGCTCAGCAAGCTCAAATTCAGGGGGAGCCTTGACAGTCGGGTGTGAGTGAAGGAAGCGAAGGCGAAGCCTCAAAGACAACTGAACACGATATGATTAAAGCTTTAATGGATCTTAACGATCAAGATGATTTTGAGTTTGATGAAGAAGAGTTAGAGGAAGGAGAAATTATTCTAGGAGAGGTTGTAGACTGGAGATCTGATGACGAGGTTATAGAAGATGAAGACGACAACGTAGATGAAGTAATCATCCCTAAACAGCCTATCACAGAACAGTATGTGCATAATGATCAAAACATGATTGACGTAGATGAGATTAAGTTAGCGTCTATGGATGATTCTGAATCCGATACAGCTGATAAAGGGTAAACCAGATAAGATCTGATAAAACTTTGGTTCAGAGAGGAAGAAAAGAAAACAGATCTAAAGATGAAGAAGAGAATGAGAGTACCAAGTCCTGGAAATCTCTCAGGTGGAATCTTAAGCTGGTTCTTTGATAGAGAACTGCAGGTATTCGTGCTAAAAAGAAGAGATGGACTTCAGTACTTGAGGAGAACGTTGAAGGTGTTCAACACGTTGCTCAAGTGTGAAGTTAAAGAGTTGGCTTGGAAAGAACTGATAAATCTAGGAGACGACCCATATGCTGAAGTTGTGGCTAAGATTATTCGAAGGGAGGGTCGATCTAGAAGATTTAAAAGAATTAAGCCAAGATCCGGAAAAAGAGTTGAAGATCTGTCAAGAGTATATCCCCACACTGGAAAGCCTTGGGCTAGGATGGTTTTCAAGCCAGTCTGATGCCTCAAGAAAGTGCCGATAAAGTCAATGCCAAAGGATGTTCTGAAAAACATGAAGTGGTGGTATGTTGACAATGAGACGGCGGAAGCAGTGATGGTCCTATCGAAGGACGACCTGAGAAAGCTTCATGATCAGCCGATCTTCTTTCATGAAGGCTGGAGATCAGAAGGCAGGAAGTTCCAGAAGGTAGTTAGAGTTTGTATAGATCAGGGATTGTATGCTGGTAGTAGTTTATATAGCTCTAGTACTTAGACAAAATATATATACTTAGAAGCTATCGTCAAGGGGAAGTCTGTTAGTGCATCCTGTGAGACGATAGCACTCTAAGTATAGACAGTATTTTGTAATAGTCTATTTGTTCGTTATTGCATATTAATACGTGTTTGATATATGTTTGTTATATGTTTGATAATGTATGTTTAATATAGATTGTATGTATGTTTGAACTTGGTGTAATAGATGTGTTACGATAAGTTCAAACATAAGTTCAAAGATAAGTTTAAACATAAGTTCAAAGGTAAGTTCAAAGTAACTGGTTCGAACTTATGGAGGAGAAGTTCGAAGGGCCTTGGGCTTAGTCGAACTTCTCCTGGGCAAGTTCGAACCAGGTGTTATAATAAAGGTTAATTCGTTTTAATTAACAACTTTTGCAGAATTTGTGAGACGATTAGTGCAAAGGCGATCTCGAACTTGCAAGGTATTTGAGAGTTTGATCTTGGAGAGAATCACGTGTCGGGGCGTTCTATTGTTCATCTATCATCGTGTGTGTCTCCGATTTTCGTGTGCATGGTCTATCCGTCAAGCCGCTAACGAGGATTCCACACTCGTTGGACGGTGTCGCGTCAAGATAGGATACGTAGGAAGGCGACCTTACATACTGCATACAATCCCTGCCCTATACAAACCCTTACACTTTCTGGAACTTCGTACCTTCTGATTTCCAGCCTTCATGAAAGAAAATAGGTTGGTCATGAAGCTTTTGCAGGTCATCCTTGGATAGGTTGACAAGGTGCAATGGATCGTATACCTTCAAAATTGTCTTCTCCTTTTCATCACCTTTGCAGCTGCTCTCCTCATGAGCTTGGAGATCTTTCATTATCTGCTCAATTAGGGTCTGCAGAGTCATAATTTGAGAACGCTGAGTCGTCAAATCTTCTTGCTGAGCAGCAACAGTTGTTTGATGCTTTGTATTTTCTAACTCCAGCCTTGAATTGTGCTGTTGCAATTCTTTGACTGCTGTTGAAAGCTAGTATATTTGGACTGTTTGGAAGTCCGCTTTGCTCTTCAACTCTGTAAACCGCTGATTTTCGATGAATGAAGTCGAGGTGGATGGAATGGAGGCGGGTGTTGATGGAGCTGCGGTTGATATGGATGGAGCGGCAGTTGACACAAATGGAATAGCAAAAGTGGATGGAGCTCCCTGCATGAATCGATGCCTCTTAGCTCTATGCCTAGGGGCAACTGGAGCTTCTTCTTCAATATCAAAATCAGAATCTTCGGACTCTTCATCACGAATTGCGGGCCTTGTCATTTTCCTTTGGCTAACAACTACTCTAGATCCATATCTGTCGATGGTGCCACCTGAGGCCTGACCTGCTCAGCAAAAATACGTTTATCAATTAAAGCAACACCACATTGCTCGGGTAGTGCTGGCAGATTCAGCATAAAGTGTCGGATAATCATCATGATAAATCGGGGATGCATCAAAAATCGTTCCCTAGCCGGAGCGGTGATCTGGTGGACGAACTCTCCAAAAAACATTTCCGAAAAGCTAAACCTCTTGTTGTAGACCAAAGGAATCAGCGCAGACTGCAATTTTGACACCATCGTGTCAAACCCTGCTTTCTTCGTCGCGAAGCACACCATTATAACATGAACCAGATACCTCCATTGTCCAATTAATCCACTTATTACGTATGATGCCTTCGTTATGTCCTGCGCATAACCCATTCTCAAAAATGCCGCTTGCCTTATGGGTAAAGGGAAATCTATTGGGCCTGCTTCTTGCTCCTCTGTGCCCGACTGCAGGATTTGCATCAACATGTTCGCCGAAAACACAATTGGTTGACCGCCTACTCTTGTTCGCAACACAGTAGGGGTAACTGAGCAATCCACCTGAAGGTGCTCCCAAAACTGCCGCACATATGTCAAAGTGATTTGCAAATTATGCGTGAGGGCATACGAAACTCTGGACTGCGTCAGGAATTCTATCATCAGACAGTAAGGCTGAACCTCTGGCATTTGTAGATCCACAGCCATGACCATATTATCCTTATTATAGAAAATACGGTCTCCCATAACTGCACCCAAAATCAACAAACTAAAATTAGAAATTAATTTAAAATTAAATTTGTTAAATTCGAATTTGCATAACTTGAACTTGATTAAGTTTGAAGTCTAACAAATTCAAACATAGACAAATTCGAGAATGTTAAAAACCTTTCGAACTTAATGAAGTTCGAAACACCCATTCAAACATAACTGACTTCGAACTTATAAATATTTCAACGAGTTCGAACTTTCGGACAAGTTCGAACCTGAAGAACAAATTCGAAGTCGGTTACTTTCAACTTAAAAACTATGATTTTAACCCCATTTGACTTAATTAACCGTGTAATCTAGTCCTATTAGGTTCTAATCTAAGTTATGCATCAGTTATTTTAAGTTTTTTTTTAAAACTTGTGATTTAAAGTCACCTAGTTTTAAATGGTATAAAAACTTAAAAATCCTCGATTTTAAGCACAAAAGCACCCCAATCTTACACTTACTTAGATATTGTAGGTTTAATATCTCTAAGTATGTGAAAAGGTTTGAGAAACAGTGAGAAACTTCGAGGAATAGGAAGAAATTCGAATTGTCGGTAAATTCGAAGATAAGTTCGAGATCGCCAGAGACAAGTTCGAGAAAGTAAATTCGAGGGTAGGTGTCTTAAATGAGGTACTGTTAACCGATTTATATCAACTACCTTCGAACATAGCTTAACTTCGAACTTCCAGCAAGTTCGAAGTTGACTTCGAATTTGTCTGGATTTCGAAGTTAACTGAAAATTTTGAAAATTCTTGAATAAAATCCAACTTTTTCAACCTTTTCATGTAACGGAATTTTTTCAACATTGCAAAAACATTCACACTAAGCAACAGATTTTCACGCAATATTTGTTTCTACAACCAAAAAATGCATCCTAGTAACTTTGACCTTTATCCTACTTAAAGTAAATTAAATTAAATTAAATTAAATTAAATTAAAGTAAAATAAAATTAAAACTACTCAAAAGTACTTTTTAAAAAATTACAACTTATACCAACAGAATATTTTTGCGAGAAATTCAAAGAACGTTCAATCAGATAGTGGTGTCAAACGCACTTTCTGTATTTCACTTTCACACTTAGGAATTTTTTATTCATTTGTTTGTTTGTCGTGATCTACATTCCAAGTCGATTGTCGGTATGATTTATCCATTTAAGCATTTAACACTTTGGAAATTCCCTTGGCCTTTTTATTTATCAAGAAACTACCTTACGTGTCCCGTACTTAGATATACTTCTATGATCAAGGCAGACACACAATGATTATAACATTTCGGTATTGCAAATTTTCTTTAAAAGGCAAACGTCGGACACAATTCTGTATTTACATACAACAGAGTGTCTTAGTTGTTGTTAGAGTTCCTTTTAAGTTAGCATGACAGCGGTGACAGGTCTGTACTTACGTACAACAAAGCGGCTTATCTTGCTAGCTTAAGTCAAAACTGTGGTGACAGGTCTATACTTACGTACAACAAAGCGACTTGTTTTGACTTCCTCTTCTTTACAAAAAATTTTCTTTTCTTTGCTTTAAGATGTATTTTGATATTGCTATACATCCCCCAGAAAATTTTCATAGCTCATTTGCAATCATTGTTTGTATGTCTCTAGCATAGAAATTAAGACCTTTTGGTCATACATCTAAGTTAGTTACACATATGACTTTTTCTTGATTATTTTATTAGTTGTTTGGATTTCCTTTGTGTATTATGCCTAACAACACATCAGACAAGATGATGTATATCACTTAGAATTATGGTGCATTATGTGTGAAAGCGTAACACTTAGAGTTTGTTTAGATTGTGCTAATTTTCGTCACTTTGAACCTATGATTCTAAGACTTAACTCATTTTTCGATATTCCCTTTCTTTTTTGAAGCTTTTTATGATTTTCTCTCTCTTTTCTTTTGTTTTTCATTTTTAAGATAAGCTAATAAACTAACCTACTAACTTACTATAAAAGGATAGAAAATCTACTAAGCTACTAACTTACTATAAAAGAAAAGAAAATCTACTAAGCTACTAACTTACTATAAAAGAAAACAAAAGAAATGAAAAAAAAAAATCTACTAAGGTCAAGTTACTCTGGATTACGCATACCATTTAGTTGAACTAACAACTCAAAGCGTAACTTATCAAAAGCTTTAGTGAATAAGTCTGCATTATTGTCTTCCGTTGCAACTTTTACCAGTTTTATCAAATTATTTTCAGCACAATCACGAATGAAATGATGTCTTATGAATATGTGCTTTGTTTTACTGTGTTTAACTGGATTAATAGTTATAGCAATTGTAGATTGATTATCTATACTAATGGGATTATGAGTGTAAGTCAAACCGTAATCCCGTAATTGTTGTTGTATCCACAAAACCTGTGAATAGCAACTACCAGCAGCTACATATTCGGCCTCGCATGTTGATACGACTACCGAAGTTTGTTTCTTGCATTGCCAAGATACGAGTCTCCCACCAGTGAACTGACAACCTCCAGTTGTTGATTTCCGGTTCAAGCTACATGCACCATAATCAGATGCCGTGTACGCCTCCAATTCCAGATCTCCATCAGCATGATACCAAAGACCCAGCTTCGGTTTCGACTTCAGGTATCGTAGAATCCGCTTCACGACTTTCATATGCATTTCTTTCGGATTAGCTTGGAACCTAGCACAAATACACATAGCAAACATAATGTCAGGTCTAGAAGCAGTTAAATACATGAGTGACCCGATCATGGCCCGATATAAAGTCGGATCCACATCAGTATCACTTTCTGTACCCGATCCGAGATTGTGATTCACTTGAATCGGAGTACTAAAATGAGCGGTCAGCTTAGTTCCTTCCATCCCGAAGCGCACCAGAATGTCGTAGACATACTTCGTCTGATGGATAAACATGCCCTCTTTCATTTGTTCAACTTGCAAACCCAGAAAGAAGTTCAGCTCTCCCATAGCACTCATCTCAAATTTTGACTTCATGACCTTTTCAAAGTCTTTGCACATCTGTTCATTCGACGACCCGAAAATGATGTCATCCATGTACACTTGTACCAAGATAAAGTCTTCTCCCTTTCTTTTCACGAACAATGTACTATCAATTCTCCCTCTTTCAAACCCGTTGTCCAAAAGATGAGTTGAGAGCGTCTCATACCATGCCCTTGGTGCCTGATGCAATTCGTACAGAGCCTTATCGAGTCGATATACTCTGTCGGGATACTTTGGATCAGTAACCCCAGGCGGCTGTTCGACGTACACCAGTTCCTTCACCTTTCCATAAAGGAATGCACTCTTTACAACAAGTTGATATACCTTAAACCCTTTGAAGGACGCGAAGGCCAGAAACAGACGAATTGTCTCGAGCCTTGCCACTCGTGCAAAAACTTTTATTTAATCAATTCCCTCTTCTTGGTTGAATCCTTTCACCATCAGTCTTGCCTTGTTACGAGTAACTATACCCTGATCATCTCTTTTGCACTTAAAGACTCATTTGGTCCCTATTGCAACTTCTTCTCGAGGTAACGACACTAACTCCCACACTTCAAGTTTTCTCCTAAGTTTGATCCTACTTCCCCTAACGGGGGTACGACTTCAGACTGTACATTCTCTTCCTCATGATCACTATCTTCAGACTGTACATTCTCTGTTGGAGACCCGTCTTCTGTCGTTGTAGGCTCAGAAGTTGATGGAATGCTTGACTTTGGAAAACCTTGATAGTCATCATTCAGGTTTAATGACGAGAAGTCATTTTCCACTTTACCTACATTTCCAGTAAAGGGTATGTTAAATGATTCAAACAATGAGTCATAACTAAATAACCATTCAGAACCATTTTGGGGTTCATGTGGACAACTTGTTACATCTATGTTAAACACAATTTCTACCATACCGCTTGTTTGTTTAAAAACCCTTTTGTTTGGTGAGTTCGAGACATAACCTAGGAAGTATCCTTCGTCGGCCTTTTCACCAAACTTAGGTTGATGTTTTGTTTCAATAAAGTACATGGTACCCCAAACGGTTCAAATCCAGTTAATTTATGTGGTCTTTTATTCAGAACTTCATAACATGTTTTATTCAGTGATTTGATGGTAAGGAATCGCTTTAAAACATGACACGCGATATTCACTACCTCCACCCAAAACATGGTAGGAAGCTTTGAATCTGAGAGCATTGTCCTTGCTGCCTCAATCAAAGTCTTGTTCTTACGTTCTGCCACCCCATTTTGTTGTGGCTCATAAGGTGCACTAAATTGATGCACTATGCCTTTGGATAGGCAATATACACCAATTACTGTGTTTTTAAATTCTGTTCCATTGTCACTCCTGATACGTTTTACCCTCATCCCGTAGAAGTTTTCGACTTGGTCTAAGAACCCAATCAACTTTCCAGCTGTTTCATCCTTTGTGCCTAAAAAGAAAACCCATGAAAAACGTGAGTAATCATCAGTGATAACAAAACAATACCAACTACCACCTATACTCCTTTTGTTGATAGGACCGAAGAGATCCATATGCAGCAAATCGAAGGTGGAAGCTATCGAGTTCTGAGTCTTTGACTTGTGTGACTTCTTGTGTTGTTTGCCCTTCTTGCACGGTACACACTAGTCATCGAGCTGAAAACTCTTCAGTGGGACACCTTGCACAAGACCATGTTTAGTGATGTAATTCATTTTTCCAAACTGTACAAATCGTTCTTCCTTGGGGCTCTAATCATTAACTACTCTTCAGGTACTTTAAATCCCGGTTTCAGCACTAACGCCTTAGTTTCAGTAAAGATTACTGAATTCTTCTTATCACAGATTTGAGATACACTAATGAGATTATGATCAAGTTTATCAACATGGTAAACTTGATCAAGTGTGATAGTCCTGTAAGGTCTTGACTCTACGGATCTATCTCGACGCGACACCGTCCAACGAGTGCGGAATCCTCGTTACACACACACAGAAACACGGAGACTACCACGGTGCTAGACGAACGACTACGAACGCCCCTACACGATGATTCTCTCTGAAACAACTCTCTGGAAACTTGCAAGTTCGAGATCGCCTTTGCTAATCGTCCTAAACACGTCTGCAAAGTCTCTGCCAAAAAGTCTTATAATTAATCGAATTAACCCTTAATTATACTGACAGATTCGAGTTTGTCTTGGGACAAATTCGAATCAGGCCCAAGGCCCATTCGAATTTGTCCTCATGACAAATTCGAATTTACCTCCAAATTCGAACTTCACATCTTAAACTTGTATTTGAACTTATGTTTTAACTTATGTTTGAATTTATCTTTGAACTTTATGTTTGAACTTCTTGTAATACATTACACCAAGTTCAAACATACAATCAAACAATATCAAACACATATAATCACATATATCAAATACTATTCAATATTCAATACCAAGTTACTTGACTTACACAAAATGTTATCAAAACTTAGACTGCCATCATCACACATAGTGTACTAACAAGTCCCATTAGTGACCACTCCCGTTCCAGTGATATGTCCTCCCTTGTTCCCATCGAATGATACAAAACCCTTGTTCCCTCCCTTGAAGTCTGTGAGTAGACTCCTTTCCCCAGTCATGTGACGAGAGCAACCACTATCGACGAACCACTTGTTGTTTATACCTGTAGTTAGCTCTTGCACATGAAATAAAACAAGTTACTTATCACGGAGAACCCAAGCCATGACTGACTTGGTAATACCATTCTCATCCACATACGTGAACTCCTTCAAATACCCATCTCTCCATTCAGGTGACTTGGGTTTTTTAATTGAGAACTTGTTGTGGTGCTGAGTGATTTAAATTCACTCTTGGCCTTTGGGTAGGAATTTGCTGTTGAGCCCTATAGTTTCTATTATAAGGCATTTCTGATTGATATCCCAGGCCTCTACCTGGTGTCTGTTGTCTTTGAGGAGTGTGAGACCTAACTGGATGTAAGTTCTTCTAGGTGTTGTACTCCTATAAGCTTGTTGTGGTCCTGACCTATTCTGATTAGGGACTCTATTCGGCGAATTAGTCCTAACCACTTCTTGTTGTCTGACCGACACAGGTATTTGTCTAACAGCTATCCTAGGTGTTGCATTCACATTCTTCTCAGTGTATTGAGAACCACTTGTGCTAGCAATACTAGATACTGGTTTTTGTTGTTATGGCTTTCCTACAGCAGGTTTAGACTCTGGTATAGAGGGTGTAGAATCTACTTTCTAATACGGACAGCTAGACGCAACATGACCCTTCTCATGACATCTAAAGCATGACATCTTATCAATTGACTTCTTATAAGTGCCCTTTGATTTTGGTGTCTCACTAGTGTCGTTTTCTTTCTTTTCAACTATCGTGACTACTTCCTCTTGGTGATTATTAATTTCAGGCTTAGCTTGTCCTAGAATTTGGTCACTAGAAGACTGCACAAACTTGACCTTCTTAATCTTAGAGTTATTAGTAGACACCTTAGTTGATTTGTCCTTATCAGATTCAGTTTGAGTTGCTACCTCTGACTCGACTGGTTCATCAGTTTTATCCTGAGGTTGATGCACATAATTATTGTTGAAATGTGGAGGACTCTCTTGATAACCTAATCCTACTAGTTTCTTAGACTGCCGTTGAGCTTCTAAGATTTTCCTTAGGTTTAGAGACGAGTTCCTAAACTTCTCAAGCTTACTATTTATCTCAGCAACCTTAACTTTTGATTCTGCTAGCTCAACCTCCTTAATGGTAAATTCTTTGGTAAAAGTCTCAACATGCTCATACATAAGTTCTATACTGTCACATTGTTCCCTTAATTTGTCTTTTAGAACTATAGCATCTTGAGCATCTGCTTCCAGCTTATTCCTTAGATGTTCCTTAATATCTAAGATACTAGCATTATCTGATTTTAGTGATTGGATCTGAGCAGTTAAGTTGTTATGTGTTTCTAGAACTAAGTTTAACCTATCATTTGAAGTAACACATAAAACACATAAGTCATGAAATGTAGAAAAGTTCAGACTTACCCTTTTGTGATCCGATTCCACGTTAGCCATTTGTGCAGCAAACTACAGAATGGTCTGATTATCTGCCTTCTCCACCATCAAAGGACTTGTATCATATGGTTTGTTGTCCTCTGTCACTTCCTCTGCCCTGTCATCCCCAGTCTCTGTCACTTCAGCCATGAAGGCTCTAGCAATGCCAGCTAGATTCCCAGAACCACAAGATTGATATCTCCCTTGGTTCTGATTCTGATTGTTTTCTACTTTAGGTCTTTCACACTCTTTTGCAAAGTGTCCCTATCCTTGACAATTGTAATGGTTAACCTTTGATTTGTCAAATCCGACCTTGCTGTTCCCAACGTTCAGATTTCTCCCAGTCCTCTTCATGAACTGTTTGACCCTCTGAATCACCATGGCCAATTGCCAATGCAGGTCCATTTCCTCCAAGTCATCAGGATCCAACTGATCATAGTCTTCATCTCATAATGCAGGATCATTTATCTTCCCCTGAACACAATTTCCATATGCTGCAACAAATGACGCCAAAAGATTTAGATGATCATCAACCGATTGTGCACTCATAGGCATCTTTGTGTAATGTTGAGATGTGGATGCGAAATGAGTCAATTTTTCTTCCGGCTTAGAATACCCTAAGAATGCCCGACTACCAGTTTCGTCTGACTCAAATGGGATGGGCTCTGCTCCGAGTAAAATGTTGTAGTTGACTTTAGTTCACTTGCGAATGACGGTTTTGAATTTCCAAAATACATTTCTGGATCTTGGACTTGATCATATTCCCGTTCCTTCTTTTTTAACTGAAAGTTATACACCCTCAGCGTTCCTATAACTCCTTCAAGAGTGAGAGTCTCAAACTTTTCTTCATCATGCTTGATTAGCGCTGTGTACATTTCCCACTTCTCAGGTAAAGCATCAAGAAGCTTCACTATTTTCTCAATCTCTCTATAACCAACATCGTGATTATCCAGCTCTGTCAGCAGATGATAGAACATTGTTATAGTCTCATCCAGGTTTTCAGTTTTCAATGCTTTGAAAATGGCGTACTGCTGTTTCAGCATCTCATTCTTCACTTGTGAACCCTAGGATTTCCCTCACACCACTTCTCGAGAGCATCCCATAGCTCTTTAGAAGTTCGATGATTCCTTATGGTGTGTAGAATCTCTTGAGGTAACGCCATACGAATAATGGAGAAAGCTCGGTTCTCGACCTCATAAAGTGTCTTATCATCATCCTTCATTTTCTGATATGTTAAGACTCTTTGACGACCTTCGAACTCTTGCGTAGGTGGAACATATCCCTCATCGATACAAATCTACATGCGCATATCGTTGAAACGAGCATAGTCAGCGAACCTATCCTTCCACCAATAGTAGTCTTCCAACTTCATTAGTTTTGGCGGAGAATTTGCCTTGCCGACCTCGTGATCCATTTTAATGAATTTTTGCAAACTTGACATCCTTTGAAAACTTTTTGTTTCCGAACTTAAACAATGTTAATTTAAAATAATTTAAAAATAAACACCTTCGAACATAGGTAAGTTCGAATTAATTTAATCTTAAATTCGTTTGAAAATTAACTTAGAAATTGAGTAAATTCAAATTTGTGTATGTTCGAAATCAACAAGTTCGACTGTCTGACAAGTTCGAAAAAACCTGACAAGTTCGAATAATACTTAATTTTCTGACAAGTTCGAAATCTGAAAAATTCGATGATAGTAAGTTCGAATCTTAGCCAAATTCGAATGAAGCCCTAAATTAAGTTCGAGAGGAGGGTATTTCTGACAAGTTCGAGTGAACCCTAAAACCTCCTATGTTCGAGCGCCGCAAGTTCGAGAAACGGCCAAAAATTCGATTTTTTTCAAGTTTTCAGATTAAACCAATGTTTTTAAGTTAAAAACAAGGATTTCGACTGAAAAAGTGAACCAATAAGAATTTTTCTCCGTTACTTTGCTTGTATAACTCGAAAAACTTATGAAAAACGTGATTTTTCCGTCACAAACGCCAAGAAACCAAGAATGTTTAAGATGAACGCGAATAACACGATGAACACTCTTAAGGCTTTGATAACCACTTGTAAGGTCACCTACCTACGGATCTAATGTTGACGCGACACGGTCCAACGAGTGCGGAATCCTCTTAGGGGTTTAACGGATTGATCACACACAAACGAAACACGGAGACCAACACGATGATAGACGTAACGACGAACCTCCCGACACGTGAATCTCTCCATGAACACTCTGCTAATTGCTCACAAGTTTGTAATCACCTTAGACACGAATTTCTGCAAAGATCGTTAATCAAAACTGATTAACCCTTAACCCTTAGTTATAACCATTAACTTCGAACTTGGCCCAGACAAGTTCGTGAAGGCCCAAGCCCACGAACTTGTCCACCAACAAGTTCAAAACCTGGCTTTGAACTTATTCTAGAACATATCTTTGAACTTGTTATAGAACTTATGTTTGAACTTGCCTTTGAACTTATGTTTGAACTTATCTTTGAACTTATGTTTGAACTTATCTTTGAACTTATGTAAACATCAATCACAAACAAGATCAAACATATATACAACCAATATCAAACATACATCAAACATAGGTATTAACGTGCAATTACAAGGGCCTGAACTATTACAAAAGATTATCTACACTTAGACTGCTAACGTCACCCAGGATACAACAACAATTGCGGATACAACAACAATTACGGGATTACGGTTTGACTTACACTCATACTCCCATTAGGATAGATAATCAGTCTACAATTGATATTATAATCCAGTTAAACACAGTAAAACAAAGCACATAGACATAAGAGATCATTTCATACGTTATTGTGCTGAAAAGAATTTGATAAAACTGGTAAAAGTTGCAACGGAAGACGATAATGCAGACTTATTCACTAAAGCTTTTGATAAGTCACGCTTTGAGTTGTTAGTTCAACTAAATGGTATGCGTAATCCAGAGTAAGTTGACCTTAGTAGATTTTTTATTCTCTTTTCTTTTCTTTTTTTTTTCTTTTGTAGTAAGTTAGTAGCTTAGTAGATTTTCTTTCATTTTATAGTAAGTTAACAACTTAGTAGATTTTCTTTCCTTTTATAGTAACTTACTAGGTTAGTTTATTAGCATATCTTAAAAATGAAAAACAAAAGGAAACAGAGAGAATATCATAAAAAGCTTCAAAAAAAATAGAGAATATCGAAAAATGAGTTAAGTCATAGAATCATAGGTTCAAAGTGACGAAAATTAGCACAGTCTAAACAAACTCTAAGTGTTACGCTTTCACACATAATGCACCATAATTCTAAGTGATATACACCTTCTTGTCTGATGTGTTGGTAGGCATAATGCACAAAGGAAATCCTAACAGCTAATAAAATAATTCAGTAAAAGTCATATGTGTAAGTAACATAGATGTATGACCAAAAGGTCTTAATTTCTATGCTAGAGACATACAGAAAATGATTGTAAATGAGGTATGCAAATTTTCTGGGGGATGTATAGCAACATCAAAATACATCTTAATGAAAAGAAAAGAAAAAGTTTTGTAAAGAAGAGGAAGTCAAAACAAGTCGCTTTGTTGTACGTAAGTACAGATCTGTCACCACTGTTTTGACTTAAGCTAGCAAGATAAGTCGCTTTGTTGTACGTAATTACAGACCTGTCACCGCTTTCTTGCTAACTTAAAAGGAACTCTAAGACAAACTATGACACTCTGTTGTATGTAAATACAGAATTGTGTCCGACATTTGCCTTTTAAAGAAAATTTGCAATACCGAAAAGTTATAATAATTGTGTGTCTGCCTTGATCTAGAAGTATATCTAAGTATGGAACACGTAAGGTAGTTTCTTGATAAATAAAAACGCCAAGGGAATTTCCAAAGTGTTAAATGCTTAAATGGAAAATCATACCGATAATCGACTTGGAATGTAGATCACGACAAACAACCAAAGGAATAAAAAATTCCTAAGTGTGAAAGTGAAATGCTGAAAGTGCGTTTGACACCTCTATCTGATTGAACCTTCTTTGATTTCTCGCAAAAATATTCTGTTGGTGTAAGTTGTAATTTTTTAAAAAGTACTTTTGAGTAGTATTATTTTTTTTTACTTTATTTTATTTTATTTTATTTTATTTCATTTTACTTTAAGTAGGATAAAGGTCAAAGTTACTAGGATGCATTTTTTTGGTTGTAGAAACAAATATTGCTTGAAAATCTGTTGCTTAGTGTGAATGTTTTTGCAAAGTTGACAAAATTCCGTTACATGAGAAGGTTGAAAAAGTTGGATTTTATTCAAGAATTTTCAGTTAAGTTCGAAATCCAGACAAATTCGAAGTCACCTTCGAACATGCTGGAAGTTCGAAGTTAAGCTATGTTCGAAGGTAGTTGATATAAATAGATCAACAGTACCTCATTTAAGACACCTACCCTCGAAGGTACTTTCTCGAACTTTTCTCCGACAATCTCGAACTTATCTTCGAATTTACCGACAATTCGAATTTCTTCCTATTCCTCAAAGTTTCTCACTGTTTCTTGAACCTTATCACATACTTAGGGATATTAAACCTACAATATCTAAGTAAGTGTATGATTGGGGTGCTTATGTGCTTAAAATCGAGAATTTTTAAGTTTTTATACCATTTAAAACTAGGTGACTTCAAATCACAAGTTTTAATAGATAAAACTTAAAATAAATGATGCATAACTTAGATTAGAACCTAATAGCACTAGATTACACAGTTAATTAAGTCAAATGGAGTTAAAATCATAGTTTTTAAGTTGAAAGTGACCGACTTCGAATTTGTTCTTCAGGTTCGAACTTGTTAGAAAGTTCGAACTTGTTGGAATATATATAAGTTCGAAGTCAGTCATGTTCGAATGAGTGTTTCGAACTTAATTAAGTTCGAAAGCTTTTTAACGTTCTCGAATTTGTCTAAGTTCGAATGTGTTAGACTTCGAACTTAATCATGTTCGAAGTTATGCAAATTCGAATTTAATAAATTTAATTTTAAATTAATTTCTAATTTTAGTTTGTTGATTTTGTGTGCAGTTATGTGAGACCGTGCTTTCTATAATAAGCATAATATGGTCATGGCTATGGATCTACAATTGCCAGAGGCTCAGCCTTACCGTCCGATGATAGAATTCCTGACGCAGTCCAGAGTTTCGTTTGCACTCACGCATAATTTGCAAATCACTTTGACATATGTGCGGCAGTTTTGGGAGCACCTTTAGGTGGATTGCTCAGTTATCCCTACTGTGTTGCGAACAAGAGTAGGCGGTCAACCAATTGTGTTTTCAGCGAACATGTTGAGGCAAATCCTGCAGTTGGGCACAGAGGAGCAAGAAGCAGGCCCAATAGATTTCCCTTTACCCATAAGTCAAGCATCATTTTTGAGAATGGGTTATGCGCAGGACATAATGAAGGCATCATACGTGAAAAGTGGATTAATTGGACAATGGAAGTATCTGGTTCATGTTATAATGGTGTGCTTCGCACCGAAGAAAGCAGGGTTTGACAAGATGGTGTCAAAATTGCAGTCTGCGCTGATTGCTTTGGTGTACAACAAGAGGTTTAGCAGTGGTAACCTCAGAGAGCACCGGCAAGGCGCACACCGGTTGCAAGAACCACTCCCCGCCCACAACCTGCCACCGAAGATGCTGGGCCATCATGTTCATCTCCACGATTTAACCAACTGGAACAAACAGTGGTGGAAATCTGGGCACAAGGAGCAGCAGTGGAGGGAGATATCGCTGAAGAGTTAGTTCAACATATTTTGGAACCTCCAGCTGATGTGGATGACATCTTTAAGGAGATCGATGAATATCAACCTCCTGTAGCCGAGTCTGTAAGCACAGAGGGTTATGCTGAAGGAGAAGATGCTAGGGAACGAGCTAAGGCTGAGGGTCATGTTGAGACCGCCTCTAAGTCTGAGTCTGAATCAAGTTCTGAGGAGACCGAAGCTGAAGATCCGGCTTTCACCATCGGCAGATATGGATCTAGAGTAGTTGTTAGCCAAAGGAAAATGACAAGGCCTGCAATTCGTGATGAAGAGGCCGAAGAGTCTAATTTTGATTTAGAAGAAGAAGCTCCAGTTGCCCCTAGGCATAGAGCAAAGAGGCATCGATTCATGCAGGGAGCTCCATCCACTTCTGATATTCCATTTGTGTCAAATGCCGCTCCATCCAGATCAACCGCAGCTCCATCAACATCCGCCTCTATTTCATCCACCTCGACTTCATTTATCGAAAATCAGCGGTTTACAGAGTTGAAGAGCAAAGTGGACTTACAAACAATCCAAATATACCAGCTTTCAACAGCAGTCAAAGAATTGCAACAACACAATTCAAGGCTAGAGTTAGAAAATAAAAAGCTTCAAACGATTGTTGCTGCTCAGCAAAAAGATTTGACGACTCAGCGTTCTGAAATTTTGACTCTGCAGACCCTAATTGAGCAGATAATGAAAGATCTCCAAGCTCAGGGGGAGAGCAGCTACAAAGGTGATGAATTGAGGAGAGTCAGGAGAGATGATGAAGAAGGCGATGATTCAGGCACACAGAAAGAAAGTGACCTAGCAGATCATTCTCAAAAGACTGCTCAGCAAGCAAATGTTCAGGGGGAGCCTGATTCTTCGAGTATGGGAGGAGGTGAAGCTCATGAGAAAGGAAAGGCTCCTGAAGCCTCTGAGGCTTTTGCACAAGAAATGACAGGGGTTCTGATAGATCAAGATGATAAAGATGAGTTCGGATTTGATCAGGAGGAACTGGAAGAAGGAGAGTTCATCCCCGAGGATGTTCCAGACTGGAAATCCGATGATGAAGTAGTAGAAGATGAAGATGATAATGTTGATGTGGTTTTGATCCCAAAGCAGCCTGTCACTGAGCAATATGTGAATAATGATCAGAATGTGATAGACATAGATGTGCTTAACTCAGCATTTAATGAAGAATCATAATCTGTTACAGCTGACTGGGAACAGTTTAAAGAAGAGAATATGAGACTATGGTTTAAGAAAGAAGAGAAGAAGATTGACTTGGCAGTAAAGAAGAAGATAAGGGTGCCAAGTCCGGGAAAGTTGTCAGGCGGAACTCTAAACTGGTTCTATGACAAAGAACTGCAGTTGTTTGTTCTGAAAAAAAGAGATGGGCTACAGTACTTGAAAAGAACGCTGAAAGACTTCAACTCATTACCAAAATGTGAAGTGAAAGAGTAAGCCTGGAAAGAACTGATCAACCTAGGAGATGACCCTTATGTTGAAGTTGTTGCTAAAATTATAAGAAGGGAGGGTCGATCTGGAAGGTTTGAAAGGCTTAAGCCAAGATCGGGTAAGAGAGTGGAAGACGAGACAAGAATAGATCCTTTTACTGGGAAACCATGGGCTAAGATGGTTTACAGACCAGTCAGATGCTTAAAGAAAGTTCCATTAAAGACAATGCCACAGGATATCCTGAAGAATATGAAGTGGTGGTATGTCGACAATGAAACAGGTGAAGCCGTAATGGAGGATGAAGAGGAGAAGACAATTTTGAAGGTATACGATCCATTTCACCATGTCAACCTATCCAAGGATGAGCTGCAAAAGCTTCATGATCAGCCAATTTTCTTTCATGAAGGCTGGAAATCCGTAGGCAGGAAGTTCCAGAAAGTTGTAAGGGTTTGTATAAAGCAGGGATTGTATGCAGGTAGCATTTTGAATAGGACTAGTACTTAGACAAATTGAATACCTAGTTAGAAGCTATCGTCAAGGGGGAGTCTGTTAGTACATCCTGGGTGACGATAGCAGTCTAAGTGTAGATAATCTTTTGTAATAGTTCAGGCCCTTGTAATTGCACGTTAATACCTATGTTTGATATATGTTTGATATTGGTTGTATATATGTTTGATCTTGTTTGTGATTGATGTTTACATAAGTTCAAAGATAAGTTCAAATATAAGTTCAAAGGCATGTTCAAACATAAGTTCTAGAACAAGTTCAAAGACAAGTTCTAGAATAAGTTCAAAGCCAGGATTCACACTTGTTGTAGAACAAGTTCGTGGGCTTGGGCTTTCACGAACTTGTCTGGGCCAAGTTCGAAGTTAATGGTTATAATTAAGGGTTAAGGGTTAATCAGTTTTGATTCACGAACTTTGCAGAAATTCGTGTTCGAGGCGATTACGAACTTGTAAGCGATTAGCAGAGAGTTTTGTAGAGATTCACGTGTCGGGACGTTCGTCATTCCGTCTATCATCGTGCCCTTGTTTCGTGTGTGTGTGTGATCAATCTGTTAAACCCCTAACGAGGATTCCACACTCGTTGGATGGTGTCGCGTCAAGATTGGATCCGTAGGTAGGTGACCTTACAAGAATTCTCACGGCTTTGGGGATATTTTTTTTAACACATTTCAATAGAAGAATGCAAGATGAACCGGTTCTGGAAAGGTCTAAATCCTAAGTACAGATAATAGATGAGTCGGCTAAAGTACAAATCATAGGTAGAAGCATCAAGAATGAACGAAACTGATTACTTGGAGACAGGTGGTCAATCTGGTGTGACTCAGACCACTTATTCTGTTGGTGGATCAGTTTTGAGGTGCACTGCTGCAATTCCACATGTAAAAACTAAAGTAATTTAGATCCCAGCTGAAGAGGTTAAAGACACACCTGACGTTATGAATAGTATCTTCTTGCTAAAATCTATCTTAGCTCGTGTATTGTTTGACTCCGGTGCTAGTCAGTCTTTTATTTAGACTTTTGCCGACTACCTGAAAATTCTTCCAATCATTCTGTTGTCCTGGATAAAGAGATAGTTAGTAACAATTTAGTTATGGATGATACTAGCTACCAGAATTGTACAATCCTTGTTAATGATGTTGTTTTCAACCTCGACCTAATTTTGATCCCTTTGAAACAGTTTATCATTATCGTCAGTATGGACTGGTTAGTGAATAACAAGGCTAAGACTGTTTACAACCAACATATGATCAAGATTAAATAACCTGATGGGTGTATCCTTCAGATCAGAGGTGACAAGCAAGAATGTATGTGTTGCTTTATTTCAATAAGGAAGGGATATAAGCATCTGTCCAAAGGTCATGAATCGTACTTATGCTACGTGTTTCTAACTCTTCCTCTAAATCCGTAAACAAACCTTTGGCCAAAGTTCCTATCGTCTGTGAATTTGCAGAAGTATTCCCTAATGACATTTCTCGAGTACCACTTGAACGTCAAGTTTAATTTTGCATAGAACTGATTCTAGGTGCAGCTCTAATTACCCGAGCTCCATATAGACTTCTTGCAACTCTAGTTACCCGAGCTCCTACAGAGATGCAGGAGATGTCTAAATAGTTCAAGAACTATTATAGTTTCCACCAAGTTCATCTCCCTAGGGTGCTAGTTCTGTTTGTGTAAAAGAAAGGCGGGACTTTCCATATGTGCGTAGACTATATAGAGTTAAACAAAGTGACAATTGAGAATAAGTATCATTTTCCAAGAATAGATGATCTCTTTCATTAACATTAAAGAGCAATCTATTTCTCAAAAATTGATTTGTGTTTTAGCTATCATCAACCGAAAGTGAAAGAAGAGGATGTACATAAGACAACTTTCCAAACAAGATACGGTGATTACAAGTTGTTAGTAATGACATTCGATTTGACAAATCAACCTGCTGTGTTATTGGATCTCATCAACCGCGTCTGAAGGCCTGTTCTTCACAAAACAATTAAAGATTTGATCGACAATATTCTTATATATATTCAAAGATGAAAGCTGACCATTCCATTCAACTCAAAGAATTGCTAGAGTTATTGCGAAAATAAAGACTCCATGCAATGTTCTCTAACTGAAAATTGTTACTCAGACAGGTAAACCTACATTACAGTCTTGAAATATTTTAAGTGTTCTTTGTTTCGTCAAAACTTGGGATTCAACTTTGTTATTTTTATTGATCCAATTCCTTGGTTATGTGATTTCTGGCGAAGGAATATATATCGACCCAGCGAAAGTCGAGGTTGTCCAGAGGTGGGACGCGCCTCACAATGCCTCTGAAATAAGAAGTTTCCTTGGATTTGCTAGATATTATTTCCGATTCATTACAAAGTTTGTTGTTCCATTGATGCCTGAAAGTTTTTCTTTGGATAGATTGGCACAAATCTATATTTCATAGACTTTTGTAAGACACGGTGTGCCGAAATCTATCGATTTTGATCATGATAGTCTCTTCACTTCGAACTTCTTGAAAGCTCTTCAAGACGGAATAGGTACTCAGATCACCATAAGTACAACCTATCATCCTAATGCAGACGGACAAAATGATTGTAGTATCCTTACTCTTAAAGACACGCTTCGTGCATGTATTCTTATTTTAGGTGGTAAGTGGGATGATCACTTGCCTTTAGTTGATTTTCATATAATAGCAGCTATCACTCTATGATTAAGATGGATCCATTTGAAGCCCTCTATGGAAGGAGATGTAAGACTCCCACCTATTGGCGTGAAACCGGTGTAACACCGATTGCTGGTCCTGCACTACTACAATTGATTCACGAGAAGATTCTGATTGTTAAAAGAAACATCTTAGAGGCCCAAAGCAGGAAGAAGTCATATTATGATAACCATCATAAGTCAATCCATTTTGATGTTAATGATTCGGTGAGGTTGAAAGTGCCCCAATGATGAATGTGGTCAGATTTATAAAGCAAAACAAGTTAGGTCCAGGTATATTGATCCGTTCATGATCGTTGAAAGGTTAATAAAATCAATCTTATCATCTGGAACTACCATCTGACTTGGTTAGGGTACATCCTGTATTTCGTGTCAGCCATCTCAGAAAATGTATAGCCGACGAGCGCGAAGGCCACATTTCACACATTGTTTTACAAATTCACGAGAAGCTTCGTGTCATTAAAGAACCAGAATGTATTCTGGACATAAAACGAAGAAGATTCGGAATAAAGAAGTATAAATGGTGCTTGTCCATTAGAAAGACCACAGAGATTCACATTAGCCTTGGGAATCAAAAAATGTGATGCAGTCAAACTATCCTAGTCTGTTTGAGAATAACAGACCTCGAGCACAAAGTTAGGCGTGGTGAAGCCAAATTTGTTACACTCTGATCTTCACATACAATAATTAGCATCCTAATGTAACTTTTATTTTAACATAGCAATGTACTTTACATTAAATAAATAAAATTTAATAATGACGGTTGATCGTGCTATTTGAATGAATTCATGGTTAGTGGGTGCAATTCGTCAAATTGCCAAACTTCTAATAGGTCAACACCTGTTATTAGTGTGTATTGACATCAAACATTCAACAACTTCTCATTTCTATTTCACAAAGAAAAACATCTCCTTCTCTCTTTAAAATGTGATCTTCTCTCTAAGATTACAACCTTAATCTTGGTGAAATTTGTTAATTCAAGTTGTGTAATGTTCATTTGGTGATACACTTCAAAAATCAAAGATGATAAAATTGTAATCTTACCCTTAATTCGTCAAACGTTCATGTGTGCACTGCTGTTTCATAGCCTATGGCTCACAGGAAAAGTTTAAACAAGAGATGTCATTTAAATCTAAAATTGACGTCTAAAACTAACTTGAAACATCATCTTTATCATACGCATGCATTAATCTTGAGTTTAATTTGATTTATACTGGAATATGAGAGTTGATTTTAAAAGATAATTCACAAGTCATAGACATATTTTTGTGTTTTTAATGAGTGTGAGACTCATTAAGCTAAGGACCCCAAGTATTAGACTCAGGGTGTGGATGTTGCACATGTTAGTGTGTTCCATGTGTGCTTGTGTGTTTATACTACATTGATTCTTAATCTTTTCTATTTTGCTATCTATGTATCTATATTTCTATACTCATTCCTCCTTCCTTTTTCTTTGTTTCAAGTGTATATAACTACATATGTGTTGTCGCGTGTGTGAAAGATAGGGACCCCGAGACTTATCGGTGTATAGAACAAGAAGGACAGAATGCAACAATATACATATATATATATATATATATATATATATATATATATGTATATATATATATATATATATATATATATATATATATATATGTATGTATATGTATATATAGGGGTGGGTTCGATGGAAAATTACCTATATGCATCGGAAAACCCGGGAACCACTTTATAGCCATTGGATCAGAGGATACATTACACAGAAAGTCGATGCATCACGCGGGAATTTGGTGCATCACGTGGGAATTTGATGCATCACGCGGGAATTGTGATGCATTTGTGGTGGTGCATTGAGGTTTTCCAAGGTTTTCCAATGCATGTTGGTTTTCCATTGAACCTCCCTATATATATATATATATATATATATATATATATATATATATATATATATATATATATATATATATATATATATATATATATATATATATATATATATATATATATATATAGTTTAGATTCTGACTTAAAGAAATTATTTTTACGTTAGAAGTAAAATTATGTGATTTTGCATGAGAAGCCTAAGACCCGATACTTAGTCCTGGGGTGGCTGTGGTGGTGGAATGGTGGTGAGCAGGGATAGATCAGCACGAAAACAATCACAGCATCATGGCTTGGCCAAAAGCCATTCTCGGTTTCAAGGCCTTGCCTCTAATCCTTCACGCATGCCAAGGTCCCGAGTCTTGTATGTATCTAAATTGGGTTTTTATGTGTGATGTCTAAAACCCCAAGACTGAGTCTCGCAGTGACTGTGAAAATAGAATGAAAAAGGACAACAACATCAGTCAAAAGAAGGGTTGATTTGAGGTGGCCTTTGGTGTTAGTACATGGCCTAGTATCCCTCGGCCCTAGGCATTCTTCCCCAATATTTGGCCTTTTTTATTGGGCCTGATATCTGTAACAATGTATAAACTATAATGAGCTGTAGAGTGTAGTTAATACATAAAAGAAAGCATATACTTGATATGTTTAAGTATAATAACTGATGGTTGAATAAACTAGTTAAATGTGTGCATTGTTAGTATTAAATGATTGATAGTATCAAAATCTAATAGAAACAAGATGAATACAATAGGAACAGATTAAATCACCAACAACCGAATGATTATTACTGATAAGTAAATGATTACAATAAATTACGGCTCAATATTCTCTGTGAAAACCTACTGTCAGCTCTAAAATCTACAGCCGCCATAGGTACATTCCATTTTTCTCTTTATAGTCTATACAAGTTTAAGACAATTACAAATAGGACCCACCATTTTATATTCATAAACAAAATAAACTATACCCATCAATCTCCCCCTTTTATAAAAGTAAAGCAAGAATTAGTCTTTATAACCTAATTTTCTTTGAAATCTCCGAATGCATCTTCGGCTGCTCAATCGAATCTCTGTTTCTGAAATAAAGTCTACTGTCATTGACCTCACCATCTTCATCATGTCATCTTATGACGTTTCAATGATTCTTCATCTAAAACACCTCTTAATGACACAAGTACCATTCTGAGGGTTCCATCTGAGTACTTTTTGAGCTCAGACATTCTTATAGCCTTCTTGACATGATCTTTGTTGTTGTATATAAGACACAGAAGTTTGTCCAGCACGACTTGATATTCCTTATACTTTTCAGTATCCTTGAGATTTTGATTAGGCAGCGTCACATTGGTTCTTCGCATTCCCTTTCCACTCCAATTTGTAAATCTTGTATAGACATTAGCACCATCTTTGTGTGCATGGTGGAAAATGGCTTTAAGTTCAAAACGAAAATTCTCTTCTCTTTTGTTTCTACAGAGTTCATCAAATAGATCTTCAATATCTTCAATGTAGATACTAAATAAATCTGCTTTGCTGAACTTCTAAACTTTCTGATCTGTATTGAAAATTGTGAATGTAGGATAAAAGATTTTGAGAAATCTATCTTTTTCAATCTTTTTCAGCTCTACTAACCTCTACCACACCCTAACATCCTTGACCGATTGAGCTTTATTTTGCAGAAAACTGGCGTAATTCACTAAACGAGGCATGTTAGGCTCGATTACTCTGAATAATTTCAAATAGGTGAGAGGAGCTTGTTTCTTGCTAAATATTTTTGTCTCCAAAAGATCCTCCAAAAATGAAAGGCGGATTCGTTTCTTGATAAAATCGACATTCTGCTGTGCAGTCAGTCTCATCCTTTTTTCCTTATTCTTCTTTGTGTTTAGCTCTTCTTGATCAAGCAGATTTAGCATATTATCAATCGCTCTTTGAAGCTTTCCTTGTACAGATATTCTCAAATCATGTTGTCTCTATGATTCATCAGCCAAAACAAATTCATTCAGGAATTTATGCATTAGCTCATCTTCTGAAACATTTTGGACTGATTCGGGAACTCCCATGGTTGTCATTGGAACAAACACATCATCTTCAGCTTTGACCGTGATAAAATTCTTATTGACTACATGAAACTGAGTCACCATTTTCAATAGCTTCTTCGTCTCAGTATTAACTGGAGACCAAACAATGGAGTTAGTGTACCAGCATACTCCTTTACCGCACGCTTTGCAACCGTTGGTGTCTTTTTAGAAATCTGCATGTCATCTTTATATGTCTCTCCTACCAGCTCTTCTTCATTCCTTTCTGCCCTTAGCGAAGTTTCAATAAATTCAAACGTTTTCAGTTCATCTTCAGGATAATTTCTTTCTTCTTCAGCTCCATCTATCATCAATACATCCACTTCCTTATCAGATTCGCCATATTCTTCAAATATGAAATCAAAATCAGACTTCATGCTCAACGGATCATGAACATATTCATGAAGAATCAATTCCAAACCACGATGGGAAGAAGCTGGATCGTCTGATATGGCTCCACCTACTGCTGAACCTCCAGCCTTAGACTCTTTGGTTTCATGCACAACCAACTGTTTGTCTGAATCGCCAAGCTTCGTCCTCTTCTCCCCCTCAAGGGGAGAATCATCGGAGTCAGGATCCTCATGTTTTCGTTTTGATCCCGAAGCTTGTGATTTACACGTCTCTCCAATCCAGTCATTCATTCATTCATCAGCTCAAACTGTTCCACACAAAAAGTTCTCTATTCTTCAGCTCCATCTATCATCAACACATCCTCTTCCATATCAGATTCGCCATATTCTTAATAAATGAAATCGAAACCAGACTTCATGCTCAATGGATCTTGAACGTATTCATGAAGAATCAATTCCAAACCACGATGGGAAGTAGCTGGATCGTCTGATTTGGCTCCACCTGCTTCTGAACCTTCAGCCTTAGACTCTTTGGTTTCATGCACAACCAACTGTTTGTCTGAGTCGCCAAGCTTCCTCCTCTTCTCCCCCTCAAGGGGAGAATCATCGGAGTCAGGATCCTCATGTTTTCCATTTGATCTCGAAGCTTGTGATTTACACGTCTCTCCAATCCAGTCATTCATTCATTCATCAGCTCAAACTGTTCCACACAAAAAGTTCTCAATTCATCATTTGAAATCTCTTTTTCTTATTCCTCCTGAGATTTATCCTTCCCTTTCAATAACTGTTGAACATTTAGCATTTGGGATATCATCATTTCATTTTGAGAACTCATTTGCTGACTGACTCCATTTATCGCAACCTCCATTCTTTCTTCAGTAACAAAGGGTAAAGGGTAAACTCCTGGATCACGAAGATTTCCAGTTGACACAACAGTGGAACTTGTAAGAAGAACCTCTGTGTGGCCTACAATCAGAGATAGCAATGCTGATGCTCTGGTAGGACTTCTGACTATAGCATGGGACGGTGCAACAAATGCATCTGACACCATAGTCATTATGATAGGGACACTAAGTCCTTCTGTACATGTCACAATGAATGCGACCGACTCAAGTGTCCTAGATGTATTTTCGGGTTCTATGACATGTGGAACAAGAACCGTACACTGGGGCAGCGGTGTACTAATTTCAATATCTATAGGATTCGAATGATCCCATGACAGTGTATGTGGTAATACCACTTGAAGAACTGAAACATCTTCTTGTTGAGAAGAAGATGTGTGGCAAGGATTGTGCGTAAGCACCAGTGGGATACTGGTTGATTTAATATCAACTCTCAAAGGAGAGTTATGAGTGGTTTCTCGGCTTTCTGCGGTTAATATCTCCCTTGCACTCTCACTCACCACAACATCTTCCTCTTCCCTCTATTCAGTTAAGCGCACATATTGAGATATTTCAGCACCGGCCCCAGCCTGGTCATTATCATCATCATCATCATCATTTTTTTCATCTCCTTCTTGAAAATCTGTCAAGGTACACTAGGAATCCTCTCGATACTCACCTCCCTTACGTCCTCCTGCTCCCTCTGCTCTATTGTGCCATGTTCAGCAACCCCATGCTGCTAAACCTACTCACCTATAGCTCCGTGGGCAGGAGACCTCGGTTCTTGAAGCTCCACGGGAGCATGATCTTTTCTTCTCAATCTAACACTCTATGCCCTCTCATCAACATGTCTCAAAATTGACTAGGGGATTGGTTAATTGTTTGAATGGATCATCCATATTGCTGTAGAGGCTCATCATTACATGATCAGGGTATTTCTGAGAATGTGCCCTTTTCGGTATTTTGTTGTTGGCGCGCAAGATTCCTCAAATGGGAGTTTGGATGGAGCGTTGCAATGGATAACTTTTCTTGCTCGATTAGTGGTCTTTGCAAGAACCACTTCCTTCAGATCTTCCCATGTACAATGTGAAAAGTCGTAATGTTTATTGAATGCCACAACATGAAATATCCTTAAGGCATGAATACTACCACGATCCACTCCGGAATGTTTTGAGGTCATAAACCATTCTCCATTTAATCCATTTCTGTGAAATAAAGAGCTCTTTGGTAGTGCCTTTGTGTATCCCAGACTGATAATGTCTCTGCAGAGTTGTTCATTGGATACAAACACTTTGTTTTCCGCAAGATCAGGAAAGTTAATCATGTCTATCTACTCGGTAGAAAATGATTATGATGAAGTCTTGCTAAAGTGATCTTGGCCTAGAATTGGTCAATTTTAAGCTTAAAGTGATGGTTACCGGCATCGGGTATGAAGTTAAAGATATGACATAACTTGTGCAAATAAATCAATGGAATGGTGGGTTTATATTGCAATAGGTATCCCAGTGGGTGCCCTTTCAGAATTTCCACTATGACATGGTGATTGACTTTGATCACTAATGGGTCGAGACGATGATTGTTATCAGATAACAGCACAGAGTGTTTTGGTTTGAGTAGAAGGGTTTCTTCAATTGGGGTTGAAGATCTTGGACCAGCAATGGATGCAGATTTAACTGGTTTAGAAACAATGGTGTGATTTGATTGGGAATTTGAGGTGTTGGAATTATTGGTGGGTACATGGGAAGCCATTTTTATCCTGTGAAAATAACAAACATGTTAGTCACATCAGGTAAATAAAAATGATTCATATAGATAAAGAAAAATAACATTTTACAAGAAATTAGAAAAATTTGTGTCACATTGTTTACAGCATCGGGATTCCAGATAGTAATAATAAGATATTACGGTGTGGACTCCAAAGTCAACTATGAAGGTACCAATGTTAATAAAAGACAGATTTTAAAAATTTAACTTGTGAAATGTGAATTTTCTTTGTAAAAATGAAATTTCCACACTTAGAAATTATTTTAAAATGAATCTCAGATGATGAATGATGAATCTCGAAACGATAAGCACAAATCTCGAGTGACATAGTATAAATATCGAATGATTAAGTGCCAAACGCGAATCATTATTTATCGATTCGAATGACATATGATCAAAGTCCAATGACTTATGATCAAACTCGAATGATATATGATCAAACTCGAAGGACTTATGATCAAACTGGAATAGTTCTTAATAAAACTCGAGAAATACTAAATGAAACTTGAAAATTAAATGATGAACTCGAATTACACTTAGTAAAACTCGGGTAAAGCTTCATTCAAGTTTTAAGCCTAAACACAACATTATAAGTCCTTTTTCATACTGAAAAATCAAAAAACACATCCACAAATTTAAATCCAGATTATCCTAAAATAACAAAACCAAACAGAATGTATTTACTGAACTTGAGCAAAAAGCAATACATTATTTAAGTACAAATCTCACATTTTCAATCGACATATGAACTCAAAAAAGCAAACAATAAAACTCGAATTAAATCATGTGTGTTGCACCATATGACCTTAAATTTGAAATCCAAGAAGATATTACATTACACACACATGCCAGATTTAAAAATTTTCAAATATCGAGATATTGAAGAACACACAAACTCAGACTCACAGTGGAACACACATTCAAATAAACACATTATAGGTTTAAAATAGTAAAAAGAAACACGAAACACTTACAAATTTGCATGAAAAAACTGTGAATTAAGCTTGAAATTGTGGTTGTTGAAGTTCGATTGAATCTGAGAGAAGGAATGTGGAAAGGCGGTGGTGTGTACAGTACCTAATGTTTTAAGAAGATGAATTTCAAATTTAAACTTTTGAAATGTTGTACCCGACCCATCTCTTTCTTTCCCCCCTTATTTTTTTCTTTTAAGCCCAATTAGTCCAAAAAAAAACAAAACACACATTTAAAAAAATAACTAAAAAAACGTTTCACACATTAAAAAAATATTTAACACTATAACAAATAACAAGGAAAATAATAATAATAAACAAAAATTTGCTTCCCCTTGAAGTATGCAGATGTGCTCCCCCTTAAATTTATATCAACTGTAAAAGCTCCCCCTACAATGAAGCACCTTTAAAAATATCAGATAAACAATTGAAATCAGATCTTAAGATAGACTTTCAAGTTAGCTCCCCTGGCACACAACAATCCATTATAAGTTAAATCTCGTAAAAGTCAGTACTTTTAAAGAACCAGAGATTAACCTAAAATAAATCAAGAAAACAACTGAAATTTGTAGAATTATATTTTGTAACAACTAAATGTTTAAATTTAATGATTCAGCATACCTAATTTGTATACCAAAAAATTAAAACGTTTCTCATCTAACGTTTTGGTATACAAATCAGCTGACTGATATTCAATACGTACAAAATGGAATTCAACATTAATGTTTTCTACATGATCCTTAATAAAATGATACCGGATGTCGATGTGCTTTGTTAATTAGTCTTTCGCATGATTCGATGCAATAGCAATTGCACTCTTAGAATCACAGTCTTGTGTGGTGTAAACCCGTAGTTTTCTATTCATCCACAACACTTCAGAACAGCACAATGATACATCAACGTATTCAGCTTCTGCTATTGATAGTGAGACATAATGCTCTTTCTTGGATGACCAGCAGACGGGTTTATCACCAAGTAATTGAACTTCTCCTTATGTGATCTTTTTGTCCATTTTATCACATGCATGATCAACATCAGAAAAGCAGTCAATGTTAACGTTTATTTTTTTAGGATACCAAAAACCTAGATTCGGGGTACCCTTCAGATATCTTAGAATCCTTTAGGAAGCAGCCAAATGAGATTCTTTACGATTTGGCTGATATCATGCACAAACTCATGTAGCAAACATAGAATCCGGTCTACTTGCAGTTAAGTACACTAATGAACCAATTATGCCTCGATAATGAGTCACATCTACGAGTTTCCCCGAAATGTCCTCATCGAGTTTCGATTTCGATTCAGCAGCCATGGGTGTTTTCATCGGGGTACTGTTATTCATGTTGAAATTTTTCAACATGTCTTGAATGTATTTCAACTGATTGATGAAAATCCCATCACTCAGTTGTCTTACTTGTAACCCAAAGAAAATGTTTATTTCACCCTTCATGTTCATTTAAAATTTTTGGGGCATTAAGAAAGCAAACTTTTTACAAATTCCATATTTATAGTCCCAAATAGTACGTCATCTACATATATTTGTATTACAATGATATCAGGACTGTTAGGCACAAAAAGGCCTCAATCAAACCTATTCTATATCATAGGTGGAGATTTCTAATCAAACCTGATTAGTAAACTTAATGGGAAAATTTAAGGATTTTTAATGCCTTATTGAAACATGATAAGTGATTTGCAAAATCAGCCTAAGTCTGTTTACACTATTACATTAGTTGTTGCTTGGCAGATTGCCAAAGCTGTCCATAAATGTTAGACAGGTTTGACAGAATATGTCTAAACTGTTCATGTATGTTGAACAGTTTTGACTCAAGTTAGTGTTTCGTTATTTGTCAGCTGAACCTGTTCTTTGTGAACAAGTTTTACACATTATGGAATTTGTTTCAATGTCTTCATACAATGTCTTGAACATAAAGATCAGTCTACAACACAAGACAAAGTGGAAAATCAGAGAATGTCAGTTCTGCCAAAGCTATTACGAAGCACGAACACAAAGAGGATATCCAAAATGGGTGATAGACCATTTTTATATCAAAATAGCTTTACAAGGAAGAGTAAAGGTCAAAAGTTGACATTCCTCTCTAACGTAAGGTTGTGGATGACAGAGACAAAAAGGAACAGACGAACGTTCTGTAGGAAGTGAACAAAGCATGATTTGTCATATCTATGGAGAAAAGTAATCTTGTATTTTTGAAAGAAATTCCCACTTTCTCTACAATAAATAAAGAAGCTTCACTAAGATTTTGTATATGAGTGTAAAAGAGAAGCTTCCAAGGAATTAGAGTATCAAGAGAGACATCCACAAACAAAAAACGTGTATTGCAAAGCAAAGTGTGTTTTTCATGCATGCAAGTTCTGGTTCAACATAGAGTGATATAGCTGAGTGTGTCTAAGGTGGTCAGTCTGTGTCTTCTGTAAATAGTGAGTGAATCTTAGTGAATCATTTCATTGTAACTAGTCTGAATGAGTCTTAGATTAGTTTAAAGTCTGTTATTCTAATTTTGTCATCTCTGTTTGGATCATTTCGCAATCCAAACTTGTTTGTAATTTAACAAAGTGTTAATATATACATACAAACATTGAGAAAAAGTGTGTGATAAAGGATTATCTGTATTCACTCCCCCCCACTCTACAGCTTACCTAAACATACTTGGGAAACATTTTGGGACCTACAACTAGTATCAGAGCAGTTTAGAGTGTGTGTCATCTCTAGATCTCTCATAACTTCCCATTTCCCATCATGGACAACAGTGCTTGAAACTCCTCTTCCTACTATAACAATGGCTATATGGCCAAACCCCTAAGTTTAATCATCAAAACTTTTCAGACTGTAAATGCAGAATGATGCTGTACCTTGAAAATTTTGATTTTCAACATCCAAAAATAGTGATGGAAGGTCCTTATGTACCTACTTCGGTTACTACCATTACTCCATCTGAAGAAAGTGTTGTTCCTGAAGTCAGGACCATTGAGAAAACAAAAAGCTCAGTGGACCGATGAGGATAAGAGGCTGGTGGCCATTGATGCAAAATCCAGGAGCAACATTGTAATCTCTCTCCCTAATGATGTGTTCAAACAGGTTGACAAGATGAAGACGACTAAAGAAATTTGGGATACTTAATGTACTATCTATGATGGTCCCACTATCACATTCGATAATAGGATTAACTACCTTGTTAGACAATATGAGTTGTTCTTTTGCTAAGCCTCAGGAGAGGCTCAGTAAAACCTACACCAGGTTCACTTCTCTAACAAATGATCTCAAAGCTGTTGGGATCACTAAGGATAGTTTAACCTTGGTAAACAAGTTCTTAGATATCTTGCCTGAGGAATGGAACTATTTTTAAACTATTCTCAGAAACTCATGTACTATCAGAAGCATGGATCTAGTAAACCACTATAGGTCCTTGCTGAATGATGAACAATCAAGGCTGCAAAATAGAAATTCCTTGGAAATATCTAAGAGAGGTTCAGCCTTAGTGGAAAATATGAGGCATCCTGTAAATGAAGTGTGTGATGTGTTTACAAAAGCTGATTATCAAGCTGATGATAACTTGGAGGTCAACTCAGAGGAAGAAGAGAAATGTGAAGATCTTGGTGAACTTGATGATGAGCAATGATTGCCATGCTGGTCAGAAAGTTTAACAAGAAAAAGTTTGCAAATAGAATGTTACAAAGGAAATGAAGTGCTATAAAAAAGAAAGCATTTGACAAATCTAAGGTTGAGTGCTTTAAATGTGGCAAAACTAGTCATATAGCTGTAGACTGTGTGTCCAAAGCTGTTGGCACATCATCCAAGCCTCACAAGACAAATAGAGATGATGGCTATAGGGTTAAGTTTCTTATAGCCATGGCTAAGCTGAACAAGTTGGAAGTGGCTTCTAACAAACAGAAAGGACTGAAATAGCTAAAACCTGTGATTTGGAATACTCTGACTCATCCTTTGATGAGGAAGATAACAACTCCCTGGTGGCCAATACTAATGTTCCTTCTACAAGTAACTTCAAACAAAATCTTGTAGAAGCTGAAGCTTTTAGCTCTTTGGAAAACTGGAATCCCACAATGATGTACAGGGTACAAAATTTTAAAGATTACAATTCTTAAGAAAAAGATAAAATGTTTGATTACTTGTTTGTGGATCTAAAAGCCTTTATTTAGAAGCAAGTTGCTTTAAAGTCTGAGATTTTAAAATTAAAATCGATCTTGAATTAAAAACTAATGAACTTGACAGTGTTCATAAGTTGAAAACTGAGCTTGATTAAGTAAAACACATCAACAAAGTTTTGTTAGAAGAAAAGAGAGAAACAAACTTAAAGCATTCAAAGCTTCAAATGATTGTTGATTCTTGGTGTCATTCTGCTAAAAGAGTCAATCAGTGTATCAATGAGCAAATTCCTGCCCAAATCCTAGCATATCTTGGAGGAGACATAGATATTGCAGCTTCAATAGTTTAATTAGAAATCTGAAGACAGATTTGTCTACTCTTGGTGAACTTCCAAATGCCTTCATTCAAAATGTAAATGGAAAACTGATTTCAAAAAACAGGTTTGTCAGGCCTCAAAATACTAACAGTTCATGTGTGAAAGTTATGAAGTCTGGTGATGGGATGTATTCTCCATCAAAATCAAGTAGTGTTTGAAATAACAATGTTGTTGAGGAAAGTATCTTAGCAGATTCAATCCAAATAGGAAATATTAGTGTTGATCTGAGTGGTCCTTCAACAAATGTTGATGAAGATGGAAAACTCATCCGTGTGATGAGTTCCCTTAAGGACTAATGTTTCCTCTTATTACTCTGCAGGTTAAACAACCAAACCAGGTTTGGTACTTGGACAGTATCTGCTCTGGCCACATGACAGGTTGCAAGGATATGCTGAGTAATCTCAATCCTGAACAAGGTCCAAAGGTCACTTTTGGTGACAATTTCCAAGGATCCACTGAAGGATAATGCACTCTATGTGCTAGTGCTACATTTTTCAACAAAGTAGCCTATGTGTCTAGGCTAAAACACAACCTTGTAAGCATTATTCATTTGTGTGATGTTGGCTACAAGGTTAACATTGATGAGCACCTAGGGAACATATTGGATCCTCATGGTAAAGGGTAAAGTAGTGTGGTGTCCACAAAGAAAGAAAGGGGTATACATTGTAGATATGAAATCTGCTGATCAAACAATTGAGATTTGTTTCATCTTAGGGAGCAATGCAAACCTCAACTGGTATGGCACAAAAGGCTCTCACACCTGAACTTCAAGAACATCAACAAACTCCAAAGAGTGCGGAATCCTCGTGAGACGCTTAACAGATCGATCACGCGCAAAACGCAGAGCGAAACAAAATGCTAGCTGATAGATACCGACCCCACACGATGTATTGATCCTGAAACTCTCTGAAATCGCACTCGAGTTCGTTTGCTAACTCTCCCAAACTCCGAAAATGTATTTCACCAAAATTCTGTCAAAATAACTAAATAAGTTCATAATATAACTCATAAATTCGTGCAAGGCCCAAGCCCACGAACTTACAAGTTCAAGCTTATGCAGATACGAACTTAGGTAAGCTAAGTTCGTACGAACTTGTGTGACTTATGTTCGTGGCCTATGCCTTTAAGAACTTATTCTCACAAGTTCATTACCTCAAGAACTTATCTTCACAATCAAGAACTTAACATGCAAATGTAAACTTGATACACAATTATGAACAAACAAACATGACTTGTATTAATAAAGCCCTATCTATTACATATGACTATCTATTACATATCTAGACTACTATCTTCACACAGGGTGTACCAACCGACTCCCCCTTGACGATAGCTTCTAGTAGATATTCATTACTCTATAGAACTAGGCTTATTTAAACTGCTACCTGCATGCAGACCCTGCTCAATGCAAACTTTAACTACTTTATGGTATTTCTTGCCTTCTGATCTCCAACCTTCATGAAAATAGATTGGCTGCTCATGAAGCTTCTGCATGTCACCCTGAGAATGATTTACAAGATGCAAGGGATCATATACTTTCAAAATAACTTTCTCGTCTTCATCTTCCATTATTGCTTCAGGTGTCTCGTTGCCAACATACCACCACTTCATGTTCCATAGAACGTCTTGTGGCATGATCTTCAACGAAACCTTCTTCAAGCACTTAACAGGTTTATAATACATCTTCATCCTTGGTCTGCCTGTTAATGGATCTATCCTTGTTTCATCCATGACTCGCTTCCCTATACTTGGCTTAATTCTCTCAAACCTTCTAGACCGAACCTCTTTACTGATAATCTTTACTATAACTTTCGCATACTGGTCGTCTCCCAGGTTGATCAAATCTTTCCATGCCAACTCTTTAACTTCACATTTAGGCAATGAATTAAAACGTTTAAGCCTTCTTCGCAAAAACTGAAGCACGTCTCTTCTTTTCAAAACAAATAGCTGTAGTTCCCTGTCAAAGAACCAACTTAGAATCCCACCAGATAACTTTCCTGGACTAGGCAGCTTCATTTTCTTCTTTACTGCCAAGTCAGCCTTTCGCTCTTCCTTCTTAAACCATAAGCTCCTCTTCTCCTCTTTGGTCTGCTCCCTGTCAGTTATATCAGATTCTGATTCATCATTATCTGATGATCTTAGCATATCAATGTCTATCACCTTCTGATTTTGATTCTCGTATAGCTCCGTGACAATTTTCTTTTTGATGACCACTTCATCCACTTCATCATCTTCGTCCATAACTACCTCGTATCAGATTTCCAGTCAGCTACATCACCAGGAATGAATTCTCCTTCTTCAAGCTCCTCCTGATATATGTAGTCTTCAAACTCAAACCGAATCTCATCTTCATCTAGTTCGGGCAAGGCTCCAATTAACTCTTCTTCATTTACATCTGTAGCCTCGGGAGCCTTGCCTTTATCCATCTCAACCCCATACGACGAACCTGACTCCCCCTGAAATGTAGCTTGCTGAGCAGTCTGTTTTGAAAGAACTCCTAGCTCACTTGCTTTTTCGGCAGTTGGGACATCTCCTTCGTCTTCTCTTCTGCTGCCCCTCAGCTCATCTTCCTTACAACTACTCTCCCCCTGAGCAGCACGATCGTTCAAAATCTGCTCTAGTAAGGCCTGTAGTGTAGCGATCTGTTGTTATTGAACCACCACAATCTTATCTAACTCTGCATTATATTGATCTAACTGGGCATTATGTTGTTGGAGCACACTGCCGCCTTAGATAGCTGAAAAATTTGGACTTTTTGGAAATCAACTTTCACTTTTAGTTGATTAATGGTCTGGGCGTCTGCCGATTTCGATGTTGATGATGATGGAGTGGTGGCGGTGGTTGATGATCGAACAGAGGTTGATGTTGACGGCCCTGCTTGAGCTAGGCGTTGGCGCTTAGCTTTTTGTTGCCTTGCTACCAATGCCTCTTCTTCTACCACAAAGTCTTCATCTTCTTCTTCATCTTGTAGACTGAAGGATGGTTGACGAACTTTTTGTCGCTGCACTATGAGCTGAGTTCCATAACTATCGAATGAAGCGGAAGGATTTGTAGCCTCCCTGACATCACTTGAAGTCTCAGAAATCGGTTTCTTTGTCTGTGTCAACAGCCTCAGTAACATTCTCTTGCTGATGGCTGTCAATATCTTAAAAATATTGTCCATGGCCTCAGGCGTTTGAAGAATATCATGAATCAACACTTCCATGATTGATTCTTGAGCTGTCCCCCCCTTGAGCAAAAGTTTCTTCTAAAGTCTCCTGTATCGGGTCAGCCTGAGCTACCGATGTGGTAGCCACAGCTGCCGCTGCAGTTTGAGGTGTAGGCTGAAATAGAGCAACTGGTGCTTGTGTCGGTGCTTGCTGTTGAGGCTCATTAACAATCCAATCTTCGGCATTTGGAGTCATCGGGGGCCTAACATTATCTGCCATTCTTGAATTATGGCTCTGCCAATCAGCAAAAGTTCGCTTATCGATCGCTGCCACAACAACTACTTCTGGCAAAGGCGATAAATTCGGCAGAAAGTGTCTGATAATCATCATCACAAACCTCGGGTATAACAAGAATCTTTCCCGGGTCGGCGCCATAATTTGTTGCACAAATTCCCCAAAAAAGAAGCCCGAGAAACTAAAGGGCTTGTTATACACCAACGATATCATCCCTGACTGTAACATAGATGTCATTGTGTCAAAACCTACCTTTTTCGGCGCAAAACGGACGAGCATAACATGTATCAGGTATCGCCACAGTCCTATTAAAGTACTCTTCACGTAAGAGGCTTTTGCCGATGTCACACCCTGCTACCCCGGTTGGCAGCGAGGCGTGACGAGTGCGGAAGCGTAACCATAATCATAATGAACGACCACTATATGGACGTATTAAAAAATACATCAATATGACTTTAAAAGGGTAGAAATGTTTTACATAAACCGTAAACGATAATGAGTAGTTCGCAAGGTACAGAGATTTAAATACATAATTAAATTATCCCAAAATAATGCAAATAAATCTCTGACGGTTTGAAAAAGAATGCGACTCCTTAAGTGCGGAAGCTTGAAAGTAGTTAATTCTGAAGGCATACTTGCCTTAATTTCCTGAAAATACACGCTAAAATACGTCAACAAAATTGTTGGTGAGCTCATAGGTTTACACGTAAATCTGACTTGTATGGACAACAATAATAGAGTTTGAATTTATAAAATCATAAATTCCATGTTATGTATTACATATAAACCATCATGCAACCGAAGCTTAATTAAAATGAGTTTGCCCTGTGCAGTATTCCCATACGTAATACCGTGTGTTAAATATATATGCACTCGCTGTTAGCCGAACCGAGCTAACCCGAATGGGGGACATGACTCCAAATAGATCTATCCACAATATATTCACGCTTACAAATAAATGCAATTAACGGTTCATGATATAAGGGCGGATGGAACCACATGTGTAATACATAATAGAAAGGACGTTGTTGTTGTGTCCATAAAAAAAAACGAAGCATGTATTTCATCCCCAAAACATAACATTGTGAAAATAGGGGCTATGAGAACTCACCGAACTTGTGATGGCAAAACTATGCGCAAAAATGCAAATGTGCGTTGTTTGATGGGTGACGAAAGCGGAGGTGTTTAACCGAGTCCTAAATGATAATAAGGACTTAATATCACCAATATATGATAATATGTAAATTAATAGATTTTTTTTTATGTCTTAAATCACCCAACATTACAAGTTTATAAATAAAATGCGCTTAAAACGTCAAGTTTATATATATATAATTTTCCAGCTTTTTCGGAGGTTTTTGGGCCTACTTTGAGGCTGTTTTCAACCAAGCTCCAAAATGTTTTAGACTTTGGTTTTCTAGTACATTAAACTACTATATACAAAGGATTTTTAGAATCAAGAACGGCCATTTTTCGAGTTGCTTAGGTTGGTGAAAAAGTTCGTTAAAAACGCTATGTTGGCCATTTTTGAGCTGTCAAACTTTCGGTTTCCCAAATAATTTCTGGAGGTCTTAAACTTCCAAATAAATCATGAGAATTTGCAGATCTATAGTTAAGACCCAGATCTAACTTTTGAGACAAGAATCAACTCATTTCGTTGAGTTATGAATTAGTTATGATTTTTCAAAGTCGATATAAATTTTCTGCCGAAATCCGTAGTTTATAAACTTAAAACAACTTATGATTCTTGTTGTTTATTTAAAGACAACTTGTATAAAAGTTGTAAAAGTTATATAACACATATATAACACATGTTTTCATAATATTAACATGTTTATAATGTGTTCATATATCCATATGCACATTTAAAGAAACAACTTAAAAATAAAAACTAGAAACTTATAAACTTGAGTTTTTATGTAACTTGTTGTTGTTGGTGATTATATATATTATGCAAGACTTATATAAACATAAATGTATGATGAAATAAGTTAGTATTTACTTACTTTGATGAATTTGGAAGATGATTTTGAGTAGTTGTTGAAGTCTTTGCAAAGTTTGCACTAAAAACACTTGAAGAACACCAACAATACTTTGAAGAACACTTGAATGAAGAATTTTTGTGGTGTGTGTGTATGAGGGCCGGCTTCTAAGGAGAGAAAAGAGAGGTTTTTGTGTGTTTTAAATGAATGAAAGACTTCCCTATTTATAGAGAAATTTTTGGTCTTTCAAATGATGAAAAGCATGGGAGACAAAAGTTGAGTGCACTTTTTAACAAAATAATGGTGTTTAAAGTAATATTATTTAATTAAAAGTCAACTTCTAATTTGGCACATGTCTAAGGCCTTGAGGCCGGCCATATACATGTTATATACATGTATTTATATTTTTTTGTATAAATGTATTTAGAAAGTATTCTTGTATTTCCTTTTTTTTTTGAAATTTTATAAATACTTATGGATGAATTGTTTTAATGAATTGTTTTAGTCTTGCATAATTAATGTTAAGTAATTGTATTAGTGTATGATTAGTGTCACTAATCATAATTTAGTTATATACTTAGTTGAATTAATCCCTCATATCGTAAATCGATCGGATTAATTGATTTCCCGATTCATCGCACCGATGAATTTGATTCAAATTGAGTTGAATTTTCTAATAAACCTTGTGAATCACTTGATTAAGTTCTAATGACCACTGATTAGGCTATAATTGGCTATTAAATACAGATTAGTGTTGGTACACCCTGTGTGACGATAGCAGTCTAATCGATCTGCATTATGGTTTAAGTAATATTCTGAGTATTAACAAGTGTTTTGATATATATGTTTATATGTGTTTGTCTGTTATTGATTGTGTGTTTGAACTTGATGTAACATATTACAAGAAGTTCAAACATAAAGGTCAAAGATTAACTCAAACATAAGTTTCATCACTTAAGAGTTTAAGTGTTTTGGCTAGATTCGAATTGCTTAAGGGAACACAGTTTTGAAAGGGGTAGGATAGATAGTACTCTATTTGTGAAGAGGAAAGGAGAACACTTTATCTTGGTACAAGTGTACGTCGATGATATCATTTTTGGATCATCAGACGAACAAATGTGCAAAGATTTTGAGAAGGTGATGAAGTCTAAGTTCGAGATGAGTGCTATGGGGGAGTTGAATTTCTTTTTAGGGTTACAAGTTGACCAAAAGAAGGAAGGGATGTTTATCCATCAAACTAAGTATGTCTATGACATATTAGAACGGTTTGGGATGGAAGGAACTAAGTTGACTGCCCATTTCAGCACGCCGATTCAAGTGAATCACAATCTCGGGCCGGGTACTGAAAGTGATACCGATGTGGATCCGACTTTATATCGGGCCATGATTGGGTCACTTATGTATTTAACTGCTTCAAGACCTGACATAATGTTTGCTGTGTGTATTTGTGCTAGGTTTCAAGCGAATCCGAAGGAGATTCATATGAAAGCTGTGAAGCGGATTCTACGATACCTCTAGTCGAAACCGAAGCTGGGACTTTGGTATCACGCGGAGGGAGATTTAGAGTTGGAAGCGTTCACGGATTCTGACTACGGAGGATGCAGCTTGACGCGCAAATCTACAACTGGAGTTTGTCAGTTCCTAGGAGGGAGATTGGTATCCTGGCAATGCAAGAAACAAACATCGGTAGCCATTTCAACGTGCGAGGCCGAGTATGTTGCTGCTGGTAGTTGCTGCGCACAGGTTCTGTGGATACAACAACAATTGCGGGATTACGGTTTGGCTTACACTCAAACTCCTATTTGGATAGACAATCAATCTACAATTGCTATAACTAATAATCCAGTTAAACACAGTAAAACAAAGCACATAGACATAAGGCATCATTTTATTCGTGATTGTGCTGAAAAGAACTTAATCAAACTGGTAAAGGTGGCAACAGAAGATAATAATGCAGATTTACTTACCAAAGCATATGATAAGTCACGGTTTGAGTATTTAATTCAACTGAATGGAATGCGCAACCCAGAGTAATTTGACCTTAGTAGTAGTAAGTTTATTTTATTTTATTGTAGAGTAGTAGTTTTTTTTTCTTCTCAGTAATCTGCTAATTTAGGAAAGTTTCTATTTTTAGTAAGTTTCTATCTTTAGTAAGTTAGTAGGTTAGCTTATTTTACTGCTTTTCTTATGAAAAAAAAAAGAAAAAAAAAAGAGAAAATTACAAAAATACAAAAAAAGAGAATATCAGAAAAAAGAGTTAGGTCTTAGATACATAGGTTCAATGTGACGAAAATTAGCACAGTCGTTACAGACTCTATGTATTTAGGCTTTCACAGATAATGCAACTAAATCCTAAGTGTTATACTTTATTTAGTTTGATATGTTGGTAGGCATAATACATATAGGGAATCTCAAGGCTAATAAAATATTCTAGAAATAGTCAAGCGTGTCACTAACTTAGATATATGACCAATCGGTCTTAATTTTTATGTACAAGACATACAAACATTGAGTCTAAATGAGGTATGCAAACTTTCTGGGGATGTATGGCAACATCAAATACATCTGAAAATGGAAAGAATAGAAATATCATGTAAAACTGAGAGTCGAAAACATGCAACTCTGTTGTACGTAAGTACAGACCTGTTATCTCTGTTTAGATTCGGGTTAGCAGACATGTCGCTTTGTTGTACGTCAGTACAGACCTGTCACCGCTATCTGCTAACTTTAAAAGAAAACCTTAAGGCGAACTAAGACACTTTGTTGTATGAAAATACAGACCTGTGTCCGATGTTTGTCTTTTAAAGAAAGTTTGCAAATACCAACAAGTTAGAATCTTTGTCTGTGTGCCTTGATCATAAAAGTATGTCTATGTCTGAGTCACGTAAGATAATTTCCTGATAAATAAAAAGGCCAAGGGATATTCCGAAATGTAGAATGTTTAACAGGGTAAAATACCAACAATTGGCTAAATAGGTATGTCACAACAAACAATCAAAGGAATCAAAAATTCCTAAGTGTGAAAGTTTAAGTACTGAAAGTTAGTATCAGACATTGCTATCTGATTGAACCTTTCTTAGACTATACTCATCAAAAATATGTTGTTAAGTATTTAGCTTAGATTGTAAATTTTTCTTAAGTCTAGATTAGTTTTTTGGTCAAAATTTTATTTTATTTTATTTTATTTTTACCTCAGTTTAGTTTAATTTTTACTTAGGTAAAAGGTCAAAAATTACTGAGGGTGCATTCAAAGTTGAATAAAATAATCAATGCGTGAATTATTTTAAGCTTAGGGTAAAAGAATTGGCATAGTTTATCTGGTTACACAATACTGTAAAAAAAAAAAAAAAGTTGGAAAAGTTGAAATTATTTCAAAATTTTCGAAATTTTTCTAAGTGTTGGTGGTTTCGAATCTAAGACAGACTTGAATAAGGAGTAATTCGAATCTGTCAGTAGATTCGAATCTACGCTTAGACTCGAGGGTTGGTGGTATAAATAGGTCAACAGTGAAGTCATTTAAGACCTTACTGTTTTCGAATCTATACACTCGAGTCTACTGCGGCGATCTCGATTCTATTCTCGAATCTATCGTATTTCTCCTAAACGACATTTTGTCGAGTCTCTTACTTGGTGTTTCGATTCTACAGATACATCTAGGTATAATCAACCGGATTGTACAAGATTTGTGTAGTTTTATGCACAATTTTAGACCAAATCGTCAAATTTTGAAGTTTTATAGGTCGAAATAGAGTTTTTGCTAAATTACCAAGTTTGGACCTATAAAAGATCAAATTAAAAGCATAAATCAATGATTAGAACCTAGTTGAACTAATGTATGTGAATCACTAAGTTCAAAACGTTTAAAATCTTGGATTTTTGGTGAAAGAAGGACCGACGGGGTTTCGAGTCTGTTCCTGGACCTTCGAATCTGTTCATGGGTTTCTCGAATCTATCATTCGATTCGAGATGACCATGATATTCGAATCTGTCCATTAGACTCGAATAGGGACTCTTCGAATCTGTCCATTACATTCAAATATGGACACTTCGAATCTGTTACTTTCGAATCTGTACTTTATTTATTTTGTTTAATTTAAATTTTATTAAACTTGTGGAAATTTAATTGTGTTAGATTTTGTATTTAAAAAGGTACAAAATAAAACAAATTTGAATTTAAACAAGTTTATTGCTTTTTAATGAGTCTAACAGTGTTATTTATTGTGCAGATATGGCAGTTCGCGCTTTTGTCCCTAAGCATAATATGGTCCTTAATCCAGACAATAATATCCCTGAGGCGCAGGGTTTTCGCCAAGTTCTGGATTTCCTAGCTGAATCTAGGATTAGCTATGCTTTGTTTCATAACATTCCAATTGTAATTTCGTATGTACGCCAGTTCTATGATCATTTACAGGTTGACTGTACTGTTACCCCGACAGTTATAAGAACCAGAATCGCTGGCCAGCCTCTAGTCTTCTCAGCAGATATGTTGCGCCAAGTTCTACAGTTGGGTTCTCAGGAACAGGAGGACGGGCCTATTGACTTCCCGTTAAGTATTAGGCAGACCGCGTTTCTGAGGATGGGCTATAGTTTGGACGTTACGAAGTCATCGTATATGAAAAGTGGCCTGATAGGGCAGTGGAGATTTTTGGTGCATGTGTTCATGGTTTGTTTTGCGCCAAAGAAGGCTGGATTTGAGTACATCGTGTCAAAGATCCAATCGGGGGTTATTGCACTGGTGTATAATCGGAAGTTCAGCTTCTCTCAAATGTTTTTCTCGGAGTTCGTCCATCAGATTACAGCTCCAGACAGGGAAAGGTTTCTGCTATATCCAAGATTTGTCATGATGTTGATAAGGCACTTTTTGCCAAATTTGCCACAATCAGATGACTCTTTGAGCGTGAATGTTATGGACAAAAGGATTTTCGCTGATTGTTCCTCACACCGAGGAAGATTGGCTGTTCCTGTTGCTCGTCCATTGTTCGGAGCTATTGTGGATAGGGATTTTCAAGCCCCGGAAGATGCCAACTGGGCAGGGGTCGTTGAGTTTTCACAACAACAACAACAGCAACAACGTCAACAACAACAACAGCCAAGAGTTCAAAGACGCCGTCAGAGACCAGCAGTGAGTCAAATCCAGGCATCAAGGCCTTCTACAAGCGAGCAGCCCCAAGCACAGGAAGCAGGGCCTTCAAGTGCAGTTCCTGATTCTGAACAAATTGCGCAAACACTAGAAGAGATATGGGCATCAGGACCCCATGCGAACGAGGACGTGGCCGCAGTATTAGTGGGGGAGCTGCTCAGTCCACCAGAAGGAGCAGAAGATGTTTTTAGAGATGTGGATGAGTATGAGCCAGAAAGGGTTGATGAAGGCTTGACATCATCAGCATCAGAATCAGATGATATGGATGGGCAGGAGGCTGAAGCTCCTGAATCAGTGGCTGCAGATCCCAATATTCACATCGGAACCTATGGCGCTAGGTTAGTAGTGAATGAAGCAGTAGGATCGAGGAGGAGAGAAGAAAGGGAATCTGAAGATTCAGATTTAGAAGAAGAGGAGGTTGCTCAGTTGGTGACAAGGCAACGGGCCAAACGTCACAGGTTCATGCAGGGGACTTCATCAGAGTCTGATGCACAACCTCAGCCTCAAACCCAAACCCAACCACAAGTCACAGCTCCACCATCACCGCCACCTCAGCAGGATGAACCATACATTCCACCACCTTTCATCCCATCTCCCATTCAGTCCATTCCTTCTACGTCAGCCGCATATACCGAAAATCAAATATTCATGCAACTCAAGAGTCGTGTTGACTTTCGGCACGTTCAAATAATAACTCTTACAAAAGCTGTAGGTGAACTCCAGGAGCATAACTCAAATCTTGATAAGGAGAATGCAGAGTTGAGGAAGATTGTGGAAAGTGTCAGAGACGAAAACACGGAGCTAAAATCTTTCGTAGCTGATCAATCTTCAGAAATCCGAGCAATGAGGTCCCTCCTAGAGCAACTTATGAAAAATCTACAAACTCAGGGGGAGACGAGTTGTAAGGATCAGGAGGTACAGAGAAGAGATGATGATAATGAAGGCGATGATCCTGGTGCGAATAAAGAGATTGAGTCTGTAGATTTTCCTGCAGCTCAAGCTACACAAATTCAGGGGGAGCCAAGTACAGAAGGAGAAGTAGGAGGATCTGGAAAAGAAGCAGGTTCCTCGAGGGTTCTGGACAGTGACATGATTGATGCACTGAAGGACATAGAGGAAGAGCTTATGGATTTTGACGATGAAGAAGAAGAGTTAGAAGAAGGAGAATTTATTCCAGAGGAGGTTGTGGACTGGAAATGAGACGATGAAGTGTTGGATGATGAAGACGATCATGTCAATGAGGTTATTATCAATTCACAACCTGTCACGGAGCTATATGAAGGACAAAATCATAATGTGATTGACGTTGACTACATCAAGGTAGCCTCAGTCGAGGACAAAGAACTTGAAGAGGCCGAGAAGGAGCCATCTAGAGCTGACTTGATAAATCTTTGGTTCAAGAAAGAGGAAAAGAAAGATCGTTTGAAGATGAAGAAGAAAATGAGAGTTCCAGGTGCTGGAAGCTTCTCAGGAGGCATTATAAGCTGGTTCTTTGACAAAGAACTGCAGCTATTTATCTTGAAAAGAAGAGATGGACTACAATACTTGAGGCGAACACTAAAAGCATTTAACTCATTGCCCAAGATTGAAGTAAAGGAGCTTGCATGGAAAGAGTTAATTAATATAGGTGAAGACCAGTACGCTGAAGTCGTGGCAAGAATTATAAGGAAAGAAGGAAGATCAGGAAAGTTCGAGCGACTCAAGCCAAGGACCGGAAAGAGGGTCGAGGATCAGTCGAGAATAGATCCTCATACAGGTAGGCCATGGGCAAGGATGGTATACAAACCTGTGAGGTGTCTAAAGAAAGTACCAATGAAATCAATGCCACAGAACGTTTTGAGCAACATGAAATGGTGGTACCTCGAGATTGACACTGCTGAAGCCATCATGGAGGATCAAGACGAGCAGGTCATTTTGAAGGTATATGATCCACTGCATTTGATAAACCTATCAAAGGACGACCTGAAGAAGCTTCATGATCAGCCTATCTTCTTTACTGAACCATGGAGATCTGAAGCCAGGAAGTTCCAAAAGGTAGTTAAAGTTTGTATAGATGCTGGATTATATGCAGGTAGTAGTATATATAGCTCTAGTACTTAAATTTGATGTAATGTAAATAATTAGAAGCTATCGTCAAGGGGGAGTCTGTTGGTACACCCTGTGTGACGATAGCAGTCTAATCGATCTGCATTATGGTTTAAGTAATATTCTGAGTATTAACAAGTGTTTTGATATATATGTTTATATGTGTTTGTCTGTTATTGATTGTGTGTTTGAACTTGATGTAACATATTACAAGAAGTTCAAACATAATGGTCAAAGATTAACTCAAGCATAAGTAAAACATAAGTTTCATCACTTAAGTATTTAGGTGTATTGGCTAGATTCGAATAGGTAAAGGAAGACATTCGAATCTGTGATAGATTCGAATGTATCCTTAGATTCGAATGGGCTAGATTCGAGAGTGTCTTGTGGACAGACTCGAATGGGCCTTGGGCCAGATTCGAGCTTGGCCCACAACAGACTCGAATCAGGGTCTATAATTAGAGATAGACTCGAATCATTAAGGGACTTTTAGCAGAATTCGTGAGGAATTAAGCAAAAGGCGATCTCGAGTTTATCAGCTAGGTGAGTGCCATTTCGGAGAGAATTAGTTCGTAGGATCGTTCGTGTGTCGTTCGTTCAGCGTCTAATAGTCTCCGTGTTCCGTTGGTTGAGAGTTGTCCGTCTAACCGTCAACGAGGATTCCGCACTCGTTCACGGATCCGCGTCTAGATAGATCTTGCAGTCGTAGACCTTACAGAAAAGTTGTTTTGTTTTTTTGGAAAGATATCCCACTATCTCATCGTCCAATGAAGAAGCTTCACTGAGATTCTCAATGAGAGTATAAAAGGAAGCTTCTAAGGATTATGAAATAACCAAGAGTGAGAAATTCAGATCGCGCATTGAAGTCTGTTATTCAATGCATGCAAGTCTGCTTGAATAAAACAGTAACGTGTGTCCAGGCTGTTCTTATTCAAGCTGTCCATTTGTGTCTTGTAAAATCAGTGAGTTCATCTTAGTGAGTGTATTCACCGTATCTAGTCTGAGTGTGTCTTAGATTAGTTGAACATCTGTTGTATCTGTCATCTCAGCTTGAACCTTTCCGCAGTCAAGCTTGTTTGTAATTAACACTTGTTAATAATATACACAAACATTGATAAAAGAGTGTTGAGTTTTAAATTGCTGTATTCACCCCCCCCCCCCCTCTACAACTTAGAACAATTCACTAGGGAAACCTTTTGGGACCTACAAAAACTATCTCTGTGGTTTGTAACTGGCCTAGATCGTGTTTGTCAAACAAATTTCCTGGTAAAATATTTACACTGGCTCCAAGGTCGAGTAATGCCTTTTTAATTTGCACATTTCCAGTCGTCACTGGAATCAAAGGTGATCCATAATCTTTCAGCTTTGGTGGCAAGGAATTAGAGATCCCTGCACTCACTTGCTCAGTTAAGTTGATTTGCTTAGGAAGAGAGACCTTAAACTTCCTTTCTGCGTGCAGAGATCTTTTAAAAATTTGGCATAAGAGGGTATTTGTTGAATAGCCTTGACCAGTGGGATATTGATCTTGACTTGATTGAATAAGTCCCACGAATCCTCGGGTTGTGGACCTCTCTTACCAAATGGAGATGATTTCGGATTTTCTAATGTAGCAGGGTAAGGAGGAGCTGTGGTGTCCTGATCCTTAAAATCCTCCCAAACTTTGGGAGTTGGGATATCTGCTTTGATTGGTTCTTTGAAAGTAACTTTCAACCTTCATTCCTTTTAGGATCCTCTTCTTCTTCATATATGACCTCAGTGTCGGTGTATTCTTCTACCTTTTGTTCCTTTGGCATTTCGATCTTATTATCTACTTTTCTACCACTCCTCAAGGTAGTCACCTTAGATACTTCATTAACCTCATGCTTTTCCTGTTTGTCGTGTGCGTGTGAAGGGTTTATAACATTGTTACTCGTAAGCTTTCCTTCTTCTCGTCTGTGAGCGATTCCGCTATCTGACCCATTTGGCGACTCATCATCTCGTTAAAAGCCGATTGTTGCTTCATGAATTCCGCAAATTCTGAAAATTGTGAAGAATTCGTATTCATCTCCATATGAAAGTGAGGTTGATCACGTTGGTTCGGAATGTAATATCGCTCATCCTTAGCAATTGAAGTTGAACCATATTATGATATTCTCTTCATGGTGGTGGTTCATACATTGGTTTAGACTGATGATCGGGAGGCTGATCATTTTTCCATCGAGAATTAGGATGATTTCTCCATCCCGGATTATAGGTTTCCAAAAATAGGTTATCCCTCTCCCAATGCGCTCTGAAACCATATATTTCGTTCGAATATTCTATAGTGGGTTTGGGTTGCACTTGAGGACATGCTTCAGAATGATGAGATGGATCTCCGCATATTACGCAATTAACTGATGCAGCGAGGTTTTGGCTAAAACCCTTTATAAGTTGTTCTATCTTCTTTCCGAGTTCTGATATTTCACTTTTTACTTCAAGTTTCCAGGCATTGTCAATACCCATCACTTAAACTCCAATATTATTCTCAGAACCGACATGAACTTTGAGACCTTTACTGAGTTGAATCAGTAATTCTCAAGCCTCGTCATCTTTTTTAGCTAAGAATGTGCCACCGGTAGCAGCGGTGATCATGTTTCGGCTTTCTTGACTCACACCATCAAAAAAAGTTTTGACGAGCATCCATTTTGGAACTTCATGGTGTGGACAAGGTCTTAGCAGCTCGTTCATCCGATCAAATGCGTTGTAAAATTGTTCACCAGGTTTTTGTTTGAAACTGGTGATCTCTTTACGTTTCTCAGTGGTTTTACTTATGGGGTAATACTCAATGAGAAATTGATGCTTCATTTGATCCCAGGTTGTGATGCTATTGGTGGGTAGCGACACAAACCAATTTTTAGCCTGTTCTTTTATTGAAAAAGGGAATAAATGAAGTTTTAAACCATCGGTGGTTACACCTCGAACATGATTAGCTTTGCATATAGCCGTAAATTCAGCTAAATGCTCCTAGGGTTCCTCACTAGGCATACCTCTAAAGATAGAAAGAATTGGGAATAGTTGAGGTCGAACTTCGGGTTCGTTCTCATTTTTCGAATATCGAATAGGTGAGTGATCGGGCACATCACCAGGACGATAATGTGACTCGACAGTCCTATTCAATTGTTCACCCATTCTAGCGGCTATACGCTCAGGTTCTTCTTGTTCACGATTTCTTGGTGAAATCAGAGGACCTTCTAAATTAGGAATTTCTAAAGTGGGAATTTCTCCTCTTGTTCGTTTGAATTCTCCATGATTAATCCTTGTTGTTTTTGAATCCTGACAGTCTTTCGGTTAGATCTAGCTACTTTTCGAATTCGGGTTCGAATCGTAGCGGCAATCCTTTGGGCGATCGACGTGTGAGCATAACTATTAAAAACTTTTAAATTAAATTTCCTAATTAACTAATTATATTTTTGGTGGTAAAGTAAAGAACTACAATTACATTTTTGAATTTTTAATTTTTATATGATTTTTAATAATAATATTAATTAAAGACTAAAATCATATTAAAGTACTTAAACTTAAAACTAAGGTCAAAACTAACTACTAGCCCTAAGTAACGTTATCACTCCCCAGCAGCGGCGCCAAAATCTGACGAGCCGTCGTTGTGGCCCATAGAAATAACCCTAAATCTAACTATTTAGCTCAGAGAAGTAAGGGTCGAATCCGCAGGGAGTGCGTATGTAATTAGGATTGATAATCTAATTTCTTTAGTTCATTAAAAGCGTTTAAATTGTAAAATGATTGAGTTATTTGGGATAATATTTATGTTTAATTATAACTAAAATAATAGCGAATAACTAACGGATAGATTAACAAATCAAGTAAAATTAACCATTCACGGAATCACTACGACATAAGTTATTACCCATTCGAATTTCATGCAACAAGCACATAGACATAATTAATTGGGCGGTTAAATTAATCATAATTCTTTTAATCAATAACTCTCGGCATAGCGCATGCAACGTTCATTACTCGTCTTAATCCCTAAACTAATGGACTCGACACAAATAATAACACTACGATGAACTATCTTGCTTTTACCAATCAAAACACATAATCATAATCATAACCGAATGCTTATCATTCGAATACACATAAAATATCCAAGCAATCTACGATACATCAAAACATAAATAGAAATTCGATAAAGTAAAACTTAGCCGTAGATACTCCGCAAACGGCTATGGAGTTTAGCCGCTCATCTTATGCTCGTCATCGAGAATGATCGTAGGCATCGTCATAAGCTTCAAACACCGTCTTCGTACTTGAGTCATGATTCCACTCCGTCAGGGCTTCACCACTTCTTTCAACACTTTTAGGACCCCCAAAAACAATTGAAAACGTTCTGTATTTATAGAGGACGAATGGTTTAGGGTTTTGGGCTCAAAAATGCGACTGTAGCATTTTTGTGCCGCAGGGGCGTAGCCCTGCGCCCGGGTTACGTCCAGGCTGCGCTGATACTAATTTTGAACTTGAAATTTACTGTTTTGGGGTGTAGGGTGGGCGTAGACCTGGGGCGTAGCCCTACTCCCCGACCCTCTCGGTTCGCGCTGAATTTGTTCGTGGTGCTTTGAAATGACTTCCGGACCCTGAAACACAAATATGATGTAAAAGAATGATAGTTACGAAGTATATGTGCATATATGAGCCTTTAAAACTACTGAAAACATTCAATAATATGGTCTTATCAAAGGATCAGCTTTCTGTGCTGACCAACAAAGTTGGTTCTTTGGAATCCTCCGTGACTTCTCTTCCCTTCATTATTCAGACTCTGTGTTTGCTCAGCTTCAGGGGTTTCTTGATTCATTCAGGACCCCTTTTCCAACCCCTGCTCCTCAAACTAACCACTCCTCTCAGCTGCTTGCACTCACTACACAGCTGCAACAACTCTCATCCTCCCTCTCCTCAATTCTTTTTCACCAACAGGACTCAGTGTCCACCCTGTCAGCTGTTTCCCAACAATTGTGAGCCCTTTCTAAAACCTGCTCAACCACTATACCATCTACTTTGGCTAACCTAAATACCTTAGTGTTATTTGTGTCCTCAAACTTTGATGATATGCAAGATTCTCTTGAACTGACTCTTGCACAGCTTCAAAGTTTGGGGTTCACAGAATCTGACAGGGCTGCTATGTCACAGCTGTCCTCCCGGGAAAACCTCTCATTCTTCTTTTCTCCACACCTATGTTACCTAGTTAGCAGAGGCTAAGGACAACTTGGCTTTCTTAGTGCATAGCCTTGTTGGTTCCAAACCCGTTCCCAAAACTGTTGTTATCCAGCCTGTTGGATCTGTTCCTTCAGGCAGACTTGTTGTTGGAGGCTCTGTGTCATCTCCTTCAAAGGGGGAGATGATATCTGCCTCAAAGACAAAGTCTAACGGGGAGAAATCTTCATCTCCCTCTAAGGAGAAATCAGCCTCAGTAGGTCAAGTAGCAGGTCATTCACAAACTGGTCATGTTGGAGGTTCTTCCAAAGTCTCTGAAACTGCTCAGCCAACTCAGGTTGGATTTCCAAATACTGCATCATCTAAGGGGGAAGAATCCATTTCATGGGACAGGCCAAGCAGAAGGAGGCACTTAGTTTTGGAACAGATTGAGGAAGAAGAAGAGGAGGAAATGGAAGCTTCTCAGACTAAAGCAGCAAAGGGTAAATAAAAGGCCTCTGTGGACACTGACTATCTCAAAGCTGCTTAGCTTAAATTTGACAAGTCTCAAGCCAAAGAAATGGGCATTTTGCTGGAGACTTATTATACATTCAAAGAAGAGCAGCTTGAGATTCTTAAAAGACAAAAGAAGGAAGCAGCCTCTGCCAAAGCTTCTAAAGTCTTTGCATACAAGGAGACAAGAAAAATCAAAATGCCCTCCTTGGATGTTCAAAGGAAATTGTTAGAGGCTGCAAAAGAGTCAGTAACTGAGAAAGAAGGAGAGAAAGAACAGAGTGCACAGGTCTTAGTGACCAAGTCAAAGCTTGTATCCTCCTCAGCAAAAGCCCAAGTACACTTTGATAATGTGGCAAGGAAGAAGTGTTTTGATGTTGCCAACAAAAGACTTGCCAAGGAGACTATTATCAAAGTTGTCCCACTCTCAAGGAAAGGCAAGCACTTGAAGGTATAATTTAAGGCCTTGTTAATACCTTATTGAAACCTGAAAAGTGATTTGCAATATAAGTCAAATTTGTTTACCCTGTTGCATGTGTTACAACTAAGGCAGATTGTCCAAGCTATACTATTTTGTTGAACAGGCTGGACATAAACTGTCCACGCTGCTCTTGAATATTGAGCAGCTTGGACCAAAACTAAGTGGTACGTTCTTTTTGAACAGATCCTGTTCTTTGTGAACATGTTATACACCTTATGGAATTTGTTTCCATGACATCATGTATTGTCTTGGACGAAAAGATCAGTTTGCAAGTCGAAGACAAAGTGGAAAATCAGATCTGCTTACACTGCCCTAGCTGTTCTGATACATGAATACAAAGCAGATATTTGAAATGGGTGACGTACCATTTGTTATATCAAAATGGCTCTACAAGAAGAGGAAAGGATTAAAGTTGACATTCCTCTTTAAGGTAAAGCATTCTGCAACAGAGACAAAAAGGAAGAGACAAAGATTATGAAATATAGGGACAAATGTTGTTTTGTCAGAACGTGCAAAAAAACAGTTTTGTCTTTTTGGAAAGGCACTCCACTATCTCTGCATCCAATGTTGAAGATTCATCAGTATTCTCTGAGAGAGTGTAAAAGGAAGCCTCTAAGGAATGTGAGATAACCAAGAGTGAGATATTCAGAACGTGCAAAGAAGTGTGTTTTCATGCATGCAAAGTCTGCTTAGAATAAAACAGTTAAGTGTGTCTAAGTTGTTTGTCTAAGTTGTTTGTCTGTCTTGTAAAAACAGTGAGTCCATCTTAGTGAGTGAATTCATTGTAACTGGTCTGAGTCTATCTTAGATTAGTAGTCTATCTTTTGTTTCTGTCATCTCAGCTTGAACCATTCCGCAGTTCAAGCTTGTTTGTAATTAACACTTGTTGATATATACATACAAACATTAAGAAAGTATGTTGAAAATTTAAATAGCTGTATTCACCCCCCTCAACATCTTACAACAACATACTAGGGAAACCTTTAGGACCTACGCTTTGGATATCAAATACATCTTAATTTTGCAGGTTATTGGTTTTTAGTCAATTCAGACTAGAACCCGGTCTTCATTGAAAATCGTTTTTGTACTTCTCAGTACAGAACCCAAGCTAAAGGTTTTCAGTTACATCAGATTGAAACTCGAGCTTCCGCAACAAAGGCTTCTAATCACTTCAGATTAAAACCCAATTTTGAAAGACAAATCTTTCTGAAATTCCAGCCCTGAATTCAACTCTGAAGTTAAATTTATAAAGAGGGAGTTTTATTTTTATAATCTTTTGCTCCTGATTAAATTTCCAAGAGTTGACTAACTTTGTGTGCTTATTTCCAGGGGGAGTTTCAGATGCACTCTGATGATGACATCTTTTTACAAAACTGTGTATATTTTTCACGAAAATATTTTGTGCACACATAAAAAGATTTTTGAGCTAAAAAGAATAATCTTTAAGAATCTTAATTTCTCTTTCTCTGAGTATATAATCGAGGTTAATTGATCTAATCTCTTTGATATTTCATAATCTCATTGCTTCTGAGATTCTCTTTATTTTAATTCTTCCTATTCATTCATATTGGATTCTCTCATTACTTCCCATTAGATAATTCTTTCATAAGAATCTGATTCATTTCATATCTTATATCAAATTTCAAATTTCATTCTGATATCACCCAACTCAACATTCCCCACATTCATTCTGAATTTCATCAGCCACTTAGCTGAAAATCCAAATCATTTTTTTGTGATGAGCTGAAATGCTAAAACTTTATTTCTGCTGACTCTGATTATGCATCAAATTGTATTATAGGCATACATATCGCTTTTATGGTCTAACCAGAACTGGAAGACCTATCCAAGAAGCAAACCACCTATAGTTTGTGTGGGTGAGGGTTCTTTAGATCTATTAGTTGAGAAGTGTCAGTATTCACAGGATACTGACAGGGTCGAGCAGAGGTAAAATGTAAATGAGAGGGATATATTGAAAGGAGATGGTGGTGCATCAGATCATGCTTTCGCTATAAAGCTGACTGAACTTATTTCTCAAAAGTGAGTCGGAGGGAGCTTAGTTGAAATAAGCTCAGAGCTGAGAGTTGCGAAAGGATTTGAAGAAAAGATAATCCTACCTACACTGTGTCTGCTTGGTAAACCACATAATCTATCAAGCCCTAGGAGACTTGATATTGAAAATGACGTCATGGACCTAGTGACGCATGCACATAACCCCACCAACCACTCGGTTATCTCTCAAAAGATTTCTGTTTCAATAATCATGGAGATATAGCACATTTCTATCGATATATCATTTGAATATTATTGATATTGAAACAAGGAAGACATTTGCTCCGGTCTCCAACTTCATTTGATGCACATTGTGTCTAATGCTGATTATATACACTTTTAGGACACATCGAGTCTAACAGTTTGCGTGACTATAAACTGCTAGTCCAAAGTGACTAAGCCAGAACAAATAAGAGTGATTCTTTGATGATAAAGGATTTCACGATGAATATTTGGTAATCCTACCAGTGTTAAAATCACGCCAACGCTGAAAGTAGGTCACATAGATTATGTCTATTATGCAAAAAAGAATCCTATGTGGACCTGGACACTCTTACTTAAAAATGAATGTGTTACATTTTTCTCAACTCAAGTTGAAAAGCTTTGTTTGTTTCTGTAAGGAGAAAGTATCCGTTTGAGGGGAGGTGTTTAATTTGTTCAGAATAGGTGGAGAGGACATATTTGAAAGAGAGGATATCATTTTGAGGGGGAGATAGAAAACTTTGTAATATTTCTGAGTTGTAATTGTAATTGATGTTGTAATTCCGCTATTGTAATTTCACTACATATGCGTCTCAGAAGATTTTGCATGATGTTCATAATTCTTATGATCATCATGAGGGGGAGAAAAGTTGTATTTCAGAGACAACTGCTGAAGACAATTGTGACAACTTCCGCAGAGTTCAAGATGATAGATGATATGTTGTCTTTGATTGATCAATGGAAAGAATCAAATTCTATTCATGATTCAAGGGGGAGAGTTTGTTCATAAGAAAAGAGAGAATTTAATTGAGATTTTTCTGATTTTTGAAAAAGTGTGTTCTTGAGGTTTTTGGTTGATTTTTGGTTTTTAATCGGGAATTAGCCAAAGTGACTTCACAAAACTTGTTTCTGCTATCAAAACGAGTCTTTGTTGTGATTTGTAGATCAATTCATGAAATGTTTTAAAAAATTAGTGGATTTGGACTTGAATGTGTGCTAAACTGTTGAATCTCGGGTATCTTTAAAGATATAGCTTTGACCAAGTTTTACCACTCTTTGACCGAGTTTTACCACTCTTTGATCGATTTATATCACCATTTGTCTGAGTTTGATCAAGTGTTGCCTGAGTTTGATCAAGCGTTGCCTGAGTTTTACATATTTTCAACCGAGTTTGATCAGGTTTAAACTGAGTTTGTTTCCTGTTTCAACCGAGTTTGAAAAAGAGTCATCCGAGTTTGTAAAAGAGTCAATCAAGTTTGATCAAAATTCAACCGAGGTTGATCAAGCTTTTAATCGAGTTTAGTAAAGGTTCAATCGAGTTTTATGTTGTCTCTTTCGAGAATCATTTTTCATTAATCGAGTTTTACTCTATTTCATTCGAGTTTCATCTTTTACGATTCGAGATTCAATGCATCATTTACTGTATGACCTTTGCTGCTTAAATTGGCCATAACTTTTCACTGGAACATCGTTACGATGCCTACCTTACGTCAAATTGAAGCTTGAACCGAGATCTATGTTTTCTAAAACTGGAAAAGCCGGTTCAGACATTTTTACGAGGCCTAATACGACCCCAGAAAAGATGAAAAATTCAACGTCCAAAAGTCACTTCGGAGCTGATTTTCACCAAGTTATTAATCACAAATACATCTTTCAGAGCTTCAATTAGTAAATCACTTATATTTCCATAAAAGTTCTTGGAAGTTCAATATCAACAATTCAAAATGGCAAATGATCATAATCAGTTTTTGAATCTTACAAAGTCTGAGCTAATTGCAAAACTTACTGAATCTGAACAAATTTGTAAGAGCAATTATGATATTATTGTTCAATTAAATACATATAAAGCTTTTGCTATAGATAATGTCAAAATATTGAAAGAACAAGTTTTAAATTTTGAAGAAAACCAGATGTCTTGAATTCTGAGATTCATATGCTTAAATTGAGAATATCTGAATGATCAAAAGAACTTGACGATTCTAAACAAGAAAATTTTCAGAATGCAACTCAACTGAAATATATTATGCCAGAACGATCTGATCTTTACAAGAAAGTTAAAGATCTTGAAGCAACACTTTCCAAGACAAATCATTCTGATCAAAATTATGTTTTAAACAATTCTGAAAAAAATTTTGCTCTTGAAAAGGAGTTTTCATTAACTAAAGAATTATTTGAAAAGGACATAAATGAGTTCTTACTTAAAGAACAAGATTTCAAAGTGAAATCTAAATTGTTTGAAGATGAGAGAAAGGTGTTCTTAATTAAAGAATAATATTTCAAAACTGATTTCCAATCATTTGATGATGACAAAAATTCATATTTGGTCATCATCAAAGGATTAGAAGATCAAATATTTCATCGTTCTAAACAATTTAATGTTTCCCCTTCATCAAATAAATCAGAGGTTAAGGTTTCTCCAGATTGTTTCAAACATAAAGTTAATTATTTTGATTTATCATGAGAAAGTGTTAAGAATCTAGATAAACCTCTTATGCTTGATTCAACTAAAGATCTAAAACTCAAGTTTCTTTTAAAGATAAATAAATGCAAAGATAAAATAATTGAAAAACTTCCGGTCAAGATTTACCTTGGTCAATCTTCGAAATCAAAATTTTAAAAAGTTTTCGAAAATACTGGTTTTCTTATCAGAAAACATCTTCACAGAAAAATACCAAGTATTATCATAAATAGGCAAGCACCGAACAGTTTTTCAGAAAGAAGTGATTGCAAAATTTTGATCCTTCAAATTCAAGTTTCTTTCGTAAATCAGATATTCAATTTCATCAAACTAAAAGAAACTTACTTTCTGAGTTTGAGAGAGAAGATAAGAAATATAATCTGCAATGGGTACCTAAACCTGTATTGAAGTGGTTACCTAAACTCGTTTTGAGATGGGTACCCAAAAGTGCTAACAAGTATGGATCCAAATCGGTTTGGATACCAAAGACATTTTGATTTTTGCAGAATAGAGGCTTCTACTCACAACAGAGTAGAACCTGGACTTCAATGAAAATGATTTCTGTTCACATAAGTGCAGAACCCGATCTTAAATTCACATGGTTTTCAGTTACTTTAGACTGAAACCCGAGCTTCCGCAACAAAGGCTTCTAATCACTTCAGATTAGAACCCAATTCTGAAAGACAATTTTTTCTGAAATTCATGCCCTGAATTTAACTCTGAAGCTGTATTGACAAAGAGGGAGTTTTATTTTTATAATTTTTTGCTCCTGATTTATTTTCTATGAGTCGACTAACTTTGTGTGCTTATTCTAAGGGGAGTTTCAGACGCACTCTGACGATGATATTTTTTTACACACATAAAAAGTTTTTTTGAGCTTAAAAGAACAATTTTTATAAGGATGATAATTTATGTTTCTCTATGTATAACATTGAGGTTAATTGTTTTAATCTCTTTGATTTTCATAATTTCATTGCTTCTGAGATTCTCTTCATTATTTTTAATTCTTCCAATTCATTCGTACTGATTTCTCCCATAATCTCCCATGAGCTAATTATTTCATGAAAATCTGATTCATTTTTTATCTTATATTAGATATTACATTTCATACTTATATCTCCCAACTCATCATTCCCCATATTCATTCTGAATTTCATCTCCTACTTCATATGAGATGAAAATCTTAATCATTCTTTGTGTGATATCCCATGAGCTAAAATGCTGATCATTATTTCTGTTGACTCTGATTATGCACCAAATTGGGTTGTGTGATAGGCATAAACATCACTTCTATGGTCTAACCAGAACCGAAAGACCTACCCAATGAGCAAACCATATATAGTTTGTGTGGGTGAGGGCTCTTTAGGTCTATTAGTTGAGAAGTATCAGTTATCACGGGGAACTGACAGGCAAGCAGAGGTAAAATGTAGGTGAGAGGGGTATTTTGAAAGGAGATGATGGTGCATCAGATCATGCTTTCACTATAAAGCTGACTGAATTTATTTTTTAAAAGTGAGCCAGAGGGAGCTTAGTTGAAAATTGATGAGAACTGAGAGTTGAGAAAGGATTTAAAGAAAAGATAATCCTACCTACACTGTGTCTGCAGGGTAAACCACATAATCTATCAAGCCCTAGGCGACTTGATATTGAAAAAGACGTCATGGACCCAATGACGCATGCACTTAACCCCAACAACCACTCAGTTATCTCTCAAAAGATTTCTATTTCAATAATCACGGAGATATAGCACATTTCTATTGATATATCATTTGGATATTATTGATATTGAAACAAGAAATACATTTGCTCCGATCTCCGACTTCATTTGATGCACATTTTGTCTAGAGCTGATTATATACACTTTTAGGACACATCGAGTCTACCAGTCTGCATGACCATCAATGGCTAGTCCAAAGTGACTAAGCCGGAACAAATAAGAATGATTCTTTCATGATAAAGAATTTCACGATGACTATTCAGAAATCCTACCAGTGTTAACATCACGCCAGCGCTGAAAGTAAGTTGATATGCCACTAGCACACCTTATTTTTAATTATGAATTGGATATAAATATACTAAAACTAGCGACAATTAGGCAAGTATTACCTATCGTAAGCTAATATAGTATAAGTAAGTCCAGGTATCGAACACATGGACAATATGGTGTAATGATGATACTAAGTCGTTGATTAATAACTAGCGATGACTAAAATTGATTTAAAAAGCGTATGAAAATAAATATTGACAAAATATTTATCACAACGATACACACGAGCAGCAAAAGAGATTAATAACTTAGATTTCAAACAAAAGGAAATAAGTAATCAAATGGGATCACTCCCCCTAAACGTCAGATGAATAATTGAAAGCGCAAATTGAGTAATATGTCAATCATGATTCCAGAGAGACATTCACACAAATCTCTAAGATATGTTTGATTCTATTTTATCAGGATAACCAATATCATATCCACTCTAATCTCTTATACATGGATACAATATTGATTAATAATGTGAACAATGACCATTTAGCTATATGGATCTCTCGTCATAGCACAATAATCCCATAACTCACGGCTTGAACACGAAAATCTCTTTTAAAAGTTCAAAACTTGAGATATGCAAAACCATTTGCTCACAATGAGTTTACGAACTTTGAACGATGATTCGGTTAACACTGAATACATAATATTCATGTTATTTTCTCATAAAAATATAAATCCCATCTCGTTCTTACGAAAACACCAATTAATCACACTCTTTCACCATCTCTAGTAGAATGATTCAAAGACACCAAAATCTTTGGTTCATCAAAAACAAATACCAACTATTTCGAACTCTCGTTATGGAAATAATGAAGCATTCATAGCGAGTTTAAGATGTCTCAAACATAACAACAAGATTTTCATCTAATGTTTAGGGTTTGTTACCCAAATGATTACATAGCAAAATTACTCCATACTAATGGAGTGAAACATCATCTTACAATAAGAAAGCATTCCACACATTGAGATTAACTTAAGTATACGAAAAACTCCCCTAATGATGTGTATGATGATAAAAATTCAATCCTCTAAGTCAAAACTCTAAGTTGATCCCCTTCCTAGTCTTCCTTCTTTCTCAAGAACTCAGAATGTGTGTGTATTTCTTTGATTAAAATCGTCTCCCCTATTAAATGTGCAGAAAATTTCCTTTTATAACCCGGGCATTCTCACCGAGTGTAACACAGATACTCGCAGTCCAATTGGAGCTCTAGGATGACAAACTCGCTGAGTTCGCGAGTTAAACTCGTCGAGTGTATGCATTGTTGAATTCCCATTGGCTCTGGCTTGATTCAAGAGTTTTCAAGGAATTATTAGATTTCAGGCTTACTAACCGAGTATGTGTCAAAACTCGTTGAGTAAACAAGCGAATTTCGATTCTGTAATATGGTCTACTCGCTGAGTATGGAATGGAACTCGCTGAGTAGACTGTAGTTCAAACATTCTGTTAATATGACCAACTCGCCGAGTATGGGTAGAATTCGCTGAGAAACTGCTGTTTTGGCTCTTTTCCCTTTTGATTACTCAACGAAAACCTGAAATAGGAATGTAATCCTATAAGATTGAATTGTAGACGAAAGTTAACCAAATAAACATGCAAAAAATGAGATATCGTCCGATAAAACATGTATGAAATGGACGATATCAAACATTCCCACACTTAACATTTGCTTGTCCTCAAGCAACTCTTGCACAAGCATATATATGGACTTTAAAATTTGGAAAACGCATAAAAACTCGACATCTTTCGAACAAGAATGAAGATTCTAAGGCATTTCTGACTTACATGAACACATAGTGGGGATAACAAGGAATTCAAGAACCATTAATGACATTAAATAGGAATAGAAGCTAAACATCCTAAACTTTTTGAGATCAAAATATGCATGACCGAAATCTCACTATATGAACACTCAACACTCGGTGTTTAGGTTGACAAGGTCTCTCAATTGCAACACATTGAATACACATGAACATAAGCTTGCTAGAGCCTCAAATCTACAACATTCGATCAAGAAATATGTGAAAATCAAGAGGGCTTAAAAAGGGATAGGGAAAGGAACGGGAAAAGACGGAAAAACTAAATGAGAGTAGCTACAAAGAGAAAGGAAGCAAAAATAAACACGAGAACCAAATTTAAAGGAAAATTTTGTTCTTCAAAAATTCTCAAACAAATCACTTGATGCTTCTAGATTAATTACACTTAGCAAATGCCTCTATGAGGCTTTCTTATTTTCTACGCTTTCTTTTTACAAAGCTATTTCACTTTTTTTTTAAATATAACAACATTAAATTTAGAAATCTCTCCAATAGCTACCAAAGGAGAGGCCACCTCAAATTACAAAACACGACCCTTTCCGAATTAAAGGCAAAAAAAATTGGGCTAGAATGAAACGAAAGGCTAAAGAAACAAAAATGGAACTAAGGAAAAAAAATTATGTGTCGAAAAAAACGAATGTCAAAAGAAGGGTTTCCTAATTGCCTCTATCACGCAACCGCAAACAACTTGATCATTGTGCTTTTGAGATGTATCGCAAAAGCAAGTTCGAACATGCATATAACAACTGACAATATCACACATAAAACCAAATGGAGTGCGAGCAAGTATATACGCTTAAATCTCGATATGGCACAAATGATCACGACGAAAGGTGATATGTTTGGTTAAAATGTGCAAGTCATGCTAATTTTGAAAACAAACCTTTTAGGAATGAATTTCTTTTATGCCTAAACATGTTTAATTAAACTTCAAAAATTTGCATCCTAAAATATGAACAATAAACAAAAAATGCCACAAGGTCTACAACCTAATAAAAGATGCGACATATGAGAGTATATATATGCTTCAAAGAAAAAAGTTACTCAAGAACCATCAAGGGTTCTTTATTCCCACACTTGGCAAAAATACATTGCCCTCAATGTAATAAACAAATAAAAGCGTAAATAGGTAATGATAAGTAAAGAAAGTGGGTCGAGAAATCTCCCTAAAGTGCAAGAAGGCAGAAACTCGAGACGCGACGAGCTGGAAGGAGAACCAACTCGGACAAAATTTTGTGCAACAAATACTTATTAGGCAAAAACAAGCAGGGACAAAAATTATAATCAACCAAGGCAACAAATGGCGATCACAAAATAAGTAGAATGCAATTATATATAAAAAGAAAAGAATGTAGAAATTAAAAGTGCAGAAAAGAAAAAAAGATGTCTTAAGGCATTTCGCCTATACACCACAACCAAGAAAAATAAATTGTTCAAATACAAAGCTTTCCACGAAAGCTTCAAGTTGGGAATCACTCATCAGCGGGCGGGGTGGAGGATATTGTCGTGCATCCCACGGCATGTACGGATAGTACTGATACGGTGGCGAGGCTGGCGCTGCATCGACTAGTACTTGGGAGGCTGAAAACTAAAGAGACTATCTACAGATGTTTGAATGTGTTGCAGGTAACGTCCGGTCTCTTGGGCTTGCTGATTAAACACCGACCAGAGGTGATCAGTGTTGCTGAGGTTTTGCCAGAGCAGAGAATTCTGCTGTTGCATCAGCCCGTAGTTTTCGTGCATCTGCTCCCTATCTAGGCTCATGTTCGCAAAATAGTCATCCAGCCTATCAAATCGCGTATCCCACGGGTACGGACCCAAACCGAAATCGTAATGAGACAACCGGGAGGGTTGCGGTTGTTGTTATTGTTGTCGTCGGGGCTGCTGTTGGGGAGGGTCCTGATTGGGGGGGATGGTCGGACACAGAAGGATCATTTCCTCCCGTCCTATCGACGACTGAGTGATGATGGCTCTGCCGAAGTAAAGCTCATCCGTCTCACCAGACGAGTTGCTCTCCTGAAGCCCTTAGATTACCGAGGGGGTTAAAACATTAAATGAACGAGCCAGGCGGGTAATGAACCACCCGCCGCAAACGGCGCTGCCTCCCGAGCGAACCTTGGTGGCATGCAAAAAATATGATGTCAGCTGGTATAGGACGGAGACGTATTCTTCCGGATGAGAATCGAGAATATGAGCCAAAGGTCCGATTTTGGCTTCCTTCTGACAGAATCCATCCACCGTGACGCATAGATGAATGAGCCGATGAAACGGGTTGCGGATCCTGGACTCATAGGCTCTGCAGACCATATAATTCGCACTTGCAATCTCATTCCAAAACCCATGGTAATCAAATGTAGTCGGTGCCTTACGGATTCCCCCCGACAAATAATCTCCAAAGTCATGGTGCCTGACATCTGAATCTGAATACAAACCCAGACGCCGACACAACTCCACGACAGAAATAGATCGTCTTGCTCCCTCGAGCCTGAACATCACCGTGTCCCGGGCCGTCATACTGGTCACAACCTCATTGAAACTGAATGTCGAGTAGAACTCGAGGCACAGTTCGACATAAATGGGCTCCTTGATAGACAATAAATTATACCAGGCCCTGGACACGAATCCTCTGTGAGCTATAGAAAAGGCAGCCTCCAGTTGTTCAGGGATGTTGGGATGAGCCGGGTCACATTGAATTCGACCCAAGAACTCCTAGTTGATGAACCTCCGAGGGTCTAATTCGCGACCCACCAGGCTACTCAGATGCTCCCTTTATTCGCGCTTAAGCCCATTGGATACACCGGAAAAGGACAGAAAGGGATGATTGGCGTTGTATATCAATTTGACTTGCACCCCATCAATGCCGGAATCCGATTCCAGCGACGGCTCCCTTTGATGGAAGCTGCTGGCGCGGCCTCTCTTAGCAGCTCTGGACATTTCCTACATCACATAGGTGAGGCAAGAAGGTGAAAATTTAAGCGACAACATTAGCTAAAAATTTGAAGAGCTAAAAACAACTATTGCAACATTTAGCACAACCTTTCCCACACTTATTATTGGGACTAAATCCCAACGTCTCACAAATGAACCACGATAAACTATAACCTCTATACTCATTCATTTTATGCATTCAAATCAAGAAGACATATGTCTTTCTGTTTGTCAATCCATAATCATCTCTTGTGCTAAAACAAAATAAACACAAAAATAAACTAACACAAAATAAGATAAATTAAAATAGGAATTTGCAAAGCCTAAAAACAAGTTAAAGAAAAATAAACGACAAAGGAAAAAGAGACAAAGGAATATAAGTACGGACTACGTACTATGCATGCAATAGACGACAAATATGTACAATCTATAATTAGCTACATGACAAAAACTTACATGCATTATCACGTACACAATAATAATCAATAATTTGAAATTACAGAAACAAAATTTGAACAAATAGTGAATGTTATCTAAAAGACAAGCAAAGATTACGTAATTTTTTTTTTAAATCCTACAACAAACACAAACAAATAGTTTCATAATAATCCTGCAATTTTAACTACAACAATTAAAAACTAACAACTAAAATAGTGTAGCAACATAACAATCTAACCTGAAAACACATACTTTAAACTAGCTAAAAACACATAAATTAAACTACCACAAAACAAAATTTCTAAACTAAGATAAACGAAATTAAAAACAATATAACCATTAAAAAAATAATAAAAATTAAAAACTAACTACACATACATAAAAATGCAAAGATTCATCATGAAATTGCAAAAATAGAACACACTAAAATGAAAAATAAAAACTAGCACGAGAGATTTTTTTTTGATGTTTTCGTAACGAGAGACAAGGATAGTACCAAATATTAGAGATATGAGATGAACGAGTGAAGATTAGAGAAGATCTGTCGAGGAAAATGGCGGCATGCAGCGGTTTTCGGTGAAAACAACCCAAAACGATGTGGAAATGATTCCCACACTTGTATTTGACAATGGGGGAGAGAATATACGAAGATTCGGGGGGAAAACGGCCAAAAAACGGTGGTTTATGGCGATGGGTGGCGGTTGTCGGTGCAGAGAGAGAGTAGAGGAGATGTAAAAGTGAAGAAATGAAAAAAGAACTAGGGTTATAGTATCGCATAAGTACTCGGCGACTTCTGGCACGGGTCAGAACTCGAGATGCTCTTTTTGACTGAAATAAATATTTTTTATATAAAAAGAAAGGAGAGCATCAGTTCGACCACATATACTCGCCGAGTATGTGAAGGAACTCACCGAGTTGTACCCCATTCCAGAATGTTGATTTCGGCTCATACTCGACGAGTATAAGACAGAATTCGGCGAGTTGTACCAATTCCCGAATGTTTTCTCAGTTGAAGAACTCGGCGAGTATGAGGATGAACTCTGCGAGTTCACGTCTGGCATGCTGATTTTAACCCTGAAAATTTACAAATTGCACCAAAACCACAAAAACGATATTTTCGACAATGAAACTACAAAAAATCAAGACTAGAAGACGAAACAAGAATGAACGACATGCTTATTTAATTTCGAGTCTTAAGCTTGACTCGGCCTCGATTATTTACTTTTCAACATTCAACAACGTGAGGGCTTCAACATCCTCACCGATAACTTCCGAGCTTTCAAAGAAATTCTTCAATCGTTGGCCATTTACCTTAAATGTTTCATTGTCGTTAGGATCAAGCAATTAAATTGTACCATACGAAAATACTTTGTTGATGGTGTAGGGGCCGGACCAACGAGGTCTTAACTTTCTGGGGAAAAGCTTTAATCTAGAATTGAAAAGCAAAACGCGGTCCCCTTCTTTCATGTCCAAACGATTCTTTAGATGAGCATCGTGAAATATCTTGGTCCTTTCCTTATAAATGCATGAATTTTCGTAAGCTTGGAGTCTCAATTCGTCCAATTCAAGCAATTGAGCTTTTTGTAGCTCACCGGACAAGGAAAGATCAAGATTGTATTCTTTTAAGGCCCAAAATGCCTTATGCTCAATCTCAATGGAAAGATGACATGCTTTCCCGTAAACTAGACTGGTTGGAGTGGTGCTGATTGGAGTTTATAAGCAGCTCTAAACACCCAAAGTGCGTCATCTAACTTATCGGACCACTCCTTACGGTTGTTTTTAACCGTCTTCTCCAAAATCTGTTTTATTCCTCGGTTTGTAACATCGACTTGCCCACTTGATTGTGGGTGATATTAAGTGTTGGTGCGATGTTTCACACCATAACGAGCTAATGCCTTATCTAATTGGGAGTTGCAAAAATGCGTTCCACAATAACTAAATAAGCTTTTAGGGGCACCAAACCAGGAGAAGACTTTCTTCAAGACTTTTAGTACAACTCGGGCATCAGTGAAGGGTAAGGCTTGAGCCTCGGCCCATTTTGAAACGTAGTCAACGGCCACAAGAATGTACTTATTTTCACGAGAAGGAAGGAACGACCCCATGAAATCGATCCCCCAAACGTCAAAGACCTCACAGATTTGGATTGGATTTTGGGGCATTTCATCTCGTTCAGAGATGTTTCCCGATCTTTGACCACTACAACAAAATGAACCTAAAGCAACATGGGAAAAGTGTTGTGTTAGACCTTAAAAGTGTTGCTGTAGGCCTAATGCGACACTTTATGTAGTGCTACCTTAGCCAACGTCGCCTTAGGTCTAAAGCGACACTTTCACTAGATAATGCAACACTTTTCAAAAGTGTTGCCATTATTTTATAAATGCAACACTTTTTAAATGCAACACTGTTTATATTCTAAAGCAACACTTTTTAATGTGTTGCCATTATTCTATAAATGCAACACTTTTTAAATGCAACACTTTTTATACTCTAAAGCAACACTTTTAATTTATTGTTACCAACTTATAGCAACATTTTACTTATCAATTGCAACACTTATCAAATGTTGTCATTATGTAAATGCAACACTATTATCAATCTATTGCAACACTTTATTATTGTTTTAAATTACATAAATGCAATATATTCTAGACAAAAGAAACACATTCATTATTTTTAAAATTTAATGCAAATATAAATATATATTTAATTGCTTCGTGATAGTTTTTCTACTTACAATTCAATTTAACAAAAATAATATCATTTCATAACAAATCGATCAAAAAGTATTTCAAGTACATAAACGTCTACAACTAAAATAAGGTTCATCAAATGTATAAGCGATACAACAAAAAAGTAAATTACAATCTTGGGAATGCATATTCAATTCCTCTTCTTGTAATTTCTTCCATACGAAATCAACGCTTATCATGCACAACTCTTCTTCTGTCGATCACTTTCTGATCAAAAAATTTGCCCAAATAGCAATCAACTTTCCTGAAACTGCATAATATGGCAACAAACTTTCAAATTAAGTCAGTTTTCGATGAAACTTTCACAACACCTTAAAAATCTTCTAAAAACAGCATATCTATAAAAATATTACACTTCCCACATTAAATTTGTATTTTTACTCATTAAACTACAATGCTTTGCATAAAATAACAAAAAACTTTCGTTTGACGTCCAATTTTAACGGTACTTTTGTAACAAGTCTAAAATCCTTAGGAAAGACCAAATATATAAACATATTTCATCATTCATTGATATTTCATACTTTTGGGCATTAAAGTACCAAAAGTTTGTTTAAAATAGCAATGAACTTTCATGTGATGTCGGATTTCGATGATTCTTTTTGCAACACATCCTAAATCCTTTAAAAACATCAAACTTATATAAATATTTCATCATTTATTGCTATTTCGTGATTTGGTATATTAAAGTCTCATTTATTCATTATTTGACTTTTAAAAGCCAAGTATGAGACTTTTGTTAACTTCATCAATTTTGAAAACTCTATTTAAGTATTTTAACCATATTTAAAGTTTAGAATTACCTGAGAATAGAGAGTGTTACATCAGTGCTCGAATCCTTCCATAAACCAAGAATAGAAATTTGTTGAATCTCCTGCAGAACCAATGTCAATCAGGTGTATTCATTAGAACAAAATTTCAGCGAGTCAATCACTAATGCTAATAAAAAAAGGAAAGGATTAATTATACATATCGAACAACAAAGGACTTTGATTATACGATCCTGTGCAATTACTTTATATAAGCTTACATGTAAAGGACTTTGAACATGGACCAAGGCTAAGTATTTTGTAGACCTTAAGACCAATTAAGTTTGGCCAATGGCCACTTAATTATGATCAATTAACCAAAAGCAAGTTGATGTCCATAGGCGTGAGCATGGGGCGGTTCGGTTCGGTTTCTACCCCCAATCCGAACCCAAACCGAAAATTTCGGTTTCTGGATTTTAGAAACCGTTCGTTGTTTGGTTTTTCCGGGTTCGGTTTTTCGGTTTGGGATACCGGATTTTCGGTTTACAACCACGGTTTTTGGGTTTTCGGTTTATTAAAACGGTTTGGGTTTTGGGTTTAAAACCAATTTGAGTTTTGTGAACATTGGTAATGCATCAATGGAGCTTACAGCGTACACAGTATGACAACTTAGGTATGATATTCGTGTTAAAAGCAGAGTACACACACAGTAGGACTTTAAGGCTAAAATGAACAAAAATGTAAAGTGCATGCCTAATGGAAATAGACTAATAAAGACTTATTCCAGTATGGTTTTTTTTACTTGACCTTGGTTAACAGAACTGCATTGATCTAACATACATCAATCAATCACAAGACAACATGAAATCATTTATCCAAAGATTCATGGGCGAAAAATCTCTTATACATCCACTTTAGAGATGCAGTGACATCACAAAACCTAAATTACAAAATACTAGCATATTAACATCAAATCAAACTCACAAAATTCATAAATCACAAACCTTTTAGCTGGTTGAGTGGTTGGAGAGATCACAGTAGACACAAGCCGAAGGAGAAGGGATGCCTCGAGCCCTTGACAGACAGAGAAGCCGCAGCCTGTGGTGGACTGGTGGGGCTGGGATTGGAGAGATGGCGGTGCCATGGTCGACTTACTAGTGGTCTACGGTGGTGGGGCTGGGGTCGACGGCGGTGGACTGGTGGGGCGGCAGCAAGTGGTCGAGTTACTAGTGGTCTACGGTGGACTGGAGTGTGGAGTCGAACAAGTAAAGAGAAGGAGGCGCAAAAGTGAAGACCTTGGAGCAAGAAACAGAAGGCAACACTTCATAACCTAGATGTATTTTATTTATTTTTAGACTAATATATTAAATATATTAAAAAATTAAATTATTTATTAATCCGATTCGGTTCCGGATTTTTCGGTTCGATTTTGAGGTACAATCTGAACCCAAACCATTTAGAACGGTTTTTTCGGTTTCGGTTTTTTCGGGTTATCGGTTTTCCGGTTTCCCGGTTTTTTTGGTTTGGTTTTCTCGGGTTTTTCGGTTTGGTTTCTGCTCACCCCTAGCTGTCCACCAATTCACAGCTCACATTTTGCCATTTCAATTAACATGAACACAACTTTATGCATACCAAATTAATTGCTCAATTTTTCAGCAACACTAAGCCCTAAACTCTTTAATTATGCTGCTGAAATTTGTCCAGTTTTTGCTTAAATTATCTAGAAAACAAATATAAAATAAATTTTTTTGACAATTAACGTATAGTGAAATACCACATCTGCCGCCTCATGTAGATAAAATCATGAAGCAAAAAAACCCCATCTATGGTACAATTGCCAAATATGTATTCACCAAAATTGCAGTGGGTAAAAATACAACAAAAAACCAAATCAACTATTGCATAAACAAACCCCATAATGGTAAATACTACAATTGCCAAATATGTATTTACCAGGGCCATGTAGCTCATAAACCTTTCATTGCCAAGATCTGCATGATAATAATCATATCTTTTAACTCGTTGGGTTTTAATTGACCCTTGTATACAACAGTTTTGCAAAGAAACTTTATTTAAATTTAATGAACCAATAAATACAAAAATCAGTATATATCATAATCAACCATACTTCAAAGAAACCAAACCTGGATGATAAAGAACATATGTAGAAGTTCCTAACCCCACCATGTTGAAGGTTCAATACAACTCGGATAGCCACCATTGAAACCCTCCTTAGTATATACATCTGCAAATGATGAACAACAACTCGGATACCCACCAATAGTGATACTTATAATTGTACTCTTTTTTTAAAATTGTGATACTTATAAAGTTTTAATTAAAATAGTAATATTTTCGAATTTGTAGCCAATTTTTTAATTGTAATCTTTTTAAAAAAAAATAAAACATGTACTATCAAATCTTGTATTTTATTAATCTTAACAAATCATACAGAACTTTTGTGTGAATTTTTTAATCAATATTACAAAACAATAAAAAATAGTATAGTCAACACTTAAAAACATATGTCATTTTTTTTCATTATATTGCAACACTTAAAAAAATGCTATATGTTTTTAAAAATGTGTTGCATTTTTTTCATTATAAATGCAACACTCTAAAAATGTGTTGCATTTTTTTATTGAAATATGCAATACTTTAAACAAATGTTGCAATTTTTAGTAAAAACTGCAACACTTTAGAAAAATGTTGCATTGTTTTAGTAAAAATGGCAACACTTTAAAAAAGTGTTGCAATAAATCAATATATGCAACACTTTTTGTCAATGTGTTGCTTTAGAGTGAACTTAAATAAAAAAGCAACGGTTTTTAAATGTTTTGCATCAAAAGTGTTGCCTTAGCTTCAAAATGTAGTAGTGGACATTGATCGCATGATTGGATCATGGAATATGAATCTTTATAGATAATAGGCCAATAGAAACCAGAATCGAACACCTTTTTGGCGGTGTTACTTGGTCCTAAATGGCCACCCGTTGGTCCAACGTGATAGTGATGCAAAATTTCTTGGCACTCCTTGCCAAACACACAAAGACGAATCACTTGATCCGTGCCAACTCTAAAACGAAAAGGCTCCTCCCAAAAGTAATATTTGCAATCGGAAAGAAGTTTTCGTTTTTTGGAACGACATGCCCTTAACCAATGTACCACAAGCAAGATAATTGGCAATGTCGGCGAACCAAGGAGCCTCAGAATTAACCACTAGCTTCATCAGGGACTCATCCAGAAAATTATCATTGATGGATGAGTCATGAAGCCCTTCAAGATTTGGATTTTCTAAACGGGAGAGATGATCTGCCGTGAGATTTTCGGCTCCTTTTGTTATCCTTGATTTCAATGTCGAATTCTTGTAGGAGTAGAATCCAACGTATAAGATGAGGTTTGGCGTCTTGTTTGAAATACAAGAACTGAAGAGCCGAATGATCGGTGTAAACAACCGTTTTAGAAGGAACGAGGGATGACTGGAATTTATCAAACGCGAAGACAACGACGAGATTTTTCCTTCTCGGTGGTAGTATAATTCTCTTGAGCGTCCGTTAAATTTTTACGTGCGTAATAAATTGGTTGGAAGTGATTATTAACTCGTTGGCCTAAACGGCCCCCACGGCGAAATCGCTAGCGTCACACATAAGCTCGAAAGGTTGAGACCAATCGGGAGCTATCATGATCGGAGCATGTGTGAGCTTATCCTTGAGGAGATGAAAGGATTCAATGCTTTCTTGAGAAAAGACAATCAGGGCGTCTTATTCGAGAATTTTGGTCATCAGACGTGTGATTTTTTAAAATTCTTTGATGAAACGACGATAGAAACCCGTATGACCAAAAAAACTTCTAATGCCTTTTACATTTGTGGGAGGAGGAAGCTTCAAGATAGTGTCATTTTGGCTCTATCAACCTTGATTCCCACACTTGAGATCTTGTGTCACAAGACAATACCCTCTTGTACCATGAAATGACACTTTTCCCAATTCAAAATTAAATTTGTTTCTTCACATCGAGCTAGCATGCGATCAAGTTTTGCTAAGCATGAATCAAACGAATTTCCATAGATAGAGAAGTCATCCATGAAAACTTCCATTAAACTCTCAATCATATCATGAAAAATTGCCATCATGCACCTTTTGAAAGTGGCGGGTGCGTTGCACAACCCGAAAGGCATCCGGCGATAAGCGGAAGATCCATATGGGCAAGTGAAAGTTGTTTTCTCTTGGTCTTCGGGATTGATGGGAATCTGAAAGTATCCCGAAAACCCATCGAGAAAACAATAGAATTTATTGTCGGCCAATCGTTCTAACATTTGATCCATGAACGGCAAAGGAAAGTGATCCTTACGGGTGGCATCGTTTAGTTTGCGATAATCGATGCATACATGCCATCCTGTTATCGTTCTAGTTAGGATGATCTCATTATTTTCATTGTGAATGATAATCATGCCACCTTTTTTGGGCACGACTTGAACCGGACTCACCCACGGGCTATCCGAGATCGGATATATCAACCCGGAATCAAGAAGCTTAATTACCTCTTTCTTTACCACCTCCATCATGTTTGGGTTCAAACAACGTTGTCTTTGGACAACGGGTTGTAGTCCTCCTCCATGAGAAATTTATGCGTGCAAAATGAAGGACTAATACCCTTGATGTCGGTAATTTTCCATGCAATAGCCCGTTTGTGGGCTCGAAAAGTGTTGAGGAGTCTATTTTTTTGGTCGCCTGAAAGACTAGACGAAATTATAACCAGCAACTCAGACTCCTCATGAATAAATGCATACTCGAGATGGCTTGGGAGCTCTTTAAGCTCAAGAGTTGGTGGGTCTTCAAGAGATGATTTGACCCGACAAGAATTATGATCGTGAGAGATAGAATCAACATCCAAAGGAAAAGGGGGTGGATCCATGGTTGACAACGGTGTCAACTCTTCCAATAATTGGTCAAAATCAACAACCTTTTCACGTTCATCTATTGAGTAGATGTCCTTGGATTTGTATGAAAAAAGTGATGAAAAATCAAAATCATAAACCTCATCGAATGCGTGCACGTGGTAACAAGTGTCATTCGTGAATGATGCATGTTGCATAGCTTTATCAATGGAAAATGTGAAGGACTCATTACCAACCTTCAAAGTAAGCTTTTTTTCAAAAACATCAATTATAGCTCGTGAAGTGGCCAAAAAGGGTCTCCCCAAAATAAGTGGTACACGGCTATCTTCCTCCATATCTAGAATGACAAAATCCGCTGGGAACACAAATTTATCTACTTGTACAAGCACATTTTGTAATACTCCTCTTCGATACTTAATTGACCGATCGGCCAATTGAATGCTCATTTTGGTCGGTTACGGATCTCCCAAATGCAATTTTTCATATAGAGATGTGCGCATTAAGTTTATGCTTGCCCTGAGATCCGCAAGTGCATTCGTGATAACTAAACTATAAATGTGACAAGGAATAGTAAAACTCCCTGCATCCGTTAGCTTTTGACGCATTTTATTTTGTAGCACCGCCGATCACTCCTCGTTCATGACCACGGTCGAAATTGTTTTGAGCTTCCTCTTATTACTGATGATATCCTTGAGAAACCTAGCATAAGTAGGCATTTGTGAGATAACATCAATAAAAAGTAAATTAATATGCAATTTGTTAAATAGCTCAAGGAATTTGTGAAATTGGGCCTCATCCTTTTCCCTTTTTAACCGACTCGGGAAAGGTGCATTTGGCTTGGTGATCGGGACTTCTTTTGTGGAAGGAGGTGGGAATTGCACGGTACTTTGTGGGCTTGAAGTTTGTGCCTCATCCTTTTTGGCCTCCTTTTCTAGCTCAATCTGTGAATCATCATCAACCACATCATTCGAAACCGTATTAGAAATGGGTTCGAGAATTTTACCACTCCTCAAATTGATGGCTTTGACATGCTCTTTTGGATTGACTTCCGTGTTGGAAGGTAATGTACCCTTTTCCCTTTCCCTATCAAGAAGTAATTGAGTGAGCTGCCCCATTTGCTTTTCGAGACTTTGGATGGAAGCTTGTTGTCCCCTCACTATATCTTCAAGGGTGAGCTTGGTTTCGGTTGATGGAGATGTGGTATTTGTGGCTTGGTGTTATTGTTCTGAAGAGTTGGTGGCTTAATTAATTTGTCAAGATTGATATTGGGCGGTGTTTAGATGTCTCGGTTGGTAAGAGTTATTTCTTTGGTTGGGGTTTGATGAACTAGCACCTTCAAATCCGAGTGGCACCACCAGAGCTTGATCATTTTGTTGACGCCATCGGAAATTTGGGTGATTCCAATTCTCAACATTCGGGCTATAAAATTGTTGAGGCGGTGGTTGAAAGGCTAGTTTCCCCCTCGGATTATCATACCTATCACCATAAGAATACATTACATCCTCTTCAAATGTCTCATCGGCCTCTTCATTTCCACAATCTCTCGCGGTGTGAGGACCTCCGCGTAATTGACACACCTCTTGGATTGACTTGATGGTGGATTGTCTCGTAAGGATTTTACATTTTCTTGGACAATCCATTGCGGTATGCGGACCCTCACACAATTGGCATACATCGGTTATGGCTCTTGGGTTTTGAAGTTGGACAATTTGTTTGCCCATCTTTGTAATCTCTTCTTTTAAAGAACTCATTTCATCCCCTCTTTTCAAAGAACCACGTTGAGATCTGTGTCATGAATAATGCCATTCGTGAGTGTTTGTGGCGGCCGTTTCTATTGCTTTGTATGCATCGGTGGGTCTCTTATCCATTACACATCCTCCGACATTGAGATCGAGGTATTGTTGTGTCGACACTGTCAAACCGGTGTAGAATGTGTACACTTGGTTATACGTGTCTAAACCGTGATGTGGCGATCTTCTCAAAAGTCCCTTGAACTTCTCCCCATCTTCATATAAAGACTCCTCGCTTTCCTGGCAAAAATCACTAATGTCATGTTTTAAACGAGCAGTTTTAGAGGGAGGGAAATACCGCATGAGGAACCAGTCTACGAGTTCCTCCCATGTCATGATTGATTGTGGTGTGAGTGACTCGAACCATGTTTGTGTGACTTCCTTCAATGTGTATGGAAAGAGACAGAGATAGAGTGCTTCTTCGGGCATCTCCCTAATCTTGATCATATCACAAACATCGAAAAACCTCGTGAGGTGAGCATTTGGATCATCGGAATCGAGTCCGTCAAATGAGCACATTTGGTTTAAATATTGAAAATAGTGAGTTTTAATCTCATAATGTGCCGCTTGAACGAGACGGCATATGATTGCCGACCCCGACCCGATGTTGGTTGCTTTGGAATGCTCCGTCATGGTGTAATTATCCTCTTCCGCCATTTTGGCTTCAACTTTTGGTTCGGTTCTTTGCCCCGAAGCCTCAAGATCCTCGACTATAATTAGGGATGAGGTCGGCGGTGTTGATGGTGATTCTTGTTCAAGCGAGTTTTCTCCTTCTTTTGCTTAATCTTTCTTCGAAGTAATCTCTTCGGATTGGTCAATGGTTCGGCCAAGTCCGAGAGAAGATTTCGGCTCATAAACTCCTACAAGAAAATTAGAAAGCAACGCACGATCTAGAACAAGAAATTGTAATGTAGTAATTAAAAACAATGAAAATAACTTTCGGGGATGAATCTCTGAAAGGATCGCTAATATAGAAATGTTAACCCGTTCTGAAAATCAGCATTATTGTCCCAGGAAACGGCGCCAAAAACTTGATATGTCACTAGCAGACCTCAATTTTAATTATGAAATGCATATAAAATACTAAAACTAACGACAATTAGGCATGTATTACCTATCGTATGCTAATATAGTATAAGTAAGTCCAGGTATCGAACACAGGGACAATATGGTGTAATAATGATACTAAGTCATTGATTAATAACTAGCTATGATTAAAATTGATTTAATATGCGTATGAAAATAAATATTGACAAAAGATTTATCGCAACGATTCACACGAGCGGCAAAAGAGATTAATAACTTAGATTTCTAACAAAAGGAAATATGTAATCAAATGGGATCACTCCCCCTAAACATCGGATGAATAATTGTAAGCGCAAATTGAGTAATATGTCAATCATGATTCCAAAGAGACAAACACAAAAATCTCTAAGATATGTTTCATTCTATTTTATCATGATAACCAATATCATATCCACTCAAATCTCTTATACATGGGAACAATATTGATTAATAATGTGAACAATGACCATTTAGCTATATGGATCTCTCGTCATAGCACAATAATCCCATAACTCAAGGCTTGAACTCGAAAATCTCTTTTACAAGTTCAAAACTTGAGTCATGCAAAACCGAGTGCTCACAATGAGTTTACGAACTTTGAATGATGATTCGGTTAACATCGAATACATAAAATTCATGCTATATTCTCATAAAAACATTAATTCCCTCTCGTTGTTAGGAAAAAACCAATTAAACACACTGTTTCACAATCTCTAGTAGAAAGATTCAAAGATACCAAAATGTTTGGTTCATCAAAAACAAATACCAACTATTTCTAACTCTCGTTATGGAAATAATGAAGCATTCATAGAAAGTTTAAGAAGTCCCAAACATAACAACAAGATTTTCATTCAAAGTAAGCAAACTATGACATATCATCCACTCCTATACAAAATATAAATCATCCAATGTTTAGGGTTTGTTACCCAAATGATTACATAGCAAAACTACTCCATACTAATGGAGCGAAACATCATCTTACAATAAGCAAGCATTCCACACATTAAGATTAACTTAAGTAAAAGAAAAACTCCCCTAATAATGTGTTGCAATCCTCTAAGTCAAAACTCCAAGTTGATCCCCTTCCTTGTCTTCCTTCTTTCTCAAAAAATCAGAAAGTGTGTGTAATTGTTTGATAAAAATCGTCTCCCCAATTAAATGTGCAGAAAATTTCCTTTTATAACCTGGGCTTTACTCGCCGAGTATAACACAGGTACTTGCAGAGTATGTGTGTTGTCGCAGTCTAATTAGAGCTCCAGGATGACAAACTCGCCGAGTTCGCGAGTTAAACTCGCCGAGTGCATGCATTGTCGATTTCCTATTGGCTTTGGCTTGATTCAAAAATTTTCAAGGAATTATCAGATTTCAGGCTTACTTGCCAACTACGTGTCAAAACTTGCCGAGTAAACAAGTGAATTTCAGTTCTGGAATATGGTTTACTCGCCGAGTATGGAATGGAACTCGCCGAGTAGAATGTAGTTCAAACATTCTGTTAATATGACCAACTCGCTGAGTATGGGTAGAACTCACTGAGAAACTACTGTTTTGGCTCTTTCCCTTTTGGTTACTCAACGAAAACCTGAAATAGGAATGCAACCCTATAAATTTGAATTGGAGACAGAAATTAACCAAATAATCATGAAAAACACGAGATATCGTCTGATAAAACATGTATGAAATGGACGATATCATAGGTCACATAGATTATGTCTATTATGCAAACAGGAATCCTATGTGGACCTGGACTCGTTAATTTACAAATGAATATGTTTCATTTTTAGCAAGACAAAGTTGAAAGCTTTGGTTGTTTCTGCAAGGAGAGTATAAATTTTAGGGGGAGTGATATATTTGTTCAGATTAGGGGGAGAGATCATTTATGAAAGAAAGGATAATGTTTTGAGGGGGAGAGAGTGACAATTTGTAATATTTCTGAGTTGTACTTGTTGTTGTTTTTTTGCTACTGTAAATTCACTGCATCTACGTCTCTGAAGATTTTGCATGATGTTCATATTTCTTATGATTATCATGAGGGGGAGAAAAGCTATATTTCAGAGACAATTGCTGTGTGGTTTGAAGACATTGGCAACAACTTCTCAAGACAATTGTGACAACTATAGAAGATTTAAAGATGAAAGATGATAAAGTTGTCTATGATTGATCAAGGGAGAGAATCAAAAGCTATTCATGATTCAAGGGGGAGAGTTTTCTCATAAGAAAAGAGAAGATCGAAAAAGAAGAGATATGAAGATCAGAGAGAGACAAAGAAGTTCACAGATCAAAGAGAAGAAAAGAGACTAGGATTGAAATTCTTGATTTGACCTTTGATTGAAAAATTTGTTTTCATCTCTATGGGGGAGATTGTTAGGATCACAAATATATATATATATATATATATATATATATATATATATATATATATATATATATAGATGAAAACAATTTTATTTGTAAAAGTTCAGGGGGTTGTTTGTAATTGACTCATACTTTTAAAGTGTATAAATAGAGGTCATTAGTATTTTTGTATGAACTGATCAGAAAGGAGTTCTTGGTGGTACGAGCATAGAAAGTCAAAATAGAGAAGAAACCGCCATTGTCATTTGTAATATCTTTCTATTCTCAATATAATCATTCAGTAGTGATTGATCTTATGTGTGTTCATGTTATCATTCACCTAGATCTATGTTTATCAACTACTTGAGATCTTATTCAACCAACGCAATAATAATAAATTAAATATCCAATAAAAGTAATCCACATACCAGATTAAATTTTGGGATGTTACAATGAATATGAATGATCAAATAGAATGTTAACACCTTAGCATAAACAATAATTAACATGTAATCATTATTCTACATTAATTCTAGAACTCATAGTGTTTGGCTGATAATAGCCTCGACTTCCCAACTCGCATCACAAATGCCTAAATTGGCAAAAGATTCATTGAATAGGCTTCAACATTCCAATTGACCTACATAAGTTTTACATAAAAAATATATAAGCCCCCAAAACTTAATAAACCCGCAAAGTTCCCCGAACGTGATTTCGATTACCAAAACGAGCATCTCGGGTCATTCCAACAACCCACATGGCTCACGTTCACTCAACATGTTTAAAAGGTATCTAAATATGTTTAATAATGTGTTAATATAGTTAAAACACCCTTAAATGCAGTCCATCATACCCAAAGGTATGTTAATTTATCAAACAAGCAAGCATGCATAGAGCATGACATGCTTTATAAAGCATGCCAGCATTGTAAAAGAGCATGCTAACAAGCATGACGTGCTTGACATAAGCATGACGTGCTTAAGATAAACATGGTGCGCTTAGAAAAACTAAAGATACATATACACATCTAATAAAAGAACACATGAAGTAAATTGTTTAATATGTATTTTACTAGATTTTTGTAACCCTCTCGAATTTAGATCGATACGTGTAATTTTTTTATTTATTATTTATTTTAATATTATTTAGTTTGACCGTTTATAAGTTTGACACGTGGGTTTGGACACGTGAAGTGACCACGTGGGTTCGAGGATTCGGGTTAAAGTTTAATAAAAGATTATAACTTTATTAACTGATAATTATATTGGATCCCGATTATATTAATTGGTAATAATTGATAACGGGATCATTATTGGGTACCAGGCCGAGTTTAATCTGAAAATGTATATATTTCCAATTTCCTTGACAATTCTCCTTCACATGCATTCCAAAAACATTCAAAGGTGTGTGTGTGTTTCTAGGTTATTGGACAATTGCAAGAAGCAAAGTATTTAACCAACCTATTGTTGGAATTCATCCTGAGCATCTTCATCATCTACAAGTTCTATCTTCAAACATTCAAGGTAAATAGCAGCTTTGAATCATGTGTTTGATTGTGTTAGTTTGTTAGAAATCGATTGAGTTATGTTCATATGTGTTGTTGGGGTTAATGTTTTGAATTTGGGGTAATCAAACATAGTGGAATTGATTTTTTGAGATGAATCCATAGTTAGTACAAAATAGAGTACTTGTTCTCACCTATTCGCCCTCGATTGTGACCACGGTCATACAATCGCGACTCGCGATGGGGTTGAGACGACTGAGGGTCGAGTTCGGGCAAGTACGTGCGTGTCGAGGGAGCATGGTCGAGCTCGAAGGAGTACGGCTAAGCTGGGAGCGCGATCGCGGTGGGACGAACCTCGACCGTGATCACGGTTCAAAGGGTCAAAATGCTTATTTGGGTTATTGGGTCGTGTTAGTGCTATTGTGTGTGGGTCTGGTCTATCGGTTGGGACTATTATGTGATGTCCGTTGTTTTCTGTGTTGTTCAAGGTCACAGGAGGATTCAGGATTGGGTCGGGGACAAGGTTAGGGATCTGGGGAAGCTCGTGAAATAGCTACCAAGTGAGATGAAAGTATTTTTAGATGAACTTTATAATCTTATTTATTTACTGTGATAGCATGATTATCGGGTTTTACATGGGAATTGAGATTTATCTGGTTAATAGGTTTAATTACTTAATCTTGCTAGTTTTCTCTATGTAATTATGTTTTATACATATGAGATCTTGTGATATCGTGTTAATGTGTTATACCATGGATGTATTGTGATTATTGTGATTAGTACGGTTGGACCAGGGTTTGGTAGCTCCCAATCTTTTTTAGTGCTCGGGACTGTTTTGTGCGGTTATGGGGACTACGTGTCTGGGAAGGGGATCCCATAGGAATTATTATCATTCCAGGGAAGATTTCCATTGGGATGGATCTCATATTCCATTTTAGCAGGGATTGTTAAATCTTTTATCGAGTTTTATGTTATTAAAACAAACTTGAATTCTCACTAACTAATTTAGCTAACCTATTTTCTTAAAAATAGTGCATCTCAGGAACTTAAAGGAGCGATAGTAGGTCTGCTGTACTAAGTAAGCATCACTCGCTACATCGACTTGAGGATACTTAGCTACATTCTTAGAGGTAGTCATATTTTGGGTATTGTATATGTATCTACTTCGATCGCTTTTGTTTTCGGATTCCATGACTTCTATACTGTACTTAAACTTAACTACTCAGCTTTTGGTTGTAATTTAATTGGATTATAGCTAGGTAGTAGTGTATATGATGTCACCTGCAATCTTTATTACGTGACATTTTGGTTGTGTTTCTGGGTTTTATAATTTCCATCTGCGTGTTGTGACATCAAGATTCGAAAACACCTAAATTAATAAAATAATTAACAAACAAATATAATAGAATATTTGAATAAACTAAATTTATGTAAATAAAATCTTATAATGAAACGAAAAATGACAATGAGATAAAAGTATAAAAAAATTAAGAATATTAATTATAACACCCCGATATTTAAAAAGGTAATTAACATTGTGAGACAATTATAATTGTGAACTTAGGTGCAGTATTTTGAGCTAACTGCTAAATATTAGTGATAATTTTTATTATTGGGACTTCAATGATAAAAGAAAAATAAAAATGTTGGGTTGTATTGAAATGACAAGAATAGGTAATTTACTTTGATGATTAAATAATGATTAGTATGACATAAGAATCGATTAATGCGGTTTTGAATATATTTAGTATAGGTATGTCAAAATACTCCTTTGAGTATTGAATTGTTAAATAAAGGCAAGTTATATCATTGTGGTTGTTTTATGAATAAAAAGATGATTATGGAGAGAGGACTTTAAAAGAAATGCAAATAATTCCAAGGACTTGTTGGTAAATATGGAAAGTCTAAGGATTTAAAAGAAAGACAAAAGAGAAATCTTATCTCTTTGCTTTTAAGTTACGCAGTCTCCTTTTTCAACCTCCATTCAAAAGAGAGAAAAGATAGAGAGTTCTTTGGTGAAGAAAATAATAAAATCTGAATTTTTGGAAGTTTCATACGATTTTTGAAAATCCAAAAGGTACCAACTCTTACTCTTTTCTTCTCCCCACCATCTTCATTTAAAGATGATGAGAATCCTAAATGAGTTTTTATGGAGAATGTTTAGCAAACATTAGATCTTGGAGGAGAATGATGAAATATGTTAGATTCACCATTTACAAACATAATATGCCAGTTTTAATGTGTTGTTGTGGGTTTGACTCAAAAACCCAAGATTAAGTTCTTATGAACTCTCGATGATTCCAAGAGAATAAAAATGATGTTTGATGGTTAAAAATGGGTCTAATAATGTTTATAAATACGTGTATATGTTGGGAAATAGTTCCCAACCGTTTGTAATAAATGAATATAAGTTTTAATGAGATTTTTAGCATTAAATCCGTAAGACAGAAAGTGCAGGTCTGCACTCGACTCGGTAGTGGTGAGCATGGGGCGGTTCGGTTCGGTTTTTGGCCTAACCGAACCCAAACCGAAAATTCCGGTTTTTCAAATGGAGAAACCGTTCGGTTTCGATTTTTCCTGGTTTTGGTTTTTCGGTTTTCCGGTTTGGAATATCGGTTTACACCTGTGGGTTTTTGGTTTTTTGTTTTTTGAAAACTGTTTGGATTTTGGGTTCAACCCCGAAAAATCTTTAAACACTTTTTTTACTAAAAATTGAGTTAATATTTACTAAATTTATTCTTTTCTTTACTAAACTTTAAACACTATTTGATAAATCTTTAAAAACTAATTTTTTACGTTTGGATAATTAATCGACTTATGTGTTAGTTTGATACATCTATTTGAGAAAATTTAATACTAAATATCAATTTAGTTGTTTTATACTTTAATTTATTAAATTTACTAACTTTGACTTTGAATTATTTTGTAATTTCATCATGTAGAGATATAATAATAATGTTTATACCAATTAAGTAGTATTCTAAACTTAATATATAATTAAAATAAGCATAATTATTAACAATGTCAATTAATTAGCATTTTAACATCATAAATATCAATTATATATATAATTAAAAAATGTTTCCTTTAATATAGAATTAGAACATAACATTAAATATGAGTGAAAGTAGAAATAACTCAATATGTATATAAAATATTTATAAAAATTAATTTAATTTTAAAACTGGTTCGGTTTGGTTTTCAGAGGGAATCCAAAACCAAACCATTTACTCCAGTTTTTTCGGTTTCGGATTCCCGGTTTCCCGATTTTTTGGGTTTCCGGTTTGGTTTTTGCTCACCTCTACGACTCGTCGAGTCAGCCTTGGAAAATGGAGGAAAATTTTCTATGTATGTATTTCAGATGACTTGGAGATCCGAATTTCGGATTAGAATATCCGAACTTCGGATGTGAAGATCCGAATTTCGGATGGACATTGACCGAACTTCGGGCCATCTTATTTCGGGTGGATCGACTCGGCGGTGGCTGATAAGAATATAATATTATGTGTTTTAATATCCTTTTAGACTCGTTTAAGCACCAATGCTTCGTAACTTTGTTATTATTACTCCAGAATTATGTTTCAGGGTCAAGAAGTCAAATGGAAGCAACTCGAGAAAATTCAGCGCGATCCGAGCCGGAGGGGGCGTAGGCCTGCGCCACCCTACACTGCAAAACAGAGAATATCAGAGTTAGAGAGACCTTCCAGCATAGCCCAGGCCGTACTCCCAGCGCAAGGGGGGCAGAGGCCTACGCCCAGGCCTACGCTGGTGCGGTGCAAAATGACAGCAGACGCGTTTTTGACACATAAACCCTAAAATCTCACCTCATCTATAAATAGAGGTCGATGGTGAACGTTTTAGAGAGTCCCAAAGGTGTTGAAAGAAGTGGCGAAGCGTTGCCGGAGTGAATTCACGATTCTTGTCAGGATCTAAACTTGACTACCTAAGATTAACTGATTTGAATTGATCAGAGTATAAACCAATAATCTTGTGTTGAATCAAAGTCTAATTTAGAAGTTTGCGGAATAAAATTTAATTATTTTGATAAAAGCTTTCAGAATCAATAACAAATAAACACAAGTAATAATCAAAACTGCTTGTATTGCTAAATCAGAATGATTACAATCACCTCTAATCTGTTTGATTAGACGAAGAACACAATTGTTCTTAGGGTTTTACAACCTTAGAGGCTTATGAAAACTTAAACTAAAAGAAATTACAAACTTGAATACGCAGAAACTTCTGATACAATAGAAAAACCTATTCTATGTATTTAGAATGCTTTCTGATTTGTTTCCTTGAAGGACTCTGACTTCTCTGATAGTAGATATGCTGAAATCTTCGTGTATATATCTTTTCCTGAATATCAGCACTTTCTGTTTATGAAACCGTTGAGCAGCTTGAATCTCTTAGCAGTTTGAGCAGGGCAGCTTGAGTGAAATTACTCTGGCAGCATGAACTTTTACACTAGCAGCTTGAGATTCTTCAACTAACAGCATGAACTTTGTACTTACATAGAAATTCTACTAACAGTATGAGAAGTCTAACTAACAGTTTGAACTACTTAGAATATTTCCCAACAATCTCCCCCTAACTTAAATTCTTTACACAAGACTTTAAGTTCTATACAAATAAGGAAATAAAATAAGTAAACTATTATTTACAAACCAAGGCTTTCAAAAACTTACAACTGTGCAAGTTTCTGATTGACAGTCTTCAAAAATTCTCTCGTCAAATCTTCTCTATCACAGTATATTCTTACTGACCTCATTTGAAGTAACATAGCCTTTGGAAGATCAAAGAATTCAAAATTTAAGAATATGCAGGATTCATTTGCAAACCTGATTCTGTAAGTCTTTGATTTTACAAACAGATCAACTTGTACAACTTTCATCTCCTTGGCATCTTCTATATCCTTTCTTATTGACTCTGGATCAAAAATGCTCTGTAGATCTTTAATAGCTTGCTTTACTTGTGGGAGGGAATATCTGACTTGAGTGGCAGTCCCAACTTGATACATTCTTGTAAGCTCATCTCTTGTCATCCCTTGAGCCATATGCATTATGCTTTTATACTCTTCCTCAAGACCAGTTTCTCTTCTTACTACAAAATGATATCTTAAGTCAATGTTATCCATTGACTTAGCATACCAGTAAGTAATGAGAGGTTTGGAGAAATCATGCTGGTCAAGGGACTTCTCTATCTCCATTACTTGTTGCAGCTGATGCTCAAAAAGCACCTTTTTGACCTGATCAAGCTTTGCTTGTGAGATTGGCTCTGGTTGAGGAATAGGAGCAACAACTTGAACAAAAGGAGCACGATCACTGGCAGCAGCTTGAACTGAATCTTTTGAACTTTGGACTTCTTGGGAGACATTGGCTACCTTGCGCTTTTCCATTTCCTTATCATGGATATCTTGCAGCCTTTCTGTGCTCATAGACTGAGCCATCTTCTTTGGAATACCAGCTGCAAAGGCAAAATTTATCAGAAATCTTCTATGCTCAGCCTTTGAATGCCCTGTTGGCATCTTTCTTTTTCTTTCACCTTGCTTGACCACAAACCCTCTTAGGTAGTCTCCTAAGGTCTCATCATCTTGCATTTGGGCATGGGTTTGCTGGTCTAAAGCTTTATCTTGTTCTTCTGCTAACTTTCTGGCAATCTCAGCATCAAAGGCAATCTGGGCTTCTTTGGTAGAAAATTTGTGCTTTGGAGACTCTATCAGAATGCCTTTGCCCTTATCTTTTGTAGCAGAAGTTGTAGCTTGGACTGAACTGATGGGAGCTTGAATACCTTCTCTTATAACAACTCCAGTTGCTTTTGATGGAGCAGCTTGAGTTTCTAGGCTAACAGCTTGAGCAGCAGTTGGGACTGTTAGCCTAGATTCTTGAACTGTTGGAGCTGCTTGGACTGATTCTGTTGGAGCTGCTTGGACTGCTTTAGGGATCTCCTGATTCTCCCCCTTTTTGGAAGCATTGGTTTGGTCAGGAGGACCTACAACCTTTGCCACTTGGGTTTGAATCATACGCTCTAATTGAATGATCTTATTCCCACAGAGGGTAAACCCTTTATGGAGATAATCCATTCTTTGATTTTGAGCCGCCTCTGCTTGCCTGAGAGCAATTATTTGTGCCCCCTGTGCAGCAATGATGGACTGATGATATTCCAACATTGCTACAACATGTTGCAGCTTAGGATCCGTTAATAGCATAAGTTGCAGACTAGCCTCAAGATCAGCAAACGAATGTGGCGCTTGTGATCTATCATGGGCATGAATACCAGAGGTAGAAACCTCTGGGCCCCTCTGTTCTTGGTACTGGGGACTTCCAGCTGGTGCTTGCATACCTACTGTTGCCATGGGTGTGGTCTTAGATATGTTGGCACTGTCATGTGCCTCTTGTGCAGAAGCAACAGTAGTGCCAGCCACAGAACCCATATGGACTATCTCTGGTGAGATGTCCACCTCCTGATTGAGGTTGGGAGTGTCCTCAATGGGTGCCCTTTGGATATTCTGTGCAGAAGTGTCCTCCTGCACAGGGTTATTTGGCGCTTATCTGAGGTCTGAGGAGGAAGGAGCTCCTGGACCTCTTTTCCTTTTATATAGTAGTAGTGGAGATGAGGGCTTAACAAAAGGAACTGAAGGCATTTGTGTATCATGAGGAGTGGGTTGGGTTCCTGGGGGTGAAGCAGTAGTGTTAGGCTGAGCCTGCTAAGGACCCTCTCCTCTGTTTCTCGGAATGATGTTCATCATTGCAGAAGGCAATGGAACATCTACACTCAAAAAATTGGCACTTGGCTTTAAAAGCCTTTTAATAGAAGATAGTGAGTGCCTATGGGAAACATGTATCCTCTTATGAATATTAAAATTTGTGCAAGTTTTTGCAATTATCTCTGCTAAAAACTCTAGGATACATAAAAAATTTCCCATACTTTAGGGAATGATGCCTTAACATCCCCTGAAAAATCATATTTGAAAAATTGAACTGTTGGCCTGTGGAAAAGCACACCAAGGCAGTGGCAATGTTTGATGAAAATTCGGACCAACCAGTTCTTTTAGGGCTAATACACTGCTGAATAATGTGCACAAGATATTTCCATTTAGGAGAAAAATGTGCTTTAAAGAAAGTAAAAGAATCAGCAGGACCCCTATACACAATATTATAAAGACCAGTATGTAACTCATTAAGGGATAGGTCTGTTATACCTGAGGCATCGTGAAGATGCAGATGTTGTCGAATGGATTCCTCAGTTACTGTGATGGTAGTGCCATCGATTTTGGATACCAGAGAAGGGACTCCATTGATGGTTTTTACAGAAGCACGGTTCCAGAACTGCTCAATATGTGAGATGTATATTGTGGGATTGATATTGAGGGCATGATTGATATGGGAACTTCGAAGGAATTCCATTATGTCATGGAACGGTTCAAGATCAGCGTGTTTGAGAGAGTAGGGAAGACAGTTATGTTTTTTGACGAACTCCATTGAAGATCAATCGGAGATTTTTAGGGTTTCAGTGATGTGCGTGGGAATTGTTTCAGAGAATCAAGAAGGGTTCAAGAAGATATTTTGCAACTGGTAGTTACAATAGAACGAAACTGGAACCTTTAAAGGTTTTGAAAATATCTAAACCCACGCACACACTTATGGAAATGACCATATTACCCTGCACACTTTGACAGATCAAGTGAAACAACTAACAGTCCGAGAAAATGAACTAGCAGCTTGAGAAAATACTCAAGCTGTTAGTTAAAAAATTAGGCGACTGGTAATGACACAGTGACTCCCCCTTAATCAAGCATATGTACACAGAAAAGCAAATTAATCCATGCTAACCATACCAATATTTGATACTAGGAAGGTGAATCTTCCTACATCAAATGGTTTTGTAAATAGATCAGCTAACTGATCATCAGTGTGAATTTTGGTAACTTGGATTAATTTCTTCTCATTGCAATCCCTTATGAAATGAAATCTAATTTCTATATGCTTGGTTTTGGGAAATTTCACTGGATTTTGTACAATGCTAATTGCACTTGAATTGTCAATATAAATGGGAGTGGATAGGAAATTCATACCATAGTCTCTCAGTTGATTTTAAATCCACATTACTTGGGAGCAGCTGTTGGTACACCCTGTGTGACGATAGCAGTCTAAGCGATCTATCATTTTGGTTTAAGTAATATTCAAGGTATTGGGAATTAACTAGTGTTGGATATATATGTTTATGTATGTTTGTCAGTTATTGAATGTGTGTTTGAACTTGTTGTAATGTATTACAAGAAGTTCAAACATAAAGTTCAAAGATTAATTCAAGCATAATTTAATAACATAAGTTTCAACACTTAGTTGTTTATGTGAAATGCTAGATTCGAATTATATAAGGCTTGGCATTCGAATCTGTGATAGATTCGAATGTAGCCCTAGATTCGAATGAGACCAGATTCGAGAGTGTCATTGTGGACAAACTCGAATGGGCCTTGGGCCAGATTCGAGTTTGGCCCATAACAGACTCGAATCAGGGTCTATAATTAGGGATAGACTCGAGATATTATCAGACTTTTTGCAGAATTCGTGAGGGATTGAGCATAAAGCGATCTCGAGTTTATCATCAGTGTTAGTGCCGTTTCGGAGAGAATCAGTTCGTAGGATCGTTCTTGTGTCGTTCGTTCAGCCTCTGATAGTCTCCGTGTTTCCGATTGAGAGTTGTTTCCGTCTACCCGTTAACGAGGATTCCGCACTCGTTGACAGCTCCGCGTCTAGATAGATCTCGTAGTGGTAGACCTTACAAGTGGTATCAGAGCCTACGGAGTGTTCTTGGTGTTCTTCGTGTTCATCTAGATACATTCTAGGTTTCTTGACGCTAGTTGGACGGTTTTTCTCTCAAAATCGTGTTTTCAAGCTTAGCAAATTCTTATTCGGAAAATACTTTGTGGTTTTTCACGTTTTTGATCGAAACCATTATTTTTCGTTCGAAAAATATTGGTTTAATCTGCAAAACGTAAAGAAATCAAAGTATTAGCCGTTTTTCGAGTTTGCGGCGCTCGAATCTAATAGGGGTAATTAGGGTTACACTTAGTCTCGAGTCTAACCAAATTCCGCTCCTTTCGAGTCTAATACAGAGGGTTTCGAATCTTTTCGAGTTTGTGCTACATTCGAATAGGATCTCGAGTCTACTTAGATTCGAGTTTAGTTTAGTTTCGAATACTGTTTCGAATCTGCTGTAGTTTCGAGTTTGTCTGACTTTCGAATCTGTGGACTTTTCGAATCTGACATAATTTCGAGTTTAATTGAATTATAACACTTAATCGAATTTAATCCCAAATAAATTGGAATCTGATTACATTCGAATCTACCTAGATTCGAAAGAATTAATTCACATTAGTTTCGAATTAAATTAATTAAGGTAAATTCAATTACTTTCGAAAAGATGTCAAACCTTCAAAAATTCCTTGAAATGGACCACGAGGTCGGGAAGGCAAACGCTCCGCCTAAGCTGATGAAAGTCGAAGATTATTACTGGTGGAAAGATCGGTTTACCGATTTCGTGCGTTTTAATGACATGCGCATGTGGGTGTGTATCGACGAAGGATATATTCCACCAGTGTCAGAAGTTGAAGGCCGTCAGAAAGTCTTGTCATACCAAATGATGAAGGAGGATGATAAGAAATTGTATGAAGCCGAAAACAAAGCTTTCTCACTGATCCGAATGGCTTTGCCTCAGGATATACTGCACACATTTAGGACTCAAAAGACGTCAAAGGAACTTTGGGAGTCTCTAGAGAAGAGGTGTGAGGGTAATCCTAGGGTTCGTAGAAAGCGTACAGAGCTGTTAAAACAACAGTTTGCAATTTTCAAGGCGTTAAAGGATGAACAGCTGGATGATATCATCACCCGGTTCTATCATCTGTTGACAGAACTTGAAAGTCACGGGCTTGAGTTTACTGACACCGACAAGAACAACAAGCTTCTTGATGCCTTACCAGCCAAATGGGCTATGTATGTGGCAATGATCAAGCTGAACGAGGACAAGTATTATACTCAATCTCTGGATGACATTGTGGGAACGTTGCGGGCATATCACTTCGAGTTACTGAAGGCCGAAACCGATTACGAACAAGTCCAGAATCCAGCAATGTATTTTGGAAAGACAACAAAACCTTCAGCGGCAGCCGAACCGAAGACTGCTACAGCGTTTTTCACTGGAGAGACGTCGTCACCAGCAGAGTCTGATGACACATTGAATCGCGCGTTCTTAGGATTAGGAAGATCGGAAGAACCGCAGCCTCAAGTACAACAGGCATCGACATCTCAGAGCTATTCGAAGATGCCCATGAGCGCAAAATCTGCGGAAGAACATTTGAATCTGCGGAAGAACATTTGAATCTGCTTGCTTCTTTTGTGGCCGCGTACGGGAATTGTGTTCAAGGGAAGATTAACGATCCTGCTCTCTGGGATGAGGACTACGATCAGGTCGATCCTGATGATCTTGAGGAAATGGATCTTAAATGGCAACTGGCCATGGTAACCCAACGGGTTAAGAGATTCATTAAACGAACTGGGAGGAATTTGACGATGAACAACAAGGGGATAGGATTTGATAAGTCCAAAGTAAAATGCTACAACTGTCAAGGACTGGGACACTTCGCCAGGGAGTGTCAGAGACCAAAGGTGGAGACATACCAAGGGCAGAGTCAGCATCAGGGACAGTTCCAAAATCAGTCCCAACAACGATACCTTCCAAGTTCATCATCTGGTCAAGCCAACCTAGCGGGTCTACTATCCAATGTCACTTCAGACAGACAGCTAGATGGTACCTATCACTGGAGTTCACATCCTGAGTCGAATGCTAGAGCCTTCATGGCTGAAGTCACGGAAACTGGGTGTGATGGGGACGAGCAGACCACACGGGACAGCAGTCCGATGTGGGTAGAGAAGGCGAATGATCAGACAGCACTGGAGTTTGCTGCTCAGATGGCCAACGTGGAATCTGATAACTCAAAGGTTAGTCTGACTTACTCTCTTTTTCGTGAATTATGTGCGTTGTGTGTTAATTCTAACGATAGGTTAAATCTAGTCTTAGAATCACATAAAACCATAACTGCTCAAAATGAGAATTTAAAAATTGAAAACGCTAGCCTAAACGATATCAAGCAAGATCTTAAAGAAAAGCTTAAGGCTGATGCTCAAGACGTAATAGTTCTAAAAGACAAACTGAGTGAGCAGTGTGTTAGGATAGAGCTAATGTATGAGCACGTAGAAGCCTTGACCAAAAGTCTTAAGGGCAAAGACATAGAGCTAGCTGAAACAAAGGTAAAGGTAGCCGAGGCGAATAGCAAGTTGGAAAAGTTTAGGAATTCAAGCCTAAACCTAGGGAAAGTTTTAGACGCCCAACGACAGTCTAAGAAGCCCGTAGGTCTAGGATTTCACGAAATTCCTCCACCTTTCAATGCAAACTATGTGCCTCAGCCTCAGGAGAAAACTGATAAATCAGTAGACGTAGAGGACCTACCTACACCGACACCAGAGCCTATAGTAGAAAATACACCTAAGGTGGCTGACACAACCGTCAAGGTTAAGAAAGTCAAATTTGTGTCTTCCTCCAGTGAAACACCTGCAGGAAAACAGAAAATTGCTTGGGCTGATCAGGACGATGAGCCAGTCGCCATAGATGTACAAAAGGAAATAGACACTAGTGAGACACCTAGATCTAAGGGAACACACAAAAAGTCCATAGATAAGATGTCTTGCTTCAGATGTCACGAGAAGGGGCATGTTGCTTCTCACTGTCCGCTTAGGAAAGCCGATGTTACACCTAAGACAGTGACTCCAACACCTGTTAAGCCCTCAACCAGTGTGGCAAGCACCAGTAGTTCTCAAAGTACCGAGAAAGCTGTGCAGGCCGCACCCAAACAAGTTGTGAAAAACACACCGGTTAAGGTTGGACCAAAGGAAGTGATTAGGACGAATTCACCGAATCGTGTCATTAATCAATCTAGGTCAACACCACAACAAGTCTATAGGAGCACAACACCTAGCAGGTCACACACTCCAGTTAGGTCTCATACTCCAGTTAGACAGTACGCACCGGTAAGAGCTCAAGTATCACAGTCTGAAACAAATGCCTACTCCAAGGCAAAGAGTGAACTTAAATCACTCGGCACCACAACAGACTCCAGTTCAAAGACCCAAGTCACCTGAAAAGAGAGATGGGTATTTGAAAGAGTTCAAGTATGTGGACGAGAATGGTATAACCAAGTCAGTTATGGCTTGGGTTGCCCGTGATAACTAACCTATTTTCTTTCATGTGCAGGAGATTACCACAGGTCCAAACAACAAGTGGTTCGTCGACAGTGGATGCTCCAGGCACATGACAGGGGAACGAGGTCTACTTACAGACTTCAAGGGTGGGAATCGAGGATTCGTATCATTCGCGGGTAACAAAGGTGGAAATATCACGGGTACCGGAGTGGTCACTAATGGGACAATCAAGTTGGACCAAGTTTATCACGTTGATAAACTGGTTCACAATCTCATTAGTGTATCTCAAATCTGTGATAAGAAGAACTCGGTGTTATTTACTGACACTGAGGCGTTAGTGCTAAAGCCGGGATTCAAGATTCCTGTAGAATGGGTATTGATGCGGGCGCCAAGGAAGAATGACTTGTACATGCTGGATATGAACAAGCCGGAGACTTCGATGGGGCCAATTTGTTTATTATCCAAAGCTTCGGAGACGGAATCCGTACTGTGGCACAGACGCATGGCTCACCTGCACCTAAGAAAAATGAACTACATAACGAAGAATGGACTGGTGCAGGGTGTGCCTATGAAGAGCTTTCAGTTCGAGGACAAGTGTCTACCGTGCATGAAGGGAAAACAACATAAAAAGACACACAAGTCCAAGAAGCAGAATTCCGTAACCTCAACATTCGATTTGTTGCATATGGACCTTTTCGGACCTATCAACAAAAGGAGTATCGGAGGTAGTTGGTTTTGTTTAGTTATCACTGACGATTACTCACGTTTTTCTTGGGTTTTCTTTTTAGGTACAAAGGACGAGACGGCTTCCAAGCTTATCGGGTTCTTAGACCAAGTGGAGAACTCCTACGGAACAAGGGTTAAACGAATACGTAGTGATAATGGGACTGAATTCAAAAACACTGTAATTGGTGTATATTGCCTATCAAAGGGCATAGTGCATCAATTCAGTGCACCATATGAACCTCAACAGAATGGGGTGGCCGAACGTAAAAATAGAACATTGATTGAGGCTGCAAGGACTATGCTTTCGGATTCAAAGCTTCCTACCATGTTTTGGGGGGAGGCAGTGAATACCGCGTGCCATATTTTAAACCGAGTCCTTACAGTCAAATCTTTGAACAAAACATGTTATGAAATTTTGAATAAACGGCCACCTAATTTAACTGGATTCGAACCGTTTGGGGTACCATGCACTCTTTTACGAACAAAACATCAACCGAAGTTTGGTGAAAAGGCTGACGAAGGATACTTCCTAGGTTATGTGCCGAACTCACCAAACAAACGGGTTTTTAACAAAACAAATGGTACTGTGGAGATTGTGTATAATATTGAAGTCACAAGTTATACACATGAACCCCAAACTGGTCCGGAATGGATATTTGACTATGATAAGTTATTTGAGTCATTTAACATTCCTTTGGATGATAATGCAGGTACAATCGAAAAAGACATGGCGACGTTGCATCTGAATGACGATGGCCATATCTTTCCGAGGACTACGTTTGAATCCACATCTGAGCCTACTGCGACTGTAGATAGATCTCCAGAAGTCGATGTTCCTGAAGCACCTACCACTGAGAATCAGACTCAAGCATCAAGTTCCAACTCTGAGGAAAACGTCCATGAGGAGGAAAATGTAGAAGCTGAGCCTGTTCCCCCATTAGGTGAAATAGGATCTAACTTAGGAGATAATCTAAGGGTTGATGAGATAGAGACCTCTAGGATTAACAAGAACCATCCATTAGAAAGCATCATAGGAAATCCTAACGAGGGTGTGAGGACTAGGAGTAGTGTAAATAACAACACAGTGTTGTTGTCGATGATAAACGACTCCGAGGCATATCACACATGTCTCTATTCATGTTTCATATCGCAAGTAGAGCCTAAGAATGTGCAAATGGCACTTAAGGATAACTCCTGTGTTGAAGCGATGCAGGAAGAAATTTCGCAATTTAGGAAACTAGAAGTGTGGGAGTTAGTTCCATTACCTCGAGGGGAAGTTGCCATAGGAACCAAATGGGTTTTTAAGTGCAAAAGAGACGATCGGGGTATAGTCACGCGCAACAAGGCTAGATTAGTTGTAAAGGGTTTCAACCAAGAGGAGGGAATCGATTACAACGAGGTATTTGCACCAGTAGCAAGGCTGGAGGCCATTAGGTTGTTTCTAGCTTTTGCCTCCTTCAAGGGCTTTAAGATATATCAATTAGACGTTAAGAGTGCTTTCCTGTATGGGAAAGTGAAGGAGTTGGTGTATGTAGAAAAACCGCCCGGATTTACAGATCCAAAATATCCTGATAGAGTATATCGTTTAGATAAGGCTCTATACGGATTGCATCAGGCACCTAGGGCGTGGTATGAGACTCTATCCAACCATCTGTTAGAGAACGGCTTTGAAAGGGGTAGGATAGATAGTACTCTCTTTGTTAAGAGGAAGGGAGAACACTTTATCTTGGTACAAGTGTACGTCGATGATATCATCTTTGGATCATCAGACAAACAGATGTGCAAAGATTTCGAGAAGGTGATGAAGTCTAAGTTCGAGATGAGTGCTATGGGAGAGTTAAATTTCTTTTTAGGGTTACAAGTTGAGCAGAAGAAGGAAGGGATGTTTATCCATCAGACTAAGTATGTCTATGACATATTAGAACGTTTCGGGATGGAAGGAACAAAGTTGACTGCTCATTTCAGCACGCCGATTCAAGTGAATCATAATCTCGGACCTGATACTGAAAGTGATACCGATGTGGATCCGACTTTATATCGGGCCATGATCGGATCACTTATGTATTTAACTGCTTCAAGACCTGACATTATGTTTGCTGTGTGTATTTGTGCTAGGTTTCAATCGAATCCGAAGGAGATGCATATGAAAGCTGTGAAGCGGATTCTACGATACCTCAAGTCGAAACCGAAGCTGGGTCTTTGGTATCACGCGGAGGGAGATCTAGAGTTGGAGGCGTTCACGGATTCTGACTACGGAGGATGCAGCTTGACGCGCAAATCAACAACTGGAGGTTGTCAGTTCCTAGTGTAAGGTCTACCACTGACAGATCTATCTAGACGCGGACCCGTTAACGAGTGCGGAATCCTCGTTGACGGTCAGACGGACAACTCTCAACCAACGGAAACACGGAGACTATTAGACGCTGAACGAACGACACACGAACGATCCTACGTACTAATTCTCTCCGAAACGGGACTCACCTAGCTGATAAACTCGAGATCGCCTATTGCTTAATTCCTCACGAATTCTGCCAAAGGTCCTCTAATGATTCGAGTCTATCCCTAATTATAGGCCCTGATTCGAGTCTGTTGTGGGCCAACCTCGAATCTGGCCTAAGGCCTCATTCGAATCTGTCCATCTGACAGATTCGAATCTAACCTATTCGAATCTAAGGATACATTCAAATCTATCACAGATTCGAATGTCTTCCTTTACATATTCGAATCTAACCTATACACTTAAACACTTACGTGATGAAACTTATGTTTTAACTTATGCTTGACATACTCTTTGACTTTTATGTTTGAACTTCTTGTAATATGTACATCAAGTTCAAACACACAATCAATAACAGACAAACACATATTAAACATATATATCAATAACACTTGTTAATATTCAGAATATTACTTAAATCATAACGCAGATCGTTTAGACTGCTATCGTCACACAGGGTGTACCAACAGACTCCCCCTTGACGATAGCTTCTAATTATTTACATTACATCAAATTTAAGTACTAGAGCTATAGACGCTACTACCTGCATATAACCCTGCATCTATACAAACTTTAACCACCTTTTGGAACTTCCTGGCTTCAGATCTCCATGGTTCAGTGAAGAATATAGGCTGATCGTGAAGCTTCTTCAGGTCGTCCTTAGATAGGTTTATCAAATGCAGTGGGTCGTATACCTTCAAAATTACCTGCTCGTCTTGATCCTCCATTATAGCTTCAGCAGTATCAATCTCCAGGTACCACCACTTCATGTTGCTCAAAACATTTTGTGGCATTGGCTTTATTGGCACTCTTTTCAAGCATTTGACTGGCTTATAGATCATTCTAGCCCAAGGTCTTCCAGTATGAGGATCTATTCTTGATCCATCCTCGACCCTCTTGCCTGATCTCGGCTTAAGCCTCTCAAATTTGCCTGATCGCCCTTCTTTCCTTATAATTCTTTCAATAACGCTCGCGTAGGGATCATTTCCAATGTTGATCAGCTCCTTCCAGGCTAACTCTTTAACTTCAATCTTGGGCAAAGAATTAAACGCTTTCAATGTCCGCCTCAAGTATTGAAGTCCATCCCTTCTCTTCAAAATAAACAGCTGCAGTTCTCTCTCAAAGAACCAGCTAATAATCCCTCCTGAGAAGTTTCCGGCACTTGGAATTCTCATCGTCTTCTTCATCTTCAGCTGATCCTTCTTTTCTTCCTTCTTGAACCAAAGATTTAACAGATCAGCTCTAGATGGCTCTTTTTCAGCTTCCTCAAGTTCTTTATCCTCGACTGAGGCTACCTTGATGTAATCAATATCAATCACATTATGATTTGAGCTCTCATAAAATTCAGTGACTGGTTGTGAATTGATTATTACTTCGTTAACGTTATCGTCCTCGTCCTCTATCACTTCATCATCTGATTTCCAGTCAGCGACATCATCTGGAATAAATTCCCCTTCCTCCAACTCTTCCATTTCATCTTCAAAATCAAACTCCATCAGCTCTTCTTCAATATCTTTTAGCGCATCGATCATGTCGCTATCTAAATTCCTTGAAGAACTAGCTTCTCCTCTTTCACCTTCTGCTTGACTTGGCTCCCCCTGAGATTGAGCAGCCTGAGCAGTAGAAAAATCTACTGGCTCATCCTGTCTTTGAGAGCTGGGATCATTGCCTTGGTTATCATCTTCATCATCGTCCCTCCGCCTCTGTACTTCTTGATCTCGACACGACGTCTCCCCCTGAGCCTGAAGGTTTTTCATTAACTGCTCAATGAGGGAGCGCATCGATCTTAACTCGGCGGCCTGGTCACAGATGAATGTTTTTAGCTCAATATTCTCCTCTTGGATTGTTTCAACTGTCTTCTTCAATTTAGCATTTTCTTTATCTAAATTTGCATTATGTGCCTGAATTTCACCTATTGCCTTTGTTAGGCTCAGGATTTGGACATGTTGGAAATCCACTCGAGATTTGAGTTGAAGAAACCGCTGATTTTCAGCATAGGCGGTAGATGTGGATGGAATGGACTGAATGGGAGAAGGGTTGAATGATGGTGGAATATATGGCTCATGAGGTTGAGATGGTGGTGATGGTGGAGCTGTGGTTTGAGGTTGGGTTTGGGGAACGTCTGATTGACTGGCGGATGCAGAGGAAGACCCTTGCATGAACCGATGACGTTTGGCCCTTTGCCTCGTCATTAGTGGAGCATCATCTTCTTCTTCAAAATCCGAATCTTCAGATTCCCTGGCCTCTCGCCTTCTCGAACCACCTTCATTGATGATCAAACGTGAACCGTAAGTTCCAATTTGAACAGATTCTGGAGCTTCAACTTCAATCTCCTCCATCTCTTCTGATTCTGTAGCAGATGATGACTCATCATTGCCAGTCTGCTCTGGCACATATTCGTCAACATCTCTGAAGACATCTTCTTCTCCCTCTGGAGGCTCAAGCAATTCTCCCACTAACGCAGCAGCTATATCCTCATTTGCATGTGGACCCGCCTCCCAGATTTCGTTTAACGTTTGACACAATTGATCAGCTTCATTTGGGACAGTTGACGGCCCTGCTTCCTGCATTTCTGGTTGCTCACTCGAAGAAGGCCTAGACGCCTGAGACTGACTTGCAGTATCTCTTTGTCTTCGCCTTGGATCACGGGGACGAACACGAGTCTGATGCGGTTGCTGATGCGGTTGCTGTTGCTGTTGCTGTTGCTGTTGAACTTCTATTTCACATGCCCAGTTGGCATTATCAGGTGCCACAAAGTTCCTGTCTAAGATAGCTCCAAACAACGGACGAGCAGTAGGAACAGCCAATCTTCCTCGGTGTGAGGAACAATCAGCAAATATGCGTTTTTCCATTACATTTACGCTCAAAGAATCATTCGATTGTGGCAGACTTGGCAAAAAGTGCCTTATCAACATCATCACGAACCTCGGATACAAAAGGAACCTTTCTCTCTCAGGAGCCGTGATTTGATGAATAAATTCTGAGAAAATCAGCTGCGAGAAACTAAACTTCTTATTGTACACCATCGCGATCATTGCTGATTGGATTTTTGATACAATGTAATCAAATCCAGCTTTCTTCGGTGCAAAACAGACCATGAAGACATGGACCAAGAAACGCCATTGCCCAATCAGGCCACTCTTCATGTAAGACGACTTTGTTACATCCAGACTGTAACCCATTCGTTGAAAAGCCGCTTGCCTAATACTTAGTGGAAAGTCAATAGGCCCAGACTCCTCTTCCTCAGATCCTAGCTGCAACACTTGACGCAGCATATCGGCAGAGAATACCAACGGTTGCCCTGCGATCCTTGTTCTCAGCACTGTCGGGGTGACAGAGCAGTCAACTTGTAAATGATCATAGAATTGCCGCACATATGAGATTACAATCGGAATGTTCTGAAACAAAGCGTAGCTAATTCTGGATTCAGCTAAGAAGTCCAACACTTCACGAAAACCCTGCGCCTCAGGGATATGATTATCTGGATTAAGAACCATGTTATGTTTAGGGACGAAAGCACGAGCTGCCATATCTGCACAGTAAGATAAAATGTTAGAGTCATTAAAAATCAATTAACTTGTTTAAATTTAAATTTGCTTTATTTTGTACTTTGTTAAATACAAAATCTAACACAATTAAATTTCCACAAGTTTAATAAAATTTAAATTAAACAAATTAAACAAAGTACAGATTCGAAGTCTCTCTTTTCGAGTCTAATGGACAGATTCGAGTATACCCTATTCGAGTCTGATGGACAGATTCGAATATCTGGTCATCTCGAATCTATTGATAGATTCGAGAAACCCATGATCAGAATCGAATGTCCATTATCAGATTCGAAGTCCCGTCGGCCTTTATTTCAACAAAAACCCACAATTTTAACCATTTTGAACGTAGCAAATCACATACATTAGTTCAACTAGGTTCTAATGATAGATTTATGCTTTTAATTTGATCTTTTATTAGTCCAAACTTGGTAATTTTGCAAAAACCCTATTTTGACCTATAAAACATCAAAATGTGATGTTTAAGCCCAAATTTGTGTATTAAACCACCAAAATCTTGTACAATCATGTTGCTTATACCTAGATTTGAAAGTAGAATCGACCACAAAAGCTTTAGAATCGACGAAATGTCGTTTAGTGGAAATACGATAGACTCGAGATTAGATTCGAGATCGCCAGAACAGATTCGAGAAATCAGATTCGACAACTGTAAAGTAATAAATGACTTCACTATTGACCTATATATACTAACTACCTTCGAGTCTATGCAATTTCGAGTCTACTGACAGATTCGAAGTATCTCACATTCGAGTCTGTCTTAGATTCGAAATTTCCAACACTTAGAAAAATTTCGGAAAATTTTGAAATAATTTCAACTTTTTCCAACTATTTTCTACGGTATTGTGTAACCAGATAAACTATGCCAAATCTTTTACCCTAAGCTCAGATATTTCACGCATTGTATATTTTATTCAACTTTGAATGCACCCTCAGTAACTTTTGACCTTTTACCTAAGTAAAAATTAAACTAAACTAAAATAAAATAAAATAAAATAAGCTAAGGTAAAAATAAAATTAAAATAAAATAAAATTTTGACTAAAAAATTTAATATAGACTTAAGTTATAAAAGTAAATTTACAAGCTAAGCTAAATACCAAACAACATATTTTTGGTGAGTATAGTCTAAGAAAGGTTCAATCAGATAGCGATGTCCGATACTAACTTTCAGTACTTAAACTTTCACACTTACGAATTTTTTTGAATTCCTTTGATTGTTTGTCGTGACATACCCACTTAGCCGATTGTTGGTATTTTACCCTGTTAAACACTCTACATTTCGGAATATCCCTTGGCCTTTTTATTTATCAGAAAATTATCTTACGTGACTCAGACATAGACATACTTTTATGATCAAGGCACACAGACAAAATTCTAACTTGTTGGTATTTGCAAACTTTCTTTAAAAGACAAACATCGGACACAGGTCTGTATTCTCATACAACAAAGTGTCTTAGTTCGACTTAAGGTTTAACTTTAAAGTTAGCAGATAGCGGTGACAGGTCTGTACTGACGTACAACAAAGCGACATGTCTGCTAACCCGAATCTAAACAGAGACAACAGGTCTGTACTTACGTACAACAGAGTTGCATGTTTTCGACTCTCATTTTTTCATGATATTTCTATTCTTTCCATTTTCAGACGTATTTGATGTTGCTATACATTCCCAGAAAGTTTGCATACCTCATTTAGACTCAATGTTTGTATGTCTTGTACATAAAAATTAAGACCGATTGGTCATACATCTAAGCTAGTGTCACGTTTGACTTTTTCTAGAATATTTTATTAGCCTTTAGATACCCTATATGTATTATGCCTACCAACACATCAAACTAAATAAAGTATAACACTTAGGATTTAGTTGCATTATGTGTGAAAGCCTAAGCACTTAGAGTCTGTAACGACGGTGCTAATTTTCGTCACTTTGAACCTATGTATCTAAGACTTAACTCCTTTTCTGATATTCTGTTTTTTTGTATTTTTGTAATTTTCTCTCTTTTTTTCTTTTGTTTTTCATAGCAAAACGCATTAAACTAGGCTAATCTACTAACTTACTAAAAATAGAAACTTACTAAAAATAAAAACTTTCCTAAATTAGAAACTTTCCTAAATTAGCAGACTACACTAAAAAGAAAGAAATATAACAACTATAAAAGGAAATAAAATACTACTAAGGTCAATTTACTCTGGGTTGCGCATTCCATTAAGTTGAATTAAATACTCAAATCGTGACTTATCAAACGCTTTGGTAAATAAATCAGCATTATTATCTTCAGTTGCCACCTTTACCAGTTTGATCAAATTCTTTTCAGCACAATCACGAATAAAATGATGCCTTATGTCTATGTGCTTTGTTTTACTGTGTTTAACTGGATTATTTGTTATCGCAATAGTAGATTGATTGTCTATCCTAATTGGAGTTTGAGTATAAGCCAAACCGTAATCCCGCAATTGTTGTTGTATCCACAAAACCTGTGAACAGCAACTACCAGCAGCAACATACTCGGCCTCGCACGTTGACACGGCTACCGATGTTTGTTTCTTGCATTGCCAGGATACCAGTCTCCCTCCGAGGAACTGACAACCTCCAGTCGTTGATTTGCGCGTCAAGCTGCATCCTCCGTAGTCTGAATCCGTGAAGGCTTCCAACTCTAGATCTCCCTCCGTGTGATACCAAAGTCCCAGCTTCGGTTTCGACTTGAGGTATCGTAGAATCCGCTTCACAGCTTTCATATGCATCTCCTTCGGATTCGCTTGAAACCTAGCACAAATACACACAGCAAACATAATATCAGGTCTTGAAGCAGTTAAATACATAAGTGACCCAATCATGGCCCGATATAAAGTCGGATCCACATCGGTATCACCATCAGTACCCGGCCCGAGATTGTGATTCACTTGAATCGGCGTGCTGAAGTGGGCAGTCAACTTTGTTCCTTCCATCCCAAACCGTTCCAATATGTCATAGACATACTTGGTCTGATGGATAAACATGCCTTCCTTCTTCTGGTCAACTTGTAACCCCAAAAAGAAATTCAACTCCCCCATAGCACTCATCTCGAACTTAGACTTCATAACCTTCTCGAAATCTTTGCACATCTGTTCGTCTGATGATCCAAAAATGATATCATCTACGTACACTTGTACCAAGATAAAATGATCTCCCTTTCTCTTCACAAATAGAGTACTATCTATCCTACCCCTCTCAAAGCCATTTTCTAAAAGATGGTTGGATAGAGTCTCATACCATGCCCTAGGTGCCTGATGTAATCCATAAAGAGCCTTATCTAATCGATATACTCTATCAGGATATTTAGGATCTGTAAACCCGGGCGGTTGTTCTACATACACCAACTCCTTCACTTTCCCATACAGGAAAGCACTCTTAACGTCCAGTTGATATACTTTAAATCCCTTGAAGGAGGCAAAAGCTAAAAACAACCTAATTGCTTCTAACCTTGCTACAGGTGCAAACACTTCATTGTAATCGATTCCCTCCTCTTGGTTGAAACCCTTTACAACTAATCTTGCCTTGTTGCGCGTGACTATACCCCGATCGTCTCGCTTGCACTTAAAAACCCATTTGGTTCCTATTGCAATCTCCCCTCGAGGTAACGGAACTAACTCCCACACTTCTAGTTTCCTAAATTGTGACAGTTCTTCCTGCATCGCTTCAACCCAGGAGTTGTCCTTAAGTGCCATTTGCACATTTTTGGGCTCTACTTGCGATATGAAACACGAATATAGACATGTATGATATGCCTCGGAGTCGTTTATCATCGACAACAACACAGTGTTGTTATTTACACTACTCCGAGTCCTCACACCCTCGTTAGGATTTCCTATGATGCTATCTATAGGATGGTTCTTGTTAATCCTAGAGGTCTCTATTTCGTCTACCCTTAGATTATCTCCTAAGTTGGATTCTATTTCACCTAAAGGGGGAACAGGCTCAGCTTCCACATTTTCTTCCTCACGGACGTTTTCCTCAGAGGCAGAACTTGATGGTTGAGTCTGATTCTCAGTGTTAGGTGCCTCTTGATCAGCAACTTCTGGAGATCCATCTACAGTCGCAGTAGGCTCGGACGTAGATTCGAACGTGGTCCTCGGAAAAATATGGCCATCGTCATTTAGGTGCAACGTCGCCATGTCTTTTTCGATAGTACCTGCAGTTTCATCCAAAGGAATGTTAAATGACTCAAATAACTTATCATAGTCAAATATCCATTCCGGACCAGTTTGGGGTTCATGTGTATAACTTGTGACTTCAATATTATACACAATCTCCACAGTACCACTCCTTTTGTTAAAAACCCGTTTGTTTGGTGAGTTAGGCACATAACCTAGGAAGTATCCTTCGTCAGCCTTTTCACCAAACTTCGGTTGATGTTTTGTTCTTAAAAGTGTGCATGGTACTCCAAACGGTTCGAATCCAGTTAAGTTAGGTGGCCGTTTATTCAAAATTTCATAACATGTTTTGTTCAATGATTTGACTGTAAGGACTCTATTTAAAATATGGCACGCGGTATTCACTGCCTCCCCCCAAAACATGGTAGGAAGCTTTGAATCCGAAAGCATAGTCCTTGCAGCCTCAATCAATGTTCTGTTTTTACGTTCGGCCACCCCATTCTGTTGTGGTTCATATGGTGCACTGAATTGATGCACGATGCCCTTTGATAGGCAATATACACCAATTACAGAGTTTTTAAATTCAGTCCCATTATCACTACGTATATTTTTAACCCTTGTTCCGTAGGAATTCTCCACTTGGTCTAAGAACCCGATGAGCTTTGTAGCCGTCTCGTCCTTCGTACCTAAAAAGAAAACCCAAGAAAAACGTGAGTAATCGTCGGTGATAACTAAGCAAAACCAACTACCTCCAATACTCCTTTTGTTGATTGGGCCGAAAAGGTCCATATGCAACAAATCGAATGTCGAGGTTATGGAATTCAGCTTCTTGGACTTGTGTGTCTTTTTATGTTGCTTGCCCTTCATGCACGGTAGACACTTGTCTTCAAATTGAAAGCTCTTCAGAGGCACACCTTGCACCAAACCATTCTTTGTTATGTAGTTCATTTTCCTTAGGTGCAAGTGAGCCATGCGTCTGTGCCACAAAACCGATTCCGTCTCCGAAGCTTTTGATAGTAAGCAGATCGGACCCATCGAATTATCTGGCTTGTTCATATCGAGCATGTACAAGTCATTCTTCCTTGGAGCCCGCATCAATATCCAATCTTCAGGTATCTTGAATCCCGGCTTTAGCACTAACGCCTCAGTGTCAGTAAATAACACCGAGTTCTTCTTATCACAGATTTGAGATACACTAATGAGATTATGAACCAGTTTATCAACGTGATAAACTTGATCCAATGTAATCGTCCCATTAGTGACTTCTCCAGTTCCAGTGATATTTCCTCCTTTGTTGCCCGCGAATGATACAAATCCCCTATTACCCCCCTTGAAGTCTGTGAGAAGACTTCTTTCCCCCGTCATATGCCTGGAGCAACCACTGTCGACGAACCACTTGTTGTTTGGACCGGTAGTTATCTCCTGCACATGAAAGAAAAATAGGTTAGTTATCACGGGGAACCCAAGCCATGACTGACTTGGTAATACCATTCTCGTCCACATACTTGAACTCTTTCAAGTACCCATCTCGCCTTTCAGGTGACTTGGGCCTTTGAACTGAATTCTGTTGTGGTGCCGAGTGATTTAGATTCACTCTTTGCCTTTGAGTAGGCATTTGTTGTGGTGCTCTAGAATAAGTCTTATTATAATGCATTTCAGACTGTGATCCCTGAGCTTTTACCGGAACATATTGTCTAACAGGAGTATGTGACCTAACTGGAGTGTGTGACCTGCTAGGTGTTGTGCTCCTATAGACTTGTTGAGGTGCTGACCTAGATTGATTAATGACACGATTCGGTGAATTTGTCCTAACCACTTCTTTTGGTCCAACCTTAACCGGTGTTTGTTTCACAACAAGTTTTGGTGCGGCCTGCACAGTTTTCTCGGTACTCTGAGAACTACTCGTGCTCGCCACAGTTGGTGAGGGCTTAACAGGTGTTGGGTTCACTGTCTTAGGGGTAACATCAGCTTTCCTATTTGGACAGTGAGAAGCAACGTGCCCTTTCTCGTGACATCGAAAGCAAGACATCTTATCCATGGACTTTTTGGTTGGTCCCTTAGATCTAGGTGTCTCACTAGTGTCTATTACCTTTGGTACATCTACAGTGTCTGTCTCTTCGACCTGGTCAGCCCATGAAATTTTCTGTTTTCCTGCAGGTGTTTCACTGGAGGAAGACACAAATTTCACTTTTTTGACCTTGACCGTAGAGTCAGTCACCTTAGGTGTGTTTTCAACTTGAGGCTCAGGTGTAGGTTCAGGTAAGTCCTCTAAAGCTACTGACTTGTCAGTTTTCTCCTGAGGCTGAGGCACATAGTTATCATTGAAAGGTGGAGGAATTTCGTGAAAACCTAGACCTACAGGTTTCTTAGACTGTCTTTGGGCATCTAAGACTTTCCCTAGGTTTAGGCTCGAATTCCTAAACTTTTCCAGCTTGCTATTTGCCTCGGCTACCTTAACCTTGGTCTCGGCTAGCTCTATGTCCTTGTCTTTCAGACTTTTGGTCAAGGCCTCTACGTGCTCATACATAAGTTCTATCCTAACACACTGCTCACTCAGTTTGTCTTTTAGAACGATTACATCTTGAGCATCAGCCTTAAGCTTTTCTTTTAAATCTTGTTTTATGTCATTTAGGCTAGCATTTTCTATTTTTAAGTTTTCATTTTGAGCAGCTATGGTCTTATGTGAGTCTAAAACTAGATTTAACCTATCATTAGAACTAACACATAAAGCACATAAATCACGAAATAGAGAAACAGAAAGACTAACCTTAGAGTTATCAGATTCCACGTTGGCCATCTGAGCAGCAAACTCCAGCACGGTCTGATCATTCGCTTTCTCTACCCACATCGGACTGCTGTCCCTTGGGGTCTGCTCATCCTCTTCAACACCATTTTCCGTAACTTCAGCCATGAAAGCTCTAGCGTTGGACTCCGGATGTGAACTCCAGTCATAAGAACCATCTAGCTGTCTGTCAGAAGTGACATTGGATATCAGACCCGCTAGATTGGCCTGACTAGACGAAGAACTCGGAAGATATCGCTGTTGGGACTGACTTTGGTACTGTCCTTGATGCTGACTCTGCCCCTGGTAGGTTTCTACCTTCGGTCTTTGACATTCCCTCGCGAAATGTCCCAATCCCTGACAGTTGTAGCATTTGACCTTGGACTTATCAAATCCTATCCCCTTGTTATTCATCTGTAAATTTCTTCCAGTTCTCTTTATGAATCTCTTAACCCTCTGGGTTACCATGGCCAGTTGCCATTTAAGATCCATCTCCTCAAGATCATCAGGGTCGACCTGATCGTAGTCTTCATCCCAAAGAGCCGGATCATTAATCTTTCCGTGAACGCAATTTCCGTATGCGGCCACAAACGAAGCAAGCAGATTCAGATGTTCTTCCGCCGACTTTGCGCTCATTGGCATCTTAGAATAGCTCTGACTGGTCGATGCCTGTTGGACTTGAGGTTGCGGTTCTTCCGATCTTCCTAACCCTAAGAACGCGCGGTTTAGTGAGTCATCGGACTCTGGTGGTGATGACGTTTCTCCGGTGAAAAACGCTGTAGCACTCTTCTGATCAGCTGTCACTGATGATTTTGATGTCTTTCAAAAATACATAGCCGGATTTTGGACTTGCTCGTAATCAGTCTCAGCTTTTATCATTTCGAAGTGATATGCCCTCAACGTTCCCACGATGTCATCCAGCGATTGAGCATAGTATTTATCTTCATTCAGCTTAATCATAGCCACGTACATAGCCCATTTGGCCGGTAGGGCATCAAGAAGCTTATTGTTCTTGTCTGTGTCAGAATACTCAATACCATGACTTTCAAGCTCTGTTATCAGATGATAAAATCGTGTGATAATATCATCCAACTGTTCATCCTTAAGAGCCTTGAAAATTGCAAACTGTTGGGTCAACAGCTCTGTACGCTTTCTTCGTATCCGTGGATTACCCTCACACCGTTTCTGAAGAGACTCCCAAAGCTCTTTCGACGTCCTCTGAGTCCGAAATGTGTGCAAGATATCTTGAGGTAACGCCATTCGGATAATAGAGAAAGCCTTGTTTTCAGCTTCAAATAGTTTCTTGTCATCCTCTTTCATCATCTGGTATGACAGAACCTTTTGACGGCCTTCTACCTCAGATACTGGTGGAATGTACCCTTCATCAATGCACACCCACATGCGCATGTCGTTGAATCGTACAAAATCCGTGAACCTATCCTTCCACCAGTAGTAATCTTCAACTTTCATCAGCTTAGGTGGTGCATTGGCCTTCCCAACTTCGTGATCCATTTCGAGGAATTTCTGAAGGTTTGACATCCTTTCTGAAAGAATTTGAATTTTAACTTAATTAATTTAATTAGAAACTGATTTAAATTAACCTATTCGAATTTAGATAGATTCGAAACTAATTAATATTTAATCTTTTGAAATTAAATTCGATTAAGTCTTAAAAGTCAAGTATATTCGAAATAATGTCAGAATCGAGGAACTCCCTAGATTCGAAGTGATGACAGATTCGAAGGTCTCTATAGATTCGAAGACCCTTAGAATCGAAGGCACAATAGAATCGAAATTCAGCAGAATCGAAGCTCAGACTCGATACAGTAACAAACTCGAAACAAACTCGAAAGAATGTAGACTCGAGATCCAATTCGAATGTATTAACAGATTCGAAATACCACAGACTCGAAACTGTCTGAAATTGACTCGAAAGGAGCGTATTTTGGTTAGACTCGAAAATAAAATAAAACCCTAATTACCCCTATAGATTCGAGCGCCGCAAACTCGAAAAACGGCTAACACTTTGATTTTTTGACGTTTTACGGATTAAATCACTATTTTTCAAATGAAAAATAATGATTTCGACCAAAAACGTGAAAAACGACAAAGTGTTTCCCGAATATGAATTTGCTAAGCTCAAAAACACGTTTTTGAGAGAAAACCGTCCAACTAGCGTCAGGAAACCTAGAATGTTTCTGATGAACACGAAGAACACCACGAACACTCCGTAGTCTCTGATACCACTTGTAAGGTCTACCACTGACAGATCTATCTAGACGCGGACCCGTTAACGAGTGCGGAATCCTTGTTGACGGTCAGACGGACAACTCTCAACCAACGGAAACACGGAGACTATTAGACGCTGAACGAACGACAGACGAACGATCCTACGTACTAATTCTCTCCGAAATGGGACTCACCTAGCTGATAAACTCGAGATCGCCTATTGCTTAATTCCTCACGAATTCTGCCAAAGGTCTGCTAATCATTCGAGTCTATCCCTAATTATAGACCCTGATTCGAGTCTGTTGTGGGCCAACCTCGAATCTGGCCTAAGGCCTCATTCGAATCTGTCCATCTGACAGATTCGAATCTAACCTATTCGAATCTAAGGATACATTCAAACACTTAAGTGATGAAACTTATAATATTACCTTATGATTGATTTTATCTTTGAGTTTTATGTTTGAACTTCTTGTAATACATTACATCAAGTTCAAACATACAAACACTGATAAACATCAATCATATATAATATATATATATACCAAACATATGCAAAATCACAATGTAAGATAACTTAGACTGCTATCGTCACACGGGATGTACCAACATGAATACAGCAATTTAAAAACTACACACTCTTTTCTCAATGTTTGTATGTATTATCAACAATTTGTTAATTACAAACAAGCTTGAATGCGGAATAGTTCAAGCTGAGATGACAGATACAACAGTATGCTTACTAGTCTAAGACAGACTCGAACTAGTATACAATGAATACACTCACTAAGAAGCACTCACTGTGTTTACAAGACTTAAGGAACAGCTTAGGTAAAACAGCTTAGACACACAGATGCTGGTTTACAGAAGATTTGCATGCATGAAGATCACACTTGCACGTTCACTCTTGGTTTAAGCACTTAGCTTTCTTCACATGTCTTTCTGACCTTAGAAGCTTCCTTTTATACTCACTTAGAGAATCTCAGAGAAACATCTTCATTGGACAGAATGAAAAGGAAAAGTCTTGTTGAAAAGACAACATAACCTTTTCTGCACTTTTCTGAAAAGCAGACTTGTCTTCACATGTGCAGAACTTTTGTCTTTTTACTTTGTCAACTGTTGCATTGCCTTTAACTAATTTAGGAATGTCAACTTTGTGTCTTTCTTCCCTGTAAAGGCCTATTTTGATATAAGAAAAAGGTCTGTCACCCTTTTTCAAATATCCTTTTGTCTTCATGTTACAGAACAGCGTGGGCAGGCTGAGCAGTTCTGTTTTCCACTTTGTCTTCGACTTTGTAAACTGATCTTGTAGTCAAAAACAATACATGATGACTTGGAAACAAATTCCATAAAGTGTTTAGCCTGTTCACAAAGAACATGTTCTGTTCACAAAGAACAGAACACTTTAAAAATGCCCAAGCTGCTCAACAGTGTAGAGCAACGTAGACAGTTTTGTAACAACCTAGCTTTTGACTTAACTTTATTTTCTGCTTTTGATTTAATAATGTAATTTTATAACATTATTTGTATTGTAATTTTAATTAAGTAATGAAAATATTTAATTAAGATACATTAAGTTAGTGATGATAAAATGAAGATAAATCTGTATTGGAATGAAAATCAGATGTGGAGGGACCAAATGTGTCAATATCCGAAAGTTTAGAAATAAAAGACCATAAATCTTTTATTTCTTCATCTTCATCATCATCTTACAACCTCAAATTCTCTCTCACTCTCTCTCTAAAATCAGCTGGAAACTCAAAGAATCAGAAGAAGAATTCGTGAATTTAACAGAAGATTATCAAGAATCAGTAAAATTAAAGGTAATACAACTAAATTCTAAGTTTTTAGTTTGTATTTTTAAGAATTTAAAAGTACAAATTCGAATTTATAATCTGTAAAAATTATGTTATGTGTTTGAAAGGTTTGTTAGAAATCATGTAATAAAACCCATAAATGATTTAGAAACAGAAATCGTAGCTTAAATCATTCAAAATCATCAAAAATCTGAGTTTTTATACACTTTCATGTTCTTGAGAAAAATTCAACATTTTGAACTAATCTAGATGATTTAAAGTGTTTAAATATAGGGAAAACAGTGTAAAAACGTCCCAAAAATGATAATATAACGTTGGATTTAATTGCATGTTAGTATAATTGTCGATTGGTGAATTTTTGGTAAAACCCGTAAGTTGCGACTTGCATATCTGCAAGTGAACTCGGCGAGTTCATAGGGGAACTCGGCGAGTTCCCAAGAACAGCTTGAACATTCTTCAAAAATTCATAAGTATCGGATCCGAATTCGGTTGGGACCCGAATTCGGATGAAAACCGAAATTAGAATTGGACCGAAATTAAATTAGAACCGATCTCGGATGGACCCGAATTCGGATGGGTCAACATAATTCGGTTGTGTCCGAAATCCGGTTCTCTCTCCGAAGTTCGGATGTGAACTCGGCGAGTTCACCGAGCTTACTCGGCGAGTTCTCCAATTTTCTGTGCATTTCGGATCTGATCCTAATTCGGATGATCCTTAGATCCGAATCCGGATGAGGGTTGGTCCGAATTTGTATATATATATTTTAATATTCTATAAACACAAGAATCATTAATCCAAGATGGAAGAATAAAGAATTATCAGTCAGAATAAGATGAAAATAAGAATATAAAGACTTTAAAGCTAAAAGATTATGAAATTGACAATGATGTAATATTATTCTGGACAGGTTCAGATAAATTCTGAACAAAGAGTTAAAGAATTACAGAATTAAAGATTGAAAAGCCAAAGCCAGAGTTCAGAAAGATTAAAGATAAATCCTGGGATAACCCAGGTGGTGGATTATAAATCTGCTTGATAAAGACTACAGAAACTGTGAGTTATAGATATTCAGTTTTTCATGCTAGACTTCCGATTGAGATATATTGTTGATGACAGTTTATTTGACATTCATGAATGCTCAGCTGGATTGTGACATGTGCACACCATGGTTCGGTGATGCCCTGTGGATCATGATAGCTAATTTGACTTATCATTTCACATGACATTGTACTTATAGTTCATTTCATATGTTATTGCTATCATGACTTTGATCACTATGCTTTCTTTATTGATCGCATCATTTGACATATTGATTCAGCTTAGAATAATTAGCTTTATCGGTCTATTGTTCTAGACCTAGCTATGTCACCAGTTCTATTGAACTTGGTATTGATATTCCGATGTTCCCCCATGAAGACCGCTGGTAGCTAGCCCAGCATGAGTGGATAGCTTCCACTAAAAGCGTGAGCGTGGGCTGAACATCATCCGATTCCCTGAGTTCTATGTCTCAATCATTGAGTGGCTGTAGCGGCAGTCCAGACATATCACGCTTTGACCCATGATCCGCTTGATTAATGCATGTAACCTGAAAATCTATATTCTCACTAAGCCTTGCTTACCAGTTGTTGTTTAATATTTTACAGGAAAAGATAAAGGAAAGTCACCTGCAGGACCTAGTTCTTAGGTCTTACAAGATCAAGATTGAAGTATTCTATAGACCACTACTCAACAAACCCTTCGGTACTGATTGGCAGATGATAATTGTGGTGGTCTGGGTAGATGTAATTTGATTGTATGATGACATGTATTAGATTAGTCTGATACCCTTTATAAGTTTATTTTGAAAATTGTAATCTGAACTAAAATTGTATTAAAATTATCCTAATGTTTGTACTTGTAATCTGAAATTCCGCAACTTAAATTACTCTATCTTAGTTATGATTGATATCGTGTTGCATGATGTGGGACCTAGACTCTGAGGACTGCCCCGTAAGGGAAGGTCTTCACAAGTTTATGTCCAGCCTGTTCAGCAGACAGAGCAGCTTGGACAAACTGTCTTAGTTGCAACACATGCAACATATAGAACAGCTTTAGACTGATATTGCAAATCATTTTCAGGTTTCAATAAGGCATATAACAGGCCTTAAATTCAACCTTCAAATGCATCAACAGGTTTGATTATAAAATCTCCCCCTCAGATGTAGAACAGGTTTGACTGAGGCCTTTTTGTGCCTAACAACAACTCCAGTGACTTTTGAAGGAGCAGCTTGAGTTTCTAGGCTAACAGTTTGAGAAGCTGTTGGGACTGCTAGCCTAGAAACTGGGACTGTTGGTGCTACTTGGACTGTTGTTGTTGTTGGAGCTGCTTGGACTGATGTAGGAACCTCCTGATTCTCCCCCTTTTTGGAAGCATTGGTTTGGTCAGAAGGACCTACAACCTTTGCCCCTTGGGTTTGAATCAAACGCTCTAATTGAATGAGCTTATTTCCACAAAGGGTAAACCCCTTATGAAGATAATCCATCCTCTGATTTTGAGCCATTTCTGATTGCTTTAGGGCCATTATTTGTGCACCCTGTGCAGCAATGATGGACATTTGGTATTCCAACATAGCTACAACAGGTTTCAGCTTGGGATCCGTCAAAAGCATGAGTTGCAGACTAGTCTCAAGATCAGAAAACACATGTGGTGCTTGTGATCTATCACTGACATTAATACCAGAAGTAGAAACCTCTGGGCCCCTCTGTTCTTGGTTCTGGGGACTTCCAGCGTGTGTTTGCACACTTGCTGTTGCCATGGGCGTGGTCTTAGCTATGTTGGCACTGTCCTGTGCCTCTTGTGCAGAGACATCAGTAGTGCCAGCCACAGAACCCATATGAACCATCTCTGAAGAGATGTTCACCTCCTGAGTGAGGATGGGAGGTTCCTCTAGTGGTTCCCTTTGGATATGCTGTGCAGGAGTATCCTCCTGCACAGGGATATATGGCTCTTGCTGATGGGAGGAGGAGGAAGGAGCTCCTGGTCCCCTTTTTCTTTTGTAAATGTTTCTGAGTGGGCATGTTGGCTGTACAAAAGGATCAGTGGGAGTTTGTGTATCATGAGGAGTGGGTTGGGGTCCTGGGGGTGAAGCAGGAATGTTGGGCTGTGTCTGCTCAGGACCCTCTCCTCTGTTTCCTGAAATGATGTTCATCATTGCAGAGGGCAATGGAACATCTACACTGACAAAATTGGCACTTGGCTTTATAAGCCTTTTGATTGATGACAATGAGTGCCTATGGGAAACATGTATCCGTTTATGTAAATGTGGAGTTGTGCAGGTGTGTGCAATAATTTCTGCCAAAAACCTGGGATACATCAAAAATTTCCCATTCTTTAGGGAATGATGCCTTAACATCCCTTGAAAGATCATGTTTGAAAAATTGAACTGTTGGCCAGTAGAAAAGCACACTAAGGCAGTGGCAATATTTGAAGAAAACTCAGACCAACCAGTTCTTTTGGGGCTCATACACTGCTGAATAATATGTACAAGATATTTCCATTTAGGAGATGAATCAGCAGGACCCCTATAACCTATATTGTAAAGACCAGTATGTAAAGCGTTAAGGGTTAGGTCTGTTATACCTGTGGCATCTTGAAGATATAAATGGTGCCGAATGGATTCCTCAGTGATGGTGATGGGAGTGCCATCAATTTTGGATAGTATAGTGGGAATTCCATTGATGGTTTGAAAAGTGGCACGGTTCCAGAACTGTTCGATATGCGATATGTATATGGTGGGATTGATATTGAGGGCATGGTTGATATGGGAGTGTCTTAGGAAATCCATCATATCATGGAACGGCTGAAGTTCAGAATGTTTGAGAGAGTATGGAAGGCAGTTGTGTTCTTTGACAAACTCCATGGATGATCAAACGATGGTTTTAGGGTTTGAAAGAAGAATGTGTGATTCGTTCAGAGAGAAAGCAGAAGGCCGTGGAAGAAGAATATGTAACTGGTAGTTACAACTGAACAAAACTGGGACCTTTAAAGGTTTCGAAAAGGTTGGGTCCCGTGCACACATTTGAAAAATTACCCAAATACCCTGCACACTTTGACAGATCAAGTGAAAATAACTAGCAGTCCGAGAAAGTGAACTAGCAGCATGAGAAAATACTCATGCTGTTAGTGTAAAGTTGTGCAACTTTTCAATGGTACAGTGTCTCCCCCCTTAAATTAGCATACTGAGTCGATAATAATGAAAACCAATTAATCCATGTTTACCATACCAATATTTGATATTAGGAAAGTGAACCTTCCCACATCAAAAGGTTTTGTAAATAGATCAGCTAGCTGATCATCTGTATGTATTTTGGTAACTTGGATTAACTTCTTTTCATTACAATCTCTGATGAAGTGAAATCTAATTTCTATAAGCTTGGTTTTTGGGAATTTCACTGGGTTTTGCACAATGCTAATTGCACTTGAATTGTCAATATAAATAGGAGTGAATAAGAAATTCATACCATAGTCTCTTAGCTGATTTTGAATCCACATTACCTGGGAGCAGCAGCTTGCAGCTGCTACGTATTCTGCTTCAGTGGATGATGTGGAGACAGTTGTTTACTTTTTGCATTGCCAAGAGACCAGTCTTGCTCCTAAGTATTGACATCCACCAGTTGTGGATTTTCTGTCAATGTTGCATCCACCATAGTCACTGTCAGAATAAGCAGTTAGTTCAAAAGGAGAGTCTTTAGGATACCATAGACCTAAATGTGGTTGGCCTTTAAGATATCTAAAGATTCTCTTAACAGCAACCAAGTGAGAATCCTTTGGAGAGCATTGAAACCTAGCACACACACAGACAGCAAACATAATATCAGGTCTTGAAGATGTTAGATACATGAGAGATCCTATAAGGGATCTGTATAGATGAATATCCACATCTATGCCATCTTTGTCTGTATGGAGCTGTTTATGAGGATCCATTGGAGTGCTTGCAACCTTTGTGTCTTGATAGCCAAACTTTTCCAATATGTCTTTGACATACTTTGATTGACTTATGAATAGACCAGTAGGCTTCTGTTTAACCTGCAGCCCTAGAAAGAATGTGAGTTCCCCCATTGAACTCATTTGAAACTTTTTGTGCATTAGGGCCTCAAATTCTTTGCACAAACTATCATTAGTTGAGCCAAAGATGATGTCATCAACATAGATTTGGACAAGTAGAATCTCAGCTTTGATGGATTTAGTGAAGAGTGTTTTGTCCAGAGTGCCTCTCTTGAATCCATTCTGTATAAGATATGAGGACAGTGTGTCATACCATGCTCTGGGGGCTTGGTGAAGACCATAGAGAGCTTTGTCTAGCTTGAACACCTTGTCTGGATACTTGTAGTCTTCAAAACCAGGAGGTTGACACACATACACTTCCTCTTCAATTGTCCCATACAGGAAAGCAGACTTAACATCCATTTGATACACTTTAAATCCTTTGAAACTTGCATATGCTAGAAATAGTCTGATGGCTTCAATTCTTGCTACTGGAGCAAAGACATCATCATAATCTATTCCTTCTTCTTGAGTGTACCCTTGTGCTACTAGTCTTGCTTTGTTCTTGATGACTATCCCTCTCTCATCCTTCTTGTTTCTGAACACCCATCTTGTACCTATTGCTCTCTTACCTTTAGGAAGATCCACCAGAGTCCATACATTCTGAATTTTGAACTGTAAAAGCTCTTCTTGCATAGCTTCAATCCAGGATGAATCTTTTAATGCTTCTGATGCCTTTTTAGGTTCCAATTGAGACATGAAACAGGCATGTTCAAAAGCAGCTAGACTGAATTCAAGAACTGCTAGTTCAGCAGCAGCAGTCTCATTTTGAACCATTTTCCTTGTTTGAACAGGAGTGCTTGGATCACCCAGTATTTGATTGAGAGGGTGATACTTGTGAACTCTTAGTGTGGGCTCTCTCTCTGTTTGAAAAGAAGTTCCAAGGTTGGTATCATCTCCATCAGAACCAGTGAATGGTTCAGTTTCTGAAACAGCTTGACTTGAATCTGGGACTGTTTCCTGTTGTGTTGGAGCTGTTCTTTCAGAACTTTGGAGTGGCACTTCAGTGTCTGGATTTGTATCATTCAGGACCCCTGGAAGATCACAAGACAGAAGTGGTAGAGTGGTGAAATCATCCCAACTTGTTGAATCTGCAGCAGTCTGAGACTTTGTGCCAACAGCATGAGAAATTGTATTGGCAGCATGAGAATTTGTGTTAGCAGCTCCAACCCTGTATGCATCAGCTTCTGCAGTATACTCAACAAAGCTCAGAGAATTTGTTAGTGAATCTAAATCAAACAACCAATCAGGACCAGTGCCTTTGATATTAGCAGTATTTTCATTAAATTCAACATTGGCACTTTCTTCAATTGTTTTAGACACACTGTTGTATACTCTATAGGCTTTGCTTTGAGTTGAGTATCCTACAAAGAATCCTTCTTCAGCCTTACTCTCAAACTTCCCTAAGTGAGTCTTAGTGTGAAGGATAGTACATGGGCATCCAAAGGGCTTGAAGAAAGCTATTAGGGGACTTCTGTTATGGAATAACTCATAGGGAGTTTTTCCTTGAGATTGGACAACTTGAACCCTATTTAGAACATAACAGGCTGTATTAACAGCTTCTGCCCAGAAAGTCATTGGCAGATTTGAATCAGCTAGCATTGTTCTAGCAGCCTCAATTAATGTTCTATTCTTTCTTTCAGCTACACCATTTTGCTGTGGTGTTCTTGGTGCACTATATTGTCTAGCAATGCCTTTGGACTCACAGAAACTGTTTAGAATTTGATTTTTAAATTCAGTTCCATTGTCTGATCTTATCACCTTAACTTTGGAATTGGATTGGTTTTCTATCTTAAGGATAAAAGACTTAACTAGCTCAGCAGTTTCATCTTTGGACCTAAGAAAGTAAACCCAAGTAAATCTGGTGAAATCATCAACAATGACTAAACAGTATGCCCTTTTATTCAAACTCAAAACAGATGTTGGACCAAATAGATCCATATGTAACAACTGAAGAACAGATGAGATTGAATTTACTTCTTTGGCCTTATGAGAAGTTTTGTGTTGCTTACCTTTAAGACATGCTACACAATGATCATCACAAATGAACTCCTTTTGTGGTAATCCTCTTACCAGATTCTTTTTAACTAAATCATTCATGGACTTGAAGTTCATGTGACACATCCTTCTATGCCAAAGAGCAGACTCATTTGATGATGCTTTGGATATTAAACAGCTTAAAGTATTGGACTTAGTCAAGAGAGCTGTGTCCAGGCAGTAAACATTGTCCTTTCTTAGTGTTCTAAGTAAAACAGGATTTTCAGGAATTTTGAAATCCTTTGAAAGAACAATGCACTCAGAATCTGTGAACAGAACAATGTTTTGCTTGTCACAGATTTGAGAGACACTCAATAAATTGTACTTAAGCTGTTCAACATACAGAACATCATGGAATGTCATTTTGCCTGCATTAACAGTACCTTTACCTGTAACCTTACCTCCTTTTGAGTTGCCTCCAAATGCAACAAAACCTCCATCAAAACCTTTGAAATTTGACAAGCATTCAGAATTGCCTGTCATGTGCCTAGAGCATCCACTGTCCAGATGCCATCTTGTTCTATGAGGAGACCTGTGGTTGCCCTGCACAAATAACAGCTTAGTTAGTAGTGGAGTAAACCCAAACCAAATTGGTTTTGGGTTGGCCTTGTACATTGACATAACTAAAAACTGTTTTTGACTTCTTATATTTGGTGAGATCTACTGATGGAGTCTTTGGAGAGTATTTAGTGATAATATGAGGTATCCAACTATTTTGATCATCTTTTCTTCTGACAGTCTCAGATGATTCACTAGCAGCTCCAGTTTGATTCCCAGCAGCTTGAGCTGTGTTTGTAGTGCTAACAGTTTCAGTTTTTGCACTAACAACATCAGATTTTGACTTAGCAGTCTGATCTTTTTCATTAGCAGTTTGAGCAACAGATTTGTCCTTGACACACCATATTTGTTTAAAACTTGATTTAGGCTTTGCCAAAACTTGTTTTTGATGTGTGGACTGTTTTTTATTAACTTTTGAGAATCTGTGATCAACTGTTCTCTTTGGAGCTGCTGTGGAAGATTTCACTTTTGAGTGCTTTGCCTGATTAGGATTTGATTTTGTGTGATGCACAGTCTGTTTTGCAACAGCTGGTTTGTAAAAACAATCCTTGGCTAAGTGATTCTTCCTTCCACAGTGAAAGCATCTTTTGACAGTTTGAATTGGAACACCAGACTTTTCTGTCAATTTCTGGTTCTTGTTTCTCTGGTTTCCTCTTACCTGCTGTTGTTTAGGAAACTTTTGAACACCATGCTTTTGGCATGTGCAGATAGAAACAGTTTTACCTCTTTTAGTTCCTTTGGATGAAGATGCAGTGTTACAGTTAGAATGTACAGAAACTTGTGGAGTAGCATTGCATACACTCATCTTCTCTTTTCCTTTCTTACTGGGAACTTGGACTTCTATGGGTGCACTCTTTGTGTCACAGTCTCTATTTTGACTCTTATCTTCTTTTAATTCAGGACTGTTATCAAGAATAGGATCTACAATAGTCATAGACTCATCTAGTGGTTCATTGACGAGTCTATCAGCAACTTCACTCATTGGATGAATGTACTTGTTATTATATGGAGGTGGAGTAGCTCTGTATCCTATTCCTTCTTTGGGATTGACCTGAGATTTCACTCTATCTTTGAATTGAACTTCCATTAGGTGTTCTAGCTTTTGATTTGCTAACTTGAAGTTTCCTAGATCTATGTTAACAGATTCTAGTTTCTTATTAGCCTCTAACACCTTCTGTTCAGTCTCTTCTACCTTTTTATTCAGAGATTCTATTTTCTTATTGAGTTCCTTTTTCTCCCATTCATGATAGGTTCTATCATACCCCATTTGAATATCATTATCCTTATAATCATTGATCTGTTTTTCCAGATCTTCTATGGCTTGCATATATTCATATCTCCTTTCTTCCATCTTAGCTAGAGTTTTGCACATGCTCTCATTATGATCTCTGTACTTTTTAACCATATTTTTGCATGATTGAGAGCAGAGTTTAGAATTTACCTCAGATGGTAGTTCAGTGGAGGAGACATTTGATGTTTCTGCCATAAGTGCTTGATTTTGAAATTCTTCCTCTGTCTGATCACTCCAGTCAAGCACATTGTCTTCTTGAGAGACAAGTGCTGTTGATGAGGACGCTTGGATGGGCTGTGAAGTCCTTGATGGTTGTTGACCTTGAGATCTACATTCTCTGGCAAAGTGACCAAGCTTATGGCATTTATAGCATTCCACTTTTGATTTATCAAAAGATGGTTTGCCTTCTGTCTTGGCTTGAAAGTTGGCCCTACCAGTTCTTTTCAGAAATCTTTTGGCTCTCATGGTCAGCATTGCATGTTGCCACTTTAAATCCATCTCTTCAAGATCATCTGGATGAATTTGTTCCAAGTCTTCAACATTTAGAGCAAATAATCCATCATTGGCAACAAAAGCCTCATAGTGAGTTTCAGCAGAATTGCCATCACCACCTGAAAAAGAATCACAGTTATTAGATTTTTCAGAAGACAGAAGAGCAGTGTTGTGATTATAAGAAAAGGATTTCTTTTTAGCATCAATCTCAGTCTCAAACACTCTTAAACTGTTATATAGATCATCCAATTCTATCTCATCAAGAGTGTCTTTTGTTCTCCACTGTGCAGCATAGACTGTCCATTCTTCTCCAAGAGATCTGAGAAACTTTCTGTTGACTTCATCTTGATCCAGATTGACCTTTGCACTTTCCAGTTCACTTATCAGTTTGTTGAACCTGTCAAAGATTTGAGTGAGGTTTTCATTCTTGCCACCAGAAAAGTTTTCATACTGCTGTTTCAAGAGGTCTTTTTGATTTCTCTTGGTACTGGCATTACCAGCAAACCTCTTCTCTAAGGCATTCCAAAGAGAGTGAGCAGTATAAAACTTTTTGAACTGATGTTGATAAGCATTAGGAATGGCTATTTGTAATAGTGTGAGTGCTTTCACTTCATTCATTCTAGCCTTCCTTTCAAGTTCAGTTTTTGGAGGAGTTTTGACTGGTTTTCCCTCAGCATCAAGTTCTGGATCAACTACAGGAGGGAATTCAACAGCTTCCCATATGGCATAATCAATGAATTGAATATGCTGTTGAATCCTGAGTTTCCACATCTCAAACTCAGTGGGCTTGAGCATAGGCACTTTGAGTCCTTGCCCAGATCCACTGCTGCTATTTTCAAATTCCATTGTAAAAGATATAAAAATTTTGAAGAAAGTTTTCGACTTTGAAAAACAAAGAACGACCTGTGGCTCTGATACCACTTGACAGGATCTAAAACTGAATAACCAAGATTAACTGATTTGAAATTTATCAGAGTATAAATCAATAATCTTGCTTTGAATCAAAGTTTAATTAAGAAGTTTGCGGAATAACACTTAATTATTTTAACAAAAACTTTCAGAACCAATGAAGCATAAAACATAAGAAGTAATCAAGACTGTTTGTATTGCTGAATTCAATGATTACAATCACCTCTAATCTGTTTTGATTAGACGAAGAACACAGACTGTTCTTAGGGTTTTACAACCTTAGAGGCTTATGAAAACTTAATCAACAAAGCAATTACAGACTCAAAAATATGCAGAAAACTTCTATAAACTTCTATACAATAGAATGACCTATTCTCTGTATTTATATTGCTTTTTGGACTTGTTTCCTTGAAGGACTATGACTTCTCTGATAGTAGATATGCTGGAATCTTCGTGTAGATATCTTTTCTGAAAATCAGCACTTTCTGTTTATGAAACTGTTGAGCAGCTTGAATCTCTTGACAGCATGAACTGAGCAGCTTGAGTTGTTTTACTCTGGCAGCTTGAACTTTTAGACTGGCAGCTCGAGTTTCTTCAACTAGCAGCATGAACTTTGTATTTACATGAAAAATCTACTAACAGTCTGAGAAGTCTAACTAACAGTTTGAATGTACTTAAACTATTTCCCAACATGTTTTGTCTTAACTTTGGAGCATGTTAGGAATTTGCTTGCATATGTGGCAATGTCATCATTCATGTTAGGCCACCCGTATAGCTCCTTGAGGTCATGATACATTTTATCGGGTCCGGGGTGAACGACAAATCTTGATTTGTGTCCTTCATCCATAGCCAGCTTTCTTATTCCACCAAACAGAGTAAACAGATTCTATTCATGAAATATCGATTTTTATTAGCCCTTATCCCAAACTATTTATCCATTCCGTGTAGGGCTTCATTTTTCATATTTTCCTCCTTAACAACTTCTATTTGTGCACCATGAACTAAGGAAGGAAGGTTTGGTTGACTGGTTATAACTAGGGTTTGTACTCTTAATGGCTTAGTTCGTTCCTTTTGGCTCTGAGCGTCTGCAAGCACATTAGTTTTCCTCAGGTGATAACGAATTTCACAGTTGCAATCACTTATTAGCTCCACCAACGATGTTACCTCATATTTAACTTTTTCTGGTTCATGATGTGCAGGAGGCTCTTATGGTCTGTGAGTGTAGTACACTTCTTACCATACAACTAATGTCTTCAAGTTTTAAGGATAAAGACTACTGCTCCATGTTCTAGATCATGCGTTGTGTAATTCACCTAGTGAACCTTAAGGTTTCATAAAGTATAAGCTATGATCCTATCATTCTATATCAACCCATTGTGTGAAACGTCACAGTAATCTACAAATTTCTTGCTTCTCCCGGGTAGGGACAAAATAAGCGCACTACACAGTTTGTGCTTTAATACCTGAAATGATGTCTCCTGATCCTTGCCCCAATCATACTTAATTTCTTTTCGGGTCAGTTTTGTTAGAGCTCTGGTGATCTTTGAGAAATTTTTGATAATTGCCTATAATCAGTGGCAAGTCTTAAGGGCTGTCGTATCTTTATGGGGGTTTTAAAAGTTGACCAATTCCTGATAGCCTCGATCTTTGCGGGGTCGACTTGGATCCCTAAGTGACCGAGAAATCTTACCTATCTTAGCCAAAAGTCAGACTTAGAAAGCTTGGTGTATAGCTGTTCTTTCTTCAACAACTCTAGAATCAGTCTTAAATGTTTGCTCATGCTCTTCCTTGTTTCGTGAGTATATTAAGATGTCATTCATGAATACAATCACGAATTTGTCTAGATAAGGTTTGCACACCTAATTTATGAGGTCCATGAATACCGTTGAGGCACTGGTTAATCCAAACGGCATTGATAGGAATTTATGATGACCGTAACGGAATCTGAAGGCTGTCTTCGGCATATCTTTCTTGCGAACTTTAACCTGATGATAACCGGACCTTAGGTCGATCTTCGAATAGAAGCTTAATTCTTGGAGTTTGGTCAAAGTCATTGATCCTTGTGAGCGGGTATTGGTTCTTTTAGTTTATATAGCTCTCAGTAATTGATGCACCTTCTGAAGGTTCCATCCTTCTTCTTTATGAACAAAACTGGAGCTCCTCCAAAGCGAGGAATTCGTTTTGATAAACCTTTTATCTAAGAGCTCCTACAGTTGGTTGGAGGATTCTTACACTACTGACGGGGTTAATCAACATCGTGCTCGTGCCACTGGTACCGCACAGGATACTAGGCCGATTTTTGAATTTGACTTGCCTCGATGTTGGGAGTTCAGGTAAGTGTTCTGGAAAACCTTTGGGGTAACCATAAATAATAAGAATGTTTTCGAGCCGCTTTTCCTTTGGCTCCCTCCCTGTCAACACTTCAGGGTCCTAATGCTAGGGATGATGCTTACTTTGGTATTTCTTGTTTTGCCTTGGACAGTAAGGACCTTCTTATTGGCTAAAGGTATATGAACTGTCATCTTGTTGCAAACTATTTCCGCATGATTTTTCGATAGTCAATCCATGCCTATGAGCACATCAACTTCCCAGTTTGACGTGCATCAAGTCTGTTTCAAAGAGTAGGCCAACTAATTCTAAGGAGCATCTGTGACTTATATTATTTGTCTTAAGCGTCTTACTGTCATCAACCTCAATAGCATAAGTAGCACTTAATGGTGTAAGAATGGAATTTATCAGCTTACTGAACTTAGTGGATATAAATCTCCTATCAGCACCAGTATCAAATAATAGAGATGCATAAGTGGTATCTAATGGGATAAGAGGATAAGTCTATGGGTTTGAAATTTCTTAGGTAGATTGTCGTCATATCCTCATGCACATAGTTATAGATAAAACATAGATCTTCATTAAAATGCTTGATACCTAACCCTTGTACATGATATGGTCGGGATTTCCCGATAAATTTTTAAGCCTTACATACCCTAAGATATATCAGATAGTAAAGCCTAGAGAAATACTATAAAATGGTAGAAAGGGTACTAAGTATGAGATGCCTCCGGGGTTTCCTTCTACTCCATAGCGTTGAGTCATTGGGTTAGTTCTGCACTGCAGGCTTTGTGCTCTGCTAGGCACTATCACAATTTGTCGATTCCGTCTTGTTGAATCGCCTGGGTATTCTTGTTGGCCAAAGGTTTATTGGTGGTTTGTATTGCCTCCTGCTTAATCCTTGCAAAGATCTCACCGACCTCTTGGTAGATATTGTCGAAATTGCAGATCGTGTCTGGCGGCCCTTGCCACTAACAGAGGCATCGTTTGTTACATAGGTTTCTAGGTAAGTGTCAGCAGTTGAGAGGAAGATGGTGTTCCGACTTAAAACCGGCTTTGGATCCCTTCCTCGTTTCTCCACTCTTGGAGAGTTGAGACATGCATTTCCTCTGTCTTACGTTTGCCCGTCGCTGCTGTGGCGGGCTTGACTAATGGGCATGTACCGGGATAGACTCCCATTGTGCTAGTCACACCCTTTCCCTAGAGGTGAATTTCTTCAATGGTCCATTAAGATGGTTTCTGAATAGGGTGTAGGATGGAATACGTGGTGGTGAAGGTGGAGCAATTTGTGCTGCAGGGCCACAGTTGCCCTGCTTGTGTTTTGACGGGTCCATTACATCGTCTTTGATTGGGTCTGGGTGGGTTTCTAATCTAAAGTACACCTTAGTGTCACCTTGGCTTCCTTTTTCCATGGGTGAGAATTCATCCTCAGAGTCAAAGAGGATAATAACCGTATTGTTTGACATGTTCTTGTCATCAGGTTCCTTATATATGTTCACAGTTTTTGAAGAAACTTTAGTTTTTGTAACAGTTGTAGTCTAGGTACTAATGCAACCTAGTTCACTATAACTATGGCTCTGATACCAATATGTCACACCCCGTTACCCAGGTTGGCAATGAAGCGTGACGTCGCGGAAGCGTAACCATAATCATAACGAACGACCACTATATGGACGTTTTCAAAAATACATCGATAAAACTTTAAAATATAGAAATGTTTTACATAGCCTGATATGATAAAGAGTAGTTCGCACGGTACAAAGATTTAAATATATAATTAAAGTAATCAAAATAATGCAACTAAATCTCCGGTGGTTTGAAAATGCATGCGACTCCAAAACTACGGAAGCTTGAAAATACTTCCGGTGAGGTGCACTTGCCTTAATTTTTTGAAAATACACGCTAAAATACGTCCACAAAATTGTTGGTGAGCTCATAGGTTTACACGTAAATCTGACTTGTATGGACAACAACAGTTGAGTTTGAATTAATAAAATCCAAAATTCCATGTTATGTATTACATATAAACCATAATGCAACCGAAGCTTAATTAAATGTGTTTGCCCTGTGTATTCCCATACGTAATACCGTGTGTTGAATATATATGCACCCGCTGTTAGCCGAGCTGAACTAACACGAATGGGGGGCATGACTCCCGATAGATCTATCCACAATATATTCGCGCTTACAAATAAATGCAATTAACGGTTCATGATTTGAGGGCTGATGGAACCACATGTGTAATAAATAATAGAAATGAAGTTGTTTTCGTGTCCATATGAAAATGTAGCATGAATTTCAACCCCAAAACATAACAGTGTAAAAATAGGGGCTATGAAGACTCACCGAGCTTGTGATGACAAAATATATACGTAAAATGCAAGTTAGCGTAGATTGATGGGTGATGCACCGGATGTGTTTAATCAAGCCCTAAATAATAATAGGGACTTAATAACTCTCATATATGATAATATGTATATATATAGGTTTTTACGTCTTAAATCACCCAACATTACTAGTTTATAAATAAAACCAACTTAAAACGTCAAATATATATATATATATATATATATATATATATATTCCAGCTTTTCGAAGGTTTTTCGGCCTACTTTGAGGCTGTTTTTGACCAAGCTCCAAAACTATTTTGGCTATGGTTTTCTTGGACATTAAACTACTATATACAACGAATTTTTAAAGTCAAGAACGGCCATTTTTCGAGATGTTTAGGTTAGAGGAAAAACTTGTTGAAAACCCTATGTTGGCCATTTTTGAGCTGTCAAACTTTCGGGTTCCCAAATAATATCTGGGGGTTCTAAACCCCATAATAAATTATGAAAACTTCCAGATTTTTAGTTAGGACATAGATCTAACTATTGAGACAAGAAACAACTCATTTTGTTAGGTTATGAATTAGTTATAATATTTCAAAGTCGACGCAACGTTTCTGCCGAAATTTCGTATTTCATAAACTTGAAATAACTATTGATTCTTGTTGTTTATTTAAAGACGACTTATATAAAAGTTATAAAACATATATATATATATATATATATATATCAATTGTTTTCCATAATATTTACACTTTCATGATGTGTTTATATATTTATAAACACATTTGAAGAAAACAACTTAAAAACAAAAACTAGTGACTTATAAACTTGAGTTTTTATTAAACTTGTTGTTATTGGTGATTATATATATAATATGCAAGACTTATATAAACATAAATATAAGATGTAATAGGTTAGTATTTACTTACTTTGATGTGTTAGAAGAATGAAAGTGAGTAAAAGGTTGGATCTTCAAAAGTTTCACCAAGAACACTTGCACAAATGAAGAACACTTGAAAGAAAAATTGTGTGGAGTATGTGTGCTTGTGTGTGGACGGTTTCAAGAGAAAGAAAAGAGAGTTTTTGAGTTGTTGAAAGTGTGGAAATGAATTGAAGTTACGTCTTCTATTTATAGGCAAAGTTTGGTCATCAAATGGAGGTGGAGTGTGATCTTGGTTGATATGACAGAGTATGATGGATGAATATTTGATTTTGATGTGTTATGGAGTTTGATATTAAAAAATTTGAACGTCAAAAGCTATATATACCATCCTATGGCCAGATTTGTAGGTTTATTTTCATGTATTTATATATATATTTTTTTGTATAAAAGTTTTTAGAAACGTATTCTTGTATTTCCCTTTTTTTTTTTTTTTGTAATTTCATAAAAACTTTTGGATGCTTTGTTTTAGTCTTGCATAATTAATGTTAAGTAAGTGTATTAGTGTATGATTAGTGTTACTAATCATAGTTTAATTTTGTACTTAGTTGAATTAATCCATCATATCGCAAATCGATCGGATTAATTGATTTCCCGATTCATTGCAACGATGAATTTGATTCTAATTGAGTTGAATTTCCTTATGAACATTGTTATTCACTTTGATTAATTGCTAATGACCATTGATTAGGTTATAATTGGCTATTAAATACTGATTAGGTCATAGTTGCTAACCTGGTTTAATGTCGGATGTTACAATGTGCTTCAGCAGTGAAGTTGGTTCATTCGACCAACTCAGCCGTGATGAGATTCCAATAGTCCTACAGCTTGTGGATGGGACTACAATCAACATGGCAAGATGGATTTTTATGAACTTGAGGAACCTGGTGCAGCAGGAAACACGTCCAGCTGCTGTTCGATATCCCAGGTTTTTGAGTCTCATTTTCAAGCACATCTGTGTTGAGCAACTCTATAACTCTCAGCCTCTACTTCGTAATGCTGCATTCCATGTAATAGGGAATAGAGTTTTCTACACTCCTGTACTCCCAAATAAACCTCCTGTGTCAACACCAGTGAGGAGGTTGCTAGGAATGGTGGAAGGACCCTCTGCTGTGAGGGTGGATCCAGAGACTGCTCCCAAGGGAAAATCAAAATCTAGGGTCAAATTTTTTAAAAGGACCCTGGAAACGACTGAAGCTGAGCCTGTCCGCAAGAAGGCTAAAACAGCCAAGTCAAAGTCTACCCCATCAGCCTCTGTGGCTGAAGAGGAGCAGACTTCTCACCCTGGTTCATCTGTTGAACCTGAAGCCTTTGTGGCTGGTGCCTCTGTGGCACCTGAGTCTATGGAACAGGTCAACCCACCTGTTTCTGACCCAGTCTCCCCACCAGTCCAAACATATCCCCTCACCTCTTCTCCAAAATAGTCATCCTCCACATCATCTCTCAGACTATACAGATGCAAAACCTTAGCCAAAAATAAAACAACCAACCAATCTAGCCCCTCTGATCTCTCTCAACAAGGTTCAGTTGAAAAAGAAGCAACCCCTGTTGCTTCTCGTATTTTGGTAGAAGATTCAGCACATTTGTAGTCGGCTTCACTCCAACAAGAGTCTACCTTAAGTCAGCCTATGCCCTCTAGTTCCTCCCAACAGGATCCAGTTGTATAGCAGGAGACACGACCAGCTGCTGTTCGATACCCCAGGTTTCTGAGCCTCATCTTCAAACACATTTGTGGTGAGCATTTGTACAACTCTCAGCCTTTACTTCATACTGCTGCCTTCCCTGTAATAGGGAATAGAGTTTTCTACACTACTGTTCTTCCAAATGAGCCTCCTCTGTCAACACGCATGAGGAGATTGTTAGGATTGGTGGAAGGACCCTCTGATGTGAGGGTGGATCCAGAAGCTGCTCCCAAGAGAAAATCCAAAGTCAGGGCCAAGCTTGTAAAAAGGACCCTGGCAACCACTGAAGCTGGGCCTTTCCACAAGAAGGCCAAAACAGCTCAGATTGAGTCTGCTACCTTAGCCTCTGTGGCTGAGGGGGAGCAGGCTCCTCACCCTGGTTCATTCGTTGAACCTGAAGGCTCTGTGGCTGATGCCTCTGTGGCACCTGAGACTATGGAACAGGCCAACCCACCTGTTTCTGACCCAGTCTCCAAACCTGTCCAGTCAGAACCTCTTTCCCCTCCAACCTCACCCACCTCATATCATATCCTATACCATCGCAAATCACTTGCTAAAAAGAAACCAGCAACCACAACAACCCAAACTAGACCCTCTGTTCCCTCTCAACGGGGTTCAGTTGAAAAAGAAGCAACCCCTGCTGCCTCTCCTATATTGGGAGAAGGTACAGCACAATTGGAGCCTGCTACACTCCACCCTGTGTCAACCCCAACTCAGTCTAGACCCTCTGGTTCCTCCCAACAGGAGCCAGTTGTACAAATGGAGACAGCCACATCAACTATTCCTGCCGCCCAACAGGCTGAGAATATTGAAAGACAGGAGTTCTCTCCACTCCATACTGTGTCCACACTGTACTCACTTCATACTTCTCTACACACTGAGTCTGCACGAGGTGTCCACCCTGCTGGTTTAGACAAACCAGCAGATCAGCCTCAACCTTCTGCTCCTCATGATGCAGCTGTAATACACCAAACATCTGCTGAAGGACCCACAACTCAAGCTGATGAACCTCAGGGAACAGAACATCCCTTTGGTGAGGCTGCTGCCATACTGCAAACTCCATTAGCAGGTTTCACCACTACTGATGTTGAAATGCACATCCCGTCTCCCCATGATGAGGTACCTCTATACCAAGGTACTGCAGAGGGAACCACAACTGGCCTTAATGAGGGTTCCGCAAAACAAGAAGTGTCTGAAAGGCTACCATCCTCTACCCCCTCTCCTGATGATACAGCTACTGCCACCGCTGAAGGACCCATCGACCCCTCCAAGCAGGGCCACTTTACTTTTGCCCAGGCTATGGAGATTCTTTCCAAAATACCCTCTCCCGCTACATCACATCCCCATACACCAGCCTCATCCTCTTCATCTCCATCCACTCACTCCAAACAATCCACCCGTACACCTCCATCCCCTAAAGACCTGCCTTTGAAGGATCAGCTCTCTTTGCTGACCAACAAAGTTGGTTCTTTAGAAACCTTCATGTCTTCTCTACCCTCTCTCATTTTAGACTCTGTGTCTGAACAGCTTAAGGGATACTTTTATTTGTTCAAGGATTCCATCCCAGCCACTCACTGCACAGCTGCAACATGTCTCCACCTCCGTATCCTCAATTCTTTCACTCCAACAGGACTTTGTGTCTTCAATGACAGTCATATCACAGCAGCTGTCATCTCTCCTCACATCTTGCAATTCTACACTTCCTGCCACTCTGGACAGCTTAAACACATTAATTGCCTCTCTATCCAATTCTGTGTCAGCAAACCTTGCTGATGTGCAAGATTCTCTTGAACTACATCTTGCACAAATTCAAAGTTTGCTATTCACAGCTTCTGATAGGGAAAATATTCTTAAGCTGACCACCATTGCTGATTCCCAATCCTCCTCTCTTTAAACCTGTCTTTCCCAACTTGCAGAGTTGAAGGACAACCTGGCTTTCTTAGTGCATAGCCTGGTTGGTCCCAAGCCTGCTGCCAAAACTGCTGGCAAGCCTGGTGACTTCATGTCTTTAGGCAGACCAGGTGTTGAAGGTGCTGGTCCATCTCCTTCAAAGGGGGAGAAGTCATCTGCCTCGAAGACCAAATCTAAGGGGGAGAAAGCTTTTTCTCCTAAGGAGAAATCAGTACCTACTGGTCAACCAGCAAGAGCATCTGCAACAGGTACAATGGAAGGTGCCTCTCAAGCTGCTCAGCCTACTCAGGCTGAATCTCCAAACCCTGCTCAGTCTAAGGGGGAGGAATTCATTTCTGAGGGCAGGCCGAGCAGTAGAAGGAGGCATCTCATTTTAGAGGAAGAAGAAGAAGAGGAAGAATCTCCTGAGGCTGTTACCACTACAACAGCTAAAGGAAAACAAAAAGCAGCATCTGATCCTGAACAACAGAAAGCAGCAGAGTTAAAGTTTCACAAAGCCAGGGCAAAGGAAATTGGTCTTCCCATGGATAAATACTACGAGTTCAGAAATGAACAACTTCAAGCCCTAGAAGCACTAAGAAAAGAAGAAGCCTTTGCCAAAGCTGCTAGAACTTTTGTAATTCAAGAGACAAGTATAATCAAAATGCCCTCTCTGGATGTGCAAAAGAAACTAATGGAAGCTGCTAGGGAATCAGCGGGTGAAAAGGAAGGTGAACAGGTTAAGGGTGCTGTGGTCTCTCTGACCAAACCAAAACAAGCATCCTCTGCAAGGGTCCAGTTTCATTTTGACAATTTGGCAAGGAAAAAGTTTAAGCATGTTGCTGATAGAAGGCTTGCCAATAAAGCAATTGTCAAAGATGTCCCCATAGCAAGAAAAGGCAAACAGTGGAAATTGCAGATAACCATAATGGGTGCAACTGGCCCAGAACTGGAAACTTATGACTACACTGATGTTGCACAGATGGGATACAAGGAATGGGTTGAGCTGGCAGTTGCCCTGAGCCAGTCTAAGTCAGAAATGGCTAAGACTATCAGGGCATATGTTAAGAAGCTGATGGAGAGAGTGAAAGATCTTGGCCTGATCTCAAAAGAAGTTAGTGAGGGTGTCTATGTGACATAACCCAAAATAAAGGCCAGGAGAACAAAGAAGGATACTGAGCTTGAACAACTCCTCATCTTAATCGAACAGGGTGACTATGCGGTTTAGATGAAAGGAGTTGACTAGAGCCTGCCTAGTGGAGTAGAGTTTGAAGAAGGCAAGATAATTGAAGAACCTGAGTTGGGGGCATTTTTTGTAGATCCCTTAACTCAGAAGAAATGCTTTCCGAGAGCCTCAGATCTATACAAGGTGGATCTGAAACAGCTTGCAGCCTTCAGACTTGCAGCTTCATTTAGGCAATCAAGCAGGTGGAGAGCAGCCGTCTGGGATCAGCTCAGAGGCTTTTATGAAAGAGGTGAACTTCAAGATCCCAAGTTTATGATCCTCAGAGTTGAAATCCAAGACTTGGCGGAAACAAGGGAAGAACTTGAAAAGATGTTTGAAGGACCACCCCCACTGGAGTAAAGTCCATCTACCATCAGGGTAGGTGAAGAATGGGAGCTGTCCATCTGTTGGACAGGCTTGCCATTATCTGCTTCCAAAATCAACAGTCCAAAGTGTTAAACTTTCTGTACATTAGTTCTACTTAGTTACATCAGTTGTAACTTTTCTTATTTACATTAGTTGTAATATACATTAGTACATTAGTTGTACTCTTGTAAAAACATGCGTTGTTTTATGTAATCAAAATCAGTATATATAAACTGATCTTTTACTTTACTTAAATGTTGTAATTTCTTTCAGCAAGATGTATTGTAAAAATGTATAGTGATTATTGATTAAATCCGCTTAGATTGACTATTGCAAATAGGGGGAGATTGTTAGGCACAAAAAGGCCTCAGTCAAACCTGCTATACATCTGAGGGGGAGATTTTTAATCAAACCTGTTGATGCATTTGAAGGTTGAATTTAAGGCCTGTTATATGCCTTATTGAAACCTGAAAATGATTTGCAATATCAGCCTAAAGCTGTTTACCATGTTGCATTCGTTGCAACAAAGACAGTTTGTCCAAGCTGTTCTGTCTGCTGAACAGGCTGGGCATAAACTGTCTACGCTGCTCTACACTGATGAGCAGCTTGGGCAGTTTACAAGTGTTCTGTTCTTTGTGAACAGGTTAAACACTTTATGGAATATGTTTCCAAGTCCTCATGTATTGTTTTTGGCTACAATATCAGTTTACAAGTCGAAGACAAAGTGGAAAACAGAACAGCACAGCCTGCCCACGCTTTTCTGTTACATGAAGACATACAGATATTTTAAAAGGGCGACAGACCTTTTCTTATATCAAAATGGCATTAACAAAAGAAGAAAGATGCAAAGTTGACATTCCTCTTTTGGTTAAAGCCGTATACAACAATGACAAAAAGTTAAAGACAAAGATTCTGCCATGTGAAGACAAAGATACTTTATCAGAACATGCAGAATGGTGTTTTGTCTTTTTGGAAAGACTCTCCACTATCTCATCTGTCCAATGAGGAAGCTTCACTAAGATTCTCCTTTTGGGTATAAAAGGAAGCTTCTAAGGATAATGAAATAACCAAGAGTGTAACAATCAGTACGTGCATTGAAGTGTGTTATTCCATGCATGCAAGTCTGCTTATATAAAAAAGTAGAGTGTGTCTAAGCTGTTCATGTATAAGCTGTCCATCTGAGTCTTGTAAAAACGTTGAGTGCCTCTAAGTGAGTGTGATCATTGTAACTAGTCTGAGTGTGTTTTAGATTAGTTGACAAACTGTTGTATCTGTCATCTCAGCTTGAAGCTTTCCTCATTCAAGCTTGTTTGTAATTAACTTTTGTTGATAATACATACAAACATTGAGAAAAGAGTGTGTAGTTTTTAAATAGATGTATTCACCCCCCCCCCCTTGGGACCTACAGGTAGACATCCACTCGACTACATCAGATTGGTAAATATCATTACCACCCAACTCAAACACACCTTCCCACCCCAAATAGTAAAAAAGATATGGGATCCCGTAATCCTCAAAATCACTCCTCCGCACCCTCTTTTTAGTCAACACTTTATTTGATTATTTCTTATATAAAAACAAATGTGTTCTAATGTGTTCGGGGTGTTGAGATAAAAGGAGGTTTGGAGACCAATCTATTGGGATATCAACACATTGGGTTCGTTGTCTCGTTCTCCTTGCCATCTACAATTTGTGCCAACTAACCACAATATGTATGAGATAAATCAAATAATGTAACCTATAATTGCAATTTTCACAATTACGCTCACATTATGCATCCTATATATATAGTCTATAATTTCCCATTATTTTAAGCACTAAACATTTATCATATTTTAAAAAACATTAAGCACATAAAATTAAATTTTAAGCTAGTCACCCAAGTTTTATAATTTAACAATATATGCACATTTAGGCAACCAAGTTTATAACTTCAAATTAATTTCTACAAATTAATCATGACAAATTGACAAAGTTAACACATAAACACATATCTCATGAAACATACATCAAGGTTATCATCAAAATCATGCAATTTTACATACTTTGACTCTAAAAAGTCAAAATCACTATGAAAACACCATGGATGACCATGAAGCTCAAGCTTTCATTTTTGCTCAAAAAGTATGAAATCAGTTGCAATAACTCAATAAAAACACTAACTTTGGTGAAAATGGTGAATTGGGGCTCAAAACTGAATTTTAAATCGATGGGACGCAGTGCCAGCGCAGGCCTACGCCCCCCCCCCCCCCCCCCCCCCTTCCCCTTGCGTCCGACTCTCCTAAATTTTCATTTTTTTACTGTTTTGGTACGCAGGGCTGTAAATCTTTCTAATTTTTGATATGGAATGTAGTCTAAAAATTTTTGGGAGGACTAAATTAATTATATAATTTTATCATTATAATTTTAACGTTATAACCTATCCTCCCCAACTTACACTTTTGTGACGTCCTCGTCACATCAAGATTAATTTATCGGTTAAGAACATAGAAAGATAGATCGACATATTCCTTATTCAAAATAATTAAAATTAAACAAATAATAAAACCAACAAAATTCAACTTTATAGATCAACTTAAATAAACATTACACTTTAAAATAAAAATAAAGTACTATTACAATCTGAATAACATAAATAAACAAACCAAACTACCACATCAGAGAAAAATAAAATACAAACCATACTTAATGTTTTAGCACATGTAATTAAAACAAATATTCAAATAGTTATAAAATTCATCATTCGGTCTGAGATGTGACGGTTTCTTCCAACTCTCCGACAGTGATCTGAAGGTTGGTGAGCCAGTTTGAGTGACTTTTGAACAGCTTAGTATGCGTGTTTTGCTCCTCTTGTAGCTTTTCAATATTCTTTACCAATTCTTTGTTTGCATTTAGTATGCTTCCCATGACATTCTTCAGAATGTTGATTTGAGATCTCATCAAGTCTTCGATTGTTACTTTTTCCCATGATCATTCATCCTCTTTGTCGTTTTGTCCTTCATGTTTGTCGGGTGCAGTGAATGAGATTCAGGTTACTTTAGAGATTTTTGGACAACGGATTTGATAGCCTAAATGGTTTTTCTCAAAAACTAGCCCTAACATTGTGACTCTAGTGAACCAAATCTCGTTTGGGTTGAGGTACTTAATTGGCAATTGTTCCGATACCGCTTTCCTAATAATGAATAGCCCAGTTAGCATACGACATTCAGATAATTCATCCTTTGCCCTGGGAAACTACTCTCCCACGGATTTTCCATTATTATGTACCCTAAAGATATGGTTGGATATCCAGTCATTAACGCGTGTACTAACAGTATCTCTTGGGATCTAAGAACAGTGGTATCTGGACATCTAGGAAGCAAGTTGAGTGTAACAAACTTCTACAGCACTTTAGCTAATGGGCATAAATCACCTCCATTATAATGGATATACTCTCTCGCCTCCTCAATTGACATTCCAAATACCGTGGCTAACATCCCATCCGATTTCTTAGACCATCCACCAATTTGTCTTGCTCTACCCCCTTGAAGATCTAAAGATGACCAAAATTCCTTAGGCCTTGGGATATCTGGGTCTATACCAAATTCCTCACAAAATATTTTCCTAGATACTGACAATTTCTTGTTTCCTACTAATCCCGTGAGCTCAAAGTCATGTTCATCTTCTTCTTCTGTTTTCCGAACAGTAGCGAACCACAGTTGGATCAAACTAGTGTGAATATACGGAAGTTCCCATTGTATGGCTTTAGCCCATCCTACCCTCTCAAAACACTCCAAAATTTCAAAATTATCAAAATCACTATCTTTTACGGTACGCTCTATGAGAAACCTAGGGGGTTTTCCATTGTTAGAGATTGGTGGAATTTCAGGGATTTCCACATTAAGTGGTTTTTCAAAACGGACATCCCTAGGGTCATGGGTTCTCATTCTAGCTTTTTGGGAGGATCTAGGATGGTTACCATTTGCATGATATTGGGTTGACATCTAAAAATAATGCAAAACAAAGGATTAAAAATGTGGTGTTTTTATATAAATAATGCATGATAATTTTAACACCCTTTTTCAATAATAATTAACTAATCCTAAGTCTCACCAACAATGTGAGCCCAATCTAACCCTATCAATTGCATGAACTTTAAATAATCCATAAAAATATCACCTTTGACGACAAAAATGTTTATAATTGATAAAAAAAATACAGAAAAATGCATAATTTTTTCAAAAATTTTGTGAAAATAATTTTATGAACATTTGGAAATTATTAATAACCCTTTTTTCTATAAAAACCATATAATTCCAAAAAACTCAATTCATGCATGCGTGATAAAACGTAGTGAAACTGATGTAGGAAGAAGTTTAAGGGATTATAGGGCGTATACCTTACTAACCTTAGCGATAAACAAGCGTTCGATCAAAGAATTGATGTAAAGATGAATTTTTGATGTTTTTAGGCTTAAAAAATCGAATTCGCCAACTTCTGGAACTGGAATTAGGGTTTTGGACTTATGGGAAGGATCACTACCATTTTTATAAGATTTTGAGCGCGTCGGGCCGCAGGGCAAGCGCAGGCCTGCACCCCACCCTGCGCCCGGGCTTCTGGATTTGCGGTCTGGACCGTGCACAGGTCTTGGAACCCTAGATCTTTAATTTTTTTAATTTTTACGGGTATTCACTCCAACTTACGCTCGTATTTTCGGTTTAAAATAATTCTGTTACGTGCTTAAATTTTTTATTTTCTGATGCCGGGTCGTATTATTTAATTTATATCCTAATTCTAAACACAACCAAGTTCAGGAGGATGAATCCTCCACAACTTAATTGGGTACACACAAGTAACACAAATAAGCAAATAAACACACATAAAAATAACAAAATATAATCAAATTACTCTGGGTTGCCTCCCAGAAAGCGCTAAATTTTACGTCTTCAGCCAGAGGTACTGCTCCTAAACTAAATTAATTAACCTTAGGATCTTGTAGTTTGATGATCTCAGATACTAACATATCATTGGTGGCCCATTGAACATATAATTGAAGTCTATGTCCGTTTACTTTAAATGGCTCACCACCTTTTAGGTCCTGTATTTCTACCGCACCGTGTGGGTAGGTATTCGTTACAATAAATGGACCTGCCCATTTACTTTTTAATTTACCGGGAAATAATCTAAGTCTTGTGTTAAATAGCCAAACTTTATTCCCTTGGGTAAATGTTTTATTTTTTAATCATTCTGTCGTGGAAAACCTTAGTTTTCTCTTTATAAATTCTAGCGCTTTCGTAGGCTTCTCTACGAATTTCTTCCAGTTCATTTAATTGGTATTTCCTACCAACATCAGCATCATTTAAATTAAAATTAATGTTTTTGATTGCCCATAGAGCTCGGTGTTCTTATTCCACTGGGAGATGGCAAAGCTTACCATATACAAGTCTATATGGGGACATACCGATTGGTGTATTAAATGCGGTTCTGTATGCCCATAGAGCATCCTCTAATTTTTGAGACCAATCTTTACGATCCAGTCTAAAAGTTTTCTCAAGGATTCTCTATTAGAGATCTCGACATGTCCGCTCGTTTGCGGATGATAAGGCGCTGTTATTCTATGATTAACTCCATACTATTTAAGGAGTCTAGAAAAATGCTGATTATTAAAATGTGATCCTCCGTCACTGATGATAGCCCTTAGAATACCTTGTTGTGCAAAAATATTTCTATTAACAAATTTACACACAATCCGGTTATCATTAGTGCGTGTAGCTTCTGCTTCCACCCATTTGGAAACATAATCTACTGCCACTAAGATGTACACATATCCAAATGATTTAGGGAATGGTCCCATAAAATCAATACCCCATACATCAAATATTTCGACGATTTATCGGGGTCATAGGCATTTCATTTCTTTTTGCAATGCCACCAGTTTGCTGGCATCTTGTGCATCCCCTAACAGACTCGTATGCATCCTTAAATATTGTGGGCCAGAAAAACCCACACTGGAATATCTTGTGGCCAGTTTTCTTTGCGCTGAAATGGCCACCGCATGCATATGCATGGCAATGTTTAAGAATATCTTTGTGTTCCGAGTTAGGGACACATCGTCTTATATTTTGATCTGCTCCTATTTTAAATAGATCAGGCTCATCCCAAATGTATTGCTTTGCTTGAGCATAGAAATAATTTCTTTGTTGTAAGTTCCATTGCTTTGGCAATCTTCCTGTTATGAAATAATTAACTAGATTCGCAAACCAGGGAATTTTAGATACAGATAATAATTGTTCATCAAGGAAGGAGTCCCTGATTTGATCAGTTGAGTTTGTTGGGATTAATTGACGCCTTGATAAATGATCGGCAACCACATTTTCTGTGCCTTTCTTATCTTTAATTTCTAAATCAAATTCTTGCAATTGAAGGATCCACCGAATCAATATAGGCTTAGCATCCTTCTTTGCCAATAAATGTCTTTAAGCTCTATGGTCAGAATACACAACTACTTTTGCCCCCCAAATATAGGATCTGAATTTATCTAGGGCAAACACTACAGCTAATATATCTTTCTCCGTAGTTGTGTAATTGATCTGTGCCTCATTATATGTTTTACTTTCATAGTCAATTACCACTGGATTTTTCTCAAATCTTTGTCCTAAAACTGCACCAACTGCATAATCACTTGCATCACACATGATCTCGAAAGGTTGAGACCAATCTGGAGATTGCAGAATTGGCGCTTCGGTTAGTTTTGATTTAAGCTTCTCAAATGCTTTCATACAAGCAACATCAAAATTGAACTCAATCTTTTTTTGAAAGAAGATTGCATAACGGTCTTGAGATATCAATGAAATCTTTAATGAATCGTCGATAAAAACCAGCGTGGCCTAAGAATGATCTTATTCCTTTAATATTGGTAGGGGGTGGAAGTGAGGAAATTAGTTGAACTTTTGCCTTATCTACCTCCATTCCTCTCTCTGACACAATGTGGCCTAGGACTACCCCTTCCTTTACCATAAAATGGCTTTTCTCCCAAGTTAATACTAACTTGGTTTCAGTGCCTCTCTTTAGGACTTTTTCTAAATGTCCTAGACAATCTTCAAATGTTTTATCAAATATGGAGAAATCATCCATAAATATTTCAAAAGAACCACCCACCATATCTGAAAAGATTGCCATCATACATCGATGAAATGTGGCGGGCGCATTACATAGTCCAAACGGCATCCTTCGGTAGGCAAAGGTGCCATAGGGACAAGTTAATGTAGTTTTCTCTTGATCCTCTGGATGGATTAGGATTTGATTGTAACCAAAATATCCATTAAGGAAACAGTAAAACTTTTGTCCTGCTAATTTTTCTAGTATTTGATCTATAAATGGTAGCGGAAAATGATTATTTGAAGTACCAGCATTAAGTTTTCTGTAATCTATGAAAACTCCCCACCCAGTTACAGGGCGAGTAGTTATCTTCTCTCCTTCTTCGGTATTAATTACTGTAATTCCCGATTTCTTGGGCACAGTTTGGGTTGGACTTACCCACGTACTATCGGATATAGAATATATAATTCCAGTGTCCAACCATTTTAATACTTCCTTCTTAACTACCTCTCTCATATTAGGATTCAACCTCCTTTGTGCATCCCGAGCTGGTTCAGCCTCTGGATCAGTAAAGATTCGGTGCATACACAAAGTGGGACTGACTCCTTTTAAATCAGCTATCGTCCACCCTACTACTTCTTTATATTTGACTAACACTTGCAATAGAGCTTTCTCTTGCTCTTAAGTCAAATCTGAAGAGATTATCACAGGCAACGTGTCATTCTGACCTAGAAAAGCATATTTCAGATGCGATGGCAGCTCCTTCAATTCTAGAATAGGTGGTTGTTTTATTGAAGGTTTGGCTGAATTTGGTAAATCAGTAGGTAATTTTGCAGTCCTATGGGTCCACGGTGGTTATTTTGACTCCAATGTGGATTCCATGACTACTTCTAACTCATCACACTCAGTATGATTTAACTTGGCTAATTCATTCTCAGCAAAGAATAACTCAGTAGCATCTTTGGTGTTGACTAACGAACTATGTAGATGTGCAAGTTTGTCCACCATGTCTATAAGATAACATTTTGAATCAATAGCAAAGACACTTGAAGCATTAAATACATTTAGTCTTAATTTCCTATTACCAAAGGCAATATCCACTGCTCCTGTCCTACAATTAATTTGTGCATTAATTGTGGCTAAGAAAGGTCTACCTAGGATAATAGCCGGTTGATTATCTCCCATTAAACTTTCGGTGTCCAATACTAGGAAGTCAACTGGATAGTAAAAATCTTCAACTTTTACTATGACATCTGATAAAACACCTCTTGGGCACTTGGTTGATCGATCTACCCGTTGTAAGATAATATCAGTTGTCTGTAACTGACCTAGATCATGTTTATCAAACAACTTTCCAGGTAAAATATCAACACTAGCTCCAAGATCAAGCAATGCCTTCTTAATCTGCACATTGCCTATTGTCACTGTAATCAATGGTGATCAAGGATCTTTCAGCTTAGGAGGTAGAGAACTAGAAACTACTGAACTCGGCTGTTCAGTTAGATTGATCTGTTTTGGGAGTGAGACCTTATACTTTCTTTTCTGAGTACAAAGATCTTTTAAAATTTTGGCATAAGATGGAACCTGTTGAATGGCCTTTATCAGAGGAATATTGATCTTAACTTTATTAAATAGATCCCAAAGATCCTCTGGTTGTGGGCCTCTTTTGCCGTATGGAGAAGATTTTGGATTTTCTAAAGCAGCAGGATAAGGAGGAGGAATTGAAGTATCCTAACTCTTATCCGGCTCCCCACTTTGGGCGTTGGAATATCTGCTTTAATTGTCTCTTTAATAGAAACATTCTTAGGAACCTCCTTCTTTTTTCGATCCTCTTTCTCCTCATACACGACTTAAGTGTCGGTATCTTCTTCTGCCTAATTCTCTTTAGGCATCTATATTTTATTGTCTACCTCTCTTCCACTCCTTAATGTAGTTATCTTAGCTAATTCATTAACTTCATTAATCTCATGTTTTTTTATCTTTGTTATGATGATGGGCGTGTGAAGGATTGGGAATACTATTGCTAGGAAGCTTCCCCTCCTCACGCCTAGTAAGCGACTCAGCTATCTGACCCATCTGGCGAGTTAACATCTCCATGGTTTTAGTACTGATAGTTGATTGCTGTTTCATAAATTCGGCAAATTCTGCGAATTGCGCAGAAGTCATATTTGATTCCACTTGGAATTGGGGTTGATCACGATGATTTGACTTATAATATCACTAATCCTTAGCTGCTGAAGTTGAACAATATTGATATTATGTCTTTCGTGGTTCATATCTTGGTTTGGATTGATGATCGGTAGGTTGATCATTTTTCCTTCGAAAGTTGGCATGGTTTCTCCATCCCGGATTGAATGTTTCCGAAAATGGATTATCCCTCTCTCGATGAGCTCTAAATCCGTAAACTTCATTGGCAAATTCCTCAATGAATTGCACCTGAGCACATGCGTCGGAATGATGCGATGGATCTCCGCATGTAACACAATTAATTGATACGCTAGGGTTTGAATAACCCTTCATTAATTGATTCATTTTCTTTCCTAATTCCGAAATCTCAGTTTTAACCTTATGTTTCCAGGCATTATCTATGCCCATAACTTGAACTCCTATACTATTTTCAGAACCAGCTTGGACTTTAAGACCTTTTTCGAGTTGATTAAGCAACTCCCAAGCTTTATCGTCTTCTTTACCTAAAAATGTGTCTCTTGTGGCAGCTATAATCGTATTACGACTCTCTTGACTCAAACCATCAAAGAATGTTTTGATAAGCATCCATTTGGGTACCTTGTGGTGTGGACAAGCTCTCAGTAATTTGTTCATACGATCGAACGCTTCGTAGAATTGTTCGCCCGGTTTTTGTTTAAATCCGGTAATTTCCTTTCTTTTTTCGGTTGTTTTACCAATGGGGTAATATTCATTAAGGAATTCTCGTTTCATTTGATCCCATGTTGTAATGGTATTGGTTGGTAAGGATACGAACCAATTCTTCGCTTTCTTTTTTAACGAGAAAGAAAATAATCGATGTTTTAAACTATCGGTGTTTATACCTCGAACATGGTTTGCTTTACAAATAGTTGTGAACTCAGCTAGATGTTCATAGTGTTCCTCACTTGGCATCCCTCGAAAGATCAACAGAATTGAAATAATTGAGGAAGAACTTCGGATTCGTTCTCATTTTCGGGATAACGAATTGGAGACGGGTCGGACATATCACCTGGTCGGTAATGCGACTCAACTGTACGTCTCGGTTGATCACCCATTCTAGCAACTATGCGCTCGGGTTCTTCTTCATCACGATTTCGTGGCGAAATCGGAGGGCTTTCAAAATTAGGAATCTCTGAATCGGGAATTTCTAAATCAGGAATTTCTTCTTCTTGTGCGTTTAAATTCTCCATGATTAATTGTTGATTTTAAATCCTGACAGTCTTTCGGTTCGATCTCACTACTTTTTCGATTTCAGGTTCGAATTGTAGCGGCAATCATTTAGCCGATCGACGTGTGCGCATACACTAAATAAATGATTACTAAAGATTAAAACTTAATTAAACTAATATTTTTGGTGGTAAAGTAGAGGACTACAATTACCTTTTTGAATTTTTAAAATTTTTTTTTTTGCTTTTTAATAATTATAAAATACAATAAAATAAAGACTAAAAATAACCAACGAAAGGAACTTAAACCTAATTACTTAAGACTAAGGCAACAAACTAACTTTAAACCTAAACTACCATTACACTCCCCGGCAACGGCGCCAAAACTCTGACGGGACGTCGTTGTGACCCGCCGATTTAATCCTTAAATCCACTAATCAACTAGAAAAATAAGGATCGAGTCCACTGGGAGTTTGATCGTACTTAGGATTAGGTTATTAGCCTTGTAGGAATAGGTTTATTGAAAGCATTTAAATTGTGAAATTGTGGATTTGAATGAGTTGTTTAGAGTAATGATTTGCTGTTCTTGTAACTAAAATTAAGAACGAAGTAACTAACGAAGAAGATAAACAATCAAGGGACGAAAAACCATTCACGGAATCATCACGACATAAGTATTACTCACTATAATTTCATGCAACGATCACATAGACATAATCAATTGCGCGACTAAATTAATCAAATGTATTTTAACCAATAACTCTCGGCATAGCGTATGCAACATTAATACTCGTCTTAATCACTAAACTAATGGACTCGGCAAGAATAATAACACCACTATAAACTATCTTGCTTTTACCAATCACAACACATAATCATAATCATAGCCAAATGTTTATCATTTGCATACACATAATAGATCTAGCTTAATACAAATACATCAAAACATAAGAAATTAAAGAAAAGTAAACTTAGTCGTAGATCCTCAGCAAACAGCTAACGGGATTAGTCGCTCATTGTATGCTCGTCATAATCACAGATCTGAGCCATTGGGTAGCTTGCGAACCACCGTCTTCGTTCTCGTATCGTAAATCCACTTCCGCAGAGCTTCGGCACACTTGCACACACGTCGGGACTCTCCTCCAAAGCTGCCCCTTCACTCCTATTTATAGGGAATCGAGATTAGGGTTTCCAGGGTTGAAAAACGCGTTTTGGTACCGCATCAGCGCAGGCCAAGCACAGGCCTGCGCCCCCCCACCCCCCTGCGCCCGGATGCTGCTAGGGTTTAGCTGGCGTGTGCTGGAATGTATCTGGACAGTTTGGGCACTATGTGGAGTGCAGTGTGGTGCAGACATGCGCCCCCCGCCCCCCCACCCTCAGCCCGATTTGCTCTGAATTGTCTTGAATTGCTTCGTTTTATCATCTTGGCCCTGAAATACAAACTTGGAGTAATAATATGGATTTTACGAAGTATCGGTGCTCAAAATGATCATAATATGACTCAGAAACCATATAAATTATAGAGTTATCCACAGCCTGAGCCACCGATGTGGTAGCCACAAGTGCCGTTCTGGTTTGTGAGGTAGGAGGAGATTGAGCAACCGGTGCTTGTGTATGTGCTTGCTGTGGGGGCTCATCAACTTCCTAGTCTTCGATATTCGGTCCCACAAACTCTGGATCGACAATGGCTCCGAAAAGAGGAGTCAACCACGGCCTAACTTGTTCTGCCCTTCATGAATTATGCGTCTAGCAGTCAGCAAAGACACACTTATCAACTGCTGCCATAACACCTACTTCTGGCTTGGGAGGAAGATTCGGTAAAAAATGTTTGATGATCATCATCACGAATCGTGGGTACATCAAAAATCGTTCCCTGGCTGGCGCGGTTATTTGATGGACGAATTCTCCAAAGAAGAAGCCCGAGAAGCTGAACGACTTATTTTAGACTAACGAGATCATCCCTGATTGAACCTTGGATATCATCGTATCAAAACCTGCTTTCTTTGGCGTGAAACAAACCAGGATAACGTGCATCAAATATCTCCATTGACCTATTAGACCGCTTTTCACATAGGATGCCTTGGTCAAATCTTGAGTATATCCCATTCGTTGGAAGGCCGATTACCTTATAGATGCAGGAAAATCTATCGGACCATCTTCTTGGTCTGCTGACCCGAATTGAAGAATTTCTCTCAAATTTGCTGCCGAAAACGAAATCAGTTGATCACTGAAAAGTAGCCCTCAAAATTGGAAGCACTACGGAAACGTCGACGTGTAGGATCCCCAAAACCGGCGGATGTATTGGAGTATGAGCGTAGGATTGTGGGTCAGTGCATATGCAATCCTAGATCGAGTCAAAAACTCCAAAATTTGTCGGTAAGGTTGTGCCTTTGCCGCTTAGAGGTCTATGTTGATGGTCATATTATGGTTGTTGAAGAAAGCACGATCAGCCATTCCTGCACACACAGCAACCAGTTAAAAAACTTGAAAAAATAAATTTTGGAAAATTTTTGAAGTCATTCGAACTTTTTTAAGTTCGAACGAACTTAAACACCTTCGAACTTAGCTGTATGTTTGAAAATTTCAAAAGATCCCTTCGAACTTACTTAAGTTCGAACAACCTGATGACCTTCAAAGTTATTAGCAAATTAGAGAAATACCTTCGAATTGTCAGTCTACGAACTTGTTGATTTTTATTTAAGTTCGTAGACCGATCAAGTTCGAGACATGTAGAACAAGTTCGAAATTGGCAACGTTAATATCAAACTCATGATTTAAACCTTTTTAGACTTAAATGACTAATGAATCTAGTCCTAATAGGTTCTAATCAAGCTTATTCATGATTACTTTTAAGTTATATAACCTAAAACTTCGTGAATTAAACCACCTAGTTCTTAGTTACTTTAAACTTACAATATTCAAAGTTTAGGCATTAAATAAGTCTAAAACATCACTTACTTAGTGATTTATGATACCAAACAACTAAATCCAAGTGTGTGTTCGAGGGAATGTGTGAATCTTTGAGGAACAGTTTTCAAATTCGAATATACGACAAGTTCGAAGTCGCCATAGTAAGTTCGAGATCGCCTATTTAAGTTCGTAGGAATAAATTCGAATGTACGTGAAATAAATGAATATTGTTGACCTATTTATATCCTCACTGTGTCTTGAACTTAGTTGAATAAGTTCGAAACTATCTTAAGTTCGTATCACACTTAGAACATAGGTTTGATTCGAACTTTAAATTTTTTTTGAAAATCTTTAAAAAAAATTCAACTTTTCGAAACTTGTTTAACTTTACGAAATACTTCACACTAAGCAAACATGTTATCACGCCATTTTGTTTCTCTAACAAAAATGCATCATAGTAAGTGACCTCGATCCTATTTATTTAAAAATAAACTAATCTAAACTAAAATAAAATAAAATAAAATAAGATAAAGTAAAATTAAATTGCAGAAATTTTAACGATAAAAACACACTAACTAAATCTTTTTGCGGGAGTGTCATTGAAGGTTCAATCAGATAGCTTTGTCAACGCGCTTTCAGTGTTGTACTTTCACACTTTGGAATTTTTATTCCTTTGGTTGTTTGTCGTAACATACACTCCAAGTTGATTGTCGGTATCTTTGTCCACTTAAATACTCAACACATAGGATTTTCCTTTGACCTTTTTATTTATCAAGAAATTACCTTACGTATCGCATACTTAATAATAATTCTATGATCAAGGCATACACACAATGATTATGACTTTTTGGTATTGCAAATTATCTTTAAAAGGAAAACATCAGACACAGTTATGTATTTACATACAACAGAGTGTCTTAGTTTGTCTTAGAGTTCCTCTTATGTTAGCAAGACATCAGTGACAGGTTTGTACTCACGTTCAACAAAGCGACATATCTTGCTAGTTTAAGTCAAAACAGCGGTGACAGGTCTGTACTCACGTATAACAAAGCGACTTGTTTTGACTTCCTTTGCATTTCAAAACTTTCTCTTTATTTAAGGTGTATTTTGATGAAGCCATACATCCCCCAGATTAATTTGCATACCTCATTCATTAGTATTGTCTATGAGCCTCTAACATAGAAATTAAGACCTTTTGGTCATACATCTAAGTTACTTACACATATGACATTATCTTGATTGTTTTATTAGCTTTTAGGAAATCCTTCATGTATTATGCCTACCAACATATCAGACAAGAATATGTATATCACTCAGAGTTTATAGTGCATTATGTGTGAAAATTTAACACTTAGATTTTGTTAGACTGTGCTAAATTTCGTCACTTTGAACCTTAGACTCTAAGATTTCTCTTTTTTTAATATTCTCTTTTTTTAAAAATTTTAAGGTTTTCCCTCTTTTATCTTTTGTTTTTCCCTTTTAAGTAAAGCAACTAATAAGATAAACTAATAACTTAAAGACTTTAAAAAGAAAGAAAAATCTACTAAGGTCAGGTTACTCCGGATTTCGCATTCCATTAAGTTGGACTAACAACTCAAAGCGTGATCTATCAAATGCTTTTGTGAAGAGATCCGAATTGTTGTCTTCCGTTGGAACTTTTACCAATTTAATCAGGTTTTTCTCGACACAGTCACGAATAAAGTGATGTCTTATGTCTATGTGCTTAGTTTACTGGGCTTAACCTAATTATTTGTTATGGCAATAGTGGAGTGATTGTCTATCCTAATGGGAGTGTTAGTATAAGTCAAACCGTAATTCCGCAATTGTTGTTGAATGCACAGAACCTGTGAACAGCAACTACCAGACGCTACATGCTCGGCCTCGCACGTTGATACGGCTACCGAAGTCTGTTTCTGGCATTGCCAAGACACCAATCTCCCTCCAAAGAACTGACAACCACCCGTTGTTGACTTTCTGTTCAAGCTACACCCATCAAAGTCTGAATCCGTGTAAGCTTCCAATTCCAGATCTCCATCAGCATGATACCAAAGTCCCAGCTTAGGTTTCGACTTCAGCTATAGCAGAATCCGCTTCACAGCCATCATGTGCATCTCTTTTGGGATAGCTTGAAACTAGACAAATACAAACAATAAGCATTATATCAGGTCTTGAAGCAGCTAAATACATAAGTGAGTCGATCATGGCCCAATACAAAGTCGCATCCACATCAGTATCACTATCTGTACCCGGTCCGAGATTATGATTGACTTGTATAGGGGTACTGAACTGTGCCGTAAGCTTTGTTCCTTCTATCCCGAAGCGCTCTAAAATATCATAGACATACTTCGTCTGATGAATAAACCTTTCCTCCTTTCTTTGTTCAACTTGTAAAATGAGAAAGAAGTTCAGCTCTCCCATCGCACTCATCTCAAACTTAGACGTCATAACCATCTCGAAATCCATGTACATTTGTTCATTAGACGAACCCAAGATGATATCATCCACATACACATGTACCAGTATGAAATCTTCACCTTTCCTCTTAACGAACAGTGTACTATCTATTCTCCCTCTTTCAAACCCATTGTCTAAGAGGTGAGTAGACAGTTTCTCGTACCACACCCTAGGTGCCTGATGTAATCCATACAGAGCCTTATCAAAGCTATATACTCTATCTGGCAACATGGGATCAGTAAACCCTGGCGGTTGCTTGACAAACACCAACTCCTTCACTTTTCCGTACAAGAAGGCATTGTTGACGTCTAGTTGATATACTTTGAACCTTTGAAGGACGCGAACACTAGAAACAATCGAATAGCCTCAAGCTTCGCTACTGGTGCAAACACTTCATTATAATCAATCCCTTCTTCTTGGTTGAACCCTTTGACCATGAGTCTTGCCTTGTTACGAGTAACTATGCCCCGATCGTCCCTTTTGCACTTAAAGAACCATTTGGTCCCTATAGCAACTTCTCCTCGAGGCAAAGGCACTAACTCCCAGACTTCTAGCTTTCTAAATTGTGATAGTTCCTCTTGCATAGCCTCAACCCAAGAATTATCTTTCACAGCCATTTGCACATTCTTTGGCTCAACTTGTGAAATGAAACACGGGTATGAACATGTGTGAAATGCCTCAAAGTCGTTGATCATCGATAACAACACTGTCTTACTATTCAGACTACTCCTAGTTCTCACACTGGCATTTGGATTCCCTATGATGTCTTCAATCGGATGATCCTTATTTACCCTCGATGTTTCAATTTCATCGATTTGAAGATTATCTCCCAAATTTGATCATATTTCGCCTAATGGGGGTGTGACTTCAGACGGGACAACATCCTCTTCATGATTACTGTCTTCTGAGGTTGCATTGTTTGTCTGATTCTCATCTGTAGGTAACAAAGCTTCACAGTTTGTTGGAGACCCATGTTCTGTCGATACAGTTTCAGATAGTAAGGTCTGCTCTCTATGGATCTTATCTTGACGCGACACCTTCCAACGAGTGCGGAATCCTCGTTAGTGGCTTGACGGAAAGACCACGCACACCGAAACATGGAGACTAGCACGGTGATAGACGAACAACGGATCGTCCCAACACGATGATTTTCTCCAAACGAAACTCTTCAAATGCTAGCAAGTTCGAGATCGCCCTTTTGCTTAAACTCTTTGAAATTCTGCAAAAGTCTCATAATTAATCGAATTAACCCTTAGATATACTGCCCGGTTCGACTTTGTCTAGGACAAGTTCGAACTTGGCCCAAGGCCCTTTCGAACTTGTCCACTAACTAAATTCGAACCATAACATCAAACTTATGTTTGAACTTATGTTTTATCTTATGTTTAAATTTATCTTTGAAATTTATGTTTGAACTTATTGTAACGCATTACCCTAAGTTCAAACATACAAACAATCAATATCAAACACACATATTCAAACATACATCAAACACTTGTTAATATTCAATATCAAGTAAATTGACTTCCACAAAATGCTATCTATACTTAGACTGCTATCGTCACACAGGATGTACTAACAGACTCCCCCTTGACGATAGCTTCTAACTGTTTACATTTTGTCTAAGTACTCGAATTATATACGCTACCACCAGCATATAATCCTAAATCTATACATACTCTTACTATCTTTTGGAATTTCCTAGCCTCAGATCTCCATCCTTCATGAAAAAAGATAGGCTGATCGTGTAGCTTTTGTAAGTCATCCTTAGATGGATTTATTAGGTGCAACGGATCGTATACTCTCAAAATTACTTTGTCTTCTGTATCCTCCATTATAGCTTCAACTGTTTCATTGTCTATGTACCACCACTTCATGTTTTTGAGAACATCTTGTGGCATAGACTTCAGTGGCACCTTCTTCAAACATCTGACGGGTTTGTAAACCATTTTAGCCCATGGTCTTCCAGTATGAGGATCTATCCTTGACTCATCCTCAACCCTCTTTCCAAACCTTGGCTTGAGTCTTTCAAACTTACCCGATCTACCCTCTCTTCTGATTATCTTTGCGATCACTTCAGCGTAAGAGTCATCACCAATGTTGATCAACTCTTTCCATGCAAGTTCTTTCACTTCAACCTTTGGCAATGTGTTAAACACTTTTAGAGTTCGCGTCAGGTATTGAAGTCCGTCTCTTCTCTTTAGTATGAATAGCTGCAGATGCTTGTCAAAGAACCAGCTAATAATTCCACCGGATAGATTTTGAGAACCCTACATAATCCTCCTTTTCATCTTCGGCTCTGCCTTCTTCTCTTCCTTACGGAACCAAAGAATTAACAGTTCAGCTCTGGTTGGTTCTTTCTCAACTTCCTCCAGTTCTGAATCTTCTACCGAAGCCAACTTAATCTCATCTATATCAATTACATTTTGCTCGCTTTGCACATATTATTCTGGGATGGGTTGTGAATGAATGATTACTTCATCAACAGTGTCATCTTCATCTTCCATGACCTCATCATCAGATTTCCAGTAAACTATGTTTTCAGGTACAAAATCCCCTTCCTCCAAATCTTCAACATCATCTTCAGAATCAAAAACTATTTCTTCTTCTTCAATATCCATCAAAGCATCTATCATCTCACTCTCGATGGTCTTTGAAGCTTCACCTTCAGCTCCTTCCATTGCAGTAGACTGACCTGGCTCCCCCTGAATTGTTGCATGCTGAGCAGTTGGAAAATCTGCTTGCTCACTTTCTTTTATAGCTTCGGGATCATTGCCGTCATCCTCATCTCTCCTTATCACTTCAGCTTCTTTGCAGCTTGTCTCCCCCTGAGCATGAAGATTTTTCATTAACTGCTCGAGGAGGGACTTCATTGTCTTGATCTCAGAAGCTTGATCAGCAACAGTTGATTTCAGTTCAATGTTCTCCTGATCAAGTCTGGCGTTATGCGCTTGAAGCTCTTTGACTGCTATTGTAAGCTGAAAGATTTGGACTGATTGGAAATCCACTTTGCTTCTCAGCTCTGTAAAACGCTGATTCTTCGTGAATGTGGATGATGTAGATGGAATGGATGTGATTGGTGATGGTGTGATGGATGGTTGAACGGATGGCTGAACAGCTGGAGTTTCAGGCTCTGGAGCAGAAGTGGATGAAGCTCCCTGCATGAATCTGTGCCTTTTCACCCTTTGCCTTGGCACAAGAGGAGTAGGATCTTTAGCTTCATAATCAGAATCATCATCATCTGATCCTCTAGCCACTCTCTTTCCTTCCTCTCTTTCACTGACCACAATTCTTTATCCGTATTCGCCTATTCGAACAGATGGATCAACCGATTCGACTGCTACTTCTTCGACTTCTACCTCTCAGACTTCCTCAGACTCAGACTATGAGGTGGTCACTGCTTGACCTTCTACCTCAGGCTGATATTCATCTATGTCTCTAAAAACATCGTAATCAGCTGGAGTCTCCAATATTGTATCAATTAGCTCAGCAGCAATATCTTGTTGTGCCTGAGTACCATGTGCCCAAATTTCCTCTAGAGTCTCCACTCGAGGATCAATTTCTGTGGCCACGCCTGAAGGGCCCGCAGCATCCGACGATGGACCTGCTGGCGATGACTCTTGCATTCTGCTTGAGCTTGGCCTTGAAGCCTGAATTGGTCTTTCTGTAGCTCTTTGTCTTCTTCTTGGTTGCAATGGAGGTCATTGATGTTGCTGCTGTTGCTGCACTGGCTGCGACTGAGGCCCTTCTCCAGCCCAGTTCTCCCCTTCTGGGGCCACAAAATCTGGATCTACCACTGCCCCAAAGAGAGGAGCATCAAGAGGTCTGATCTGCTCAGCCCTGCGGGCGTTGTGTGACTGGAAGTCAGCAAAAATACGTTTATCTATAACTGCCACACTTTGAATATCTGGTAGTTGTGGCAGATTCGGCAAAAAGTGACGGATCAACATCATCACAAAGCGCGGATACATCAAGAATCTTTCGCGCGCTGGAGCAGTTATCTGATGAACAAACTCCGCAAAGAACATTCCCGAGAAACTGAATCTCTTATTATAAACCAAGGCAATCATAGCCGACTACATCTTGGATACTATATAGTCAAAACCCGCCTTCTTCAGTGCAAAGCACACCATAATCACGTGTGCCAAGTACCTCCACTGGCCTATCAAACCTCTTTTCATATAAGAAGCTTTAGCGATATCTGGTCCATGCCCCATGGGCAAGAAAGCTGCTTGCCTTATGTTCATCGTGAAATCAATTGGCCCTGCCTCTTGTTCTACAGTCCCCACCTGCAAAATCCGACGGAGCATATCTGCGGAGAAAACAATCGGCTGTCCTCCTACTCTCGTCCTCAGAACTGTCGGCGTCACCATACAATCAACTTGTAAGTGCTCCAAAAACTGTCTAAGATACGGCAATATAATTTGCACGTTATGCGATAGGGCATAGGAAACCCTGGAGTGTGCCAAAAACTCCACCATGTGTCTAAAGGCCTGAGCTTCGGGAAGCTCCCTATCCGGTGATATTACCATGTTATGCTTTTGGAAAAATGGGCTTTCACCCATATCTGCACATTAAACAATAACATATATTAGAAATGAAATTAAAAATGAAACTTGTTTAATTTCGAATTTGTTTTATTTTGAACTTATATAAGTTCAAAATCCAACAGATTCGAATGTCTACAAGTTTTGAATTTAAAATTATGCAAACATTTCGAATTTAATAATAGATTCGAATGACATGTTCTGGATTAAATTCTTTGGTAAATAAATTCTCGGCATTTAGTTGAACTACTGCAATAAAAAGAATGACATGTTCGAATTCTTTGGTAAATAAATTCGAATGACATGTTCGAATTACTGCAATAAAAGAAATAAATTCTACTAAGGTCAAGCTACTCTGGATTACGCATGCCATTTAGTTGAACTAACAACTCAAAACATGACTTATCAAAAGCTTTGGTAAATAAATCAGCATTATTGTCTTCCATTGCCACGTTTACCAGCTTATTTAATTTCTTTTCAGCACAATCACATATAAAATGGTGTCTTATGTCTATGTGCTTGGTTGAACTGTGTTTAACAGGATTATTGGTTATAGCAATAGTAAACTGGTTATCTATCCTAATAGGAGTATGAGTATAAGTGTTGGGAAATAGTTCAAGTATACTCAAGCTGTTAGTTAGACTTCTCATACTGTTAGTAGATTTTCTGTGTAGGTACAAAGTTCATGCTGCTAGTTGAAGAAACTCGAGCTGCCAGTATAAAAGTTCAAGCTGCCAGAGCAAAATAACTCAAGTTGCTCAGTTCATGCTGCCAAGTCATTCAAGCTGCTCAACAGTTTCATAAACAGAATGTGCTGATTTTCAGGGAAGATATCTACAAGAAGATTCCAGCATATCTACTATCAGAGAAGTCATAGTCCTTCAAGGAAACACGTCCATAAAGCAATATAAATAGACAGAAGATTGTATAGAAGATATACGCATAGAATAAGAGTTTTCTGCATATTTTGAGTCTGTAATTGCTTTATTGTTCAAGTTTTCTTAAGCCTCTAAGGTTGTAAAACCCTAAGAACAGTTTGTGTTCTTCGTCTAATCAAAACAGATTAGAGGTGATTGTAATCAGTGAATTCAGCAATACAAACAGTCTTGATTACTTCTTATGTTTTATGCTATTATTGATTCTGAAAGTTTTTGTCAAAATAATTAAGTGTTATTCCGCAAACTTCTTAATTAAACTTTGATTCAAAGCAAGATTATTGATTTATACTCTGATAAATTCAAATCAGTTAATCTTGGTTATTCATAATTTTCATAAGTTATAGATCCTGACAAGTGGTATCAGAGCCACAGGTTGTTCTTTGTTTTTCAAAGTCGAAAACTTTCTTTCAAATTTTTAATCTTTTTCAATGGAATTTGAAAATAGCAGCAGTGGATCTGGGCAAGGACTCAAAGTGCCTATGCTCAAGCCCACTGAGTTTGAGATGTGGAAACTCAGGATTCAACAGCACATTCAATTCATTGATTATGCCATATGGGAAGCTGTTGAATTTCCTCCTGCAGTTGATCCAGAACTTGATGCTGAGGGAAAACCAGTAAAAACTCCTCCAAAAACTGAACTTGAAAGGAAGGCTAGAATGAATGAAGTGAAAGCACTCACATTATTACAAATAGCCATTCCTAATGCTTATCAACATCAGTTCAAAAAGTTTTATACTGCTCACTCTCTTTGGAATGCCTTAGAAAAGAGGTTTGCTGGTAATGCAAGTACCAAGAGAAATCAAAAAGACCTCTTGAAGCAGCAGTATGAAAACTTTTCTGGTGGCAAGAATGAAAACCTCACTCAAATCTTTGACAGATTCAACAAACTGATAAGTGAACTGGAAAGTGCAAAGGTCAATCTGGATCAAGATGAAGTCAACAGAAAGTTTCTCAGATCTCTTGGAGAAGAATGGACAGTCTATGCTGCACAGTGGAGAACAAAAGACACACTTGATGAGATAGAATTGGATGATCTGTATAACAGTCTAAGAGTGTTTGAGACTGAAATTGATGCTAAAAAGAAATCCTTTTCTTATAATCACAACACTGCTCTTCTGTCCTCTGAAAAATCTAATAACTGTGATTCTTTTTCAGGTGGTGATGGCAATCCTGCTGAAACTCATTATGAAGCTTTTGTTGCCAATGATGGATTATTTGCTCTAAATGTTGAAGACTTAGAACAAATTCATCCAGATGATCTTGAAGAGATGGATTTAAAGTGGCAACATGCAATGCTGACCATGAGAGCCAAAAGATTTCTGAAAAGAACTGGTAGGACCAACTTTCAAGGCAAAACAGAAGGCAGACCATCTTTTGATAAATCAAAAGTGGAATGCTATAAATGCCATAAGCTTGGTCACTTTGCCAGAGAATGTAGATCTCAAGGTCCACAGCCATCAAGGACTTCACAGCCCATCCAAGCTTCCTCATCAACAGCACTTGTCTCTCAAGAAGACAATGTGTTTGACTAGAGTGATCAGACAGAGGAAGAATTTCAAAATCAAGCACTTATGGCAGAAACCTCAAATGTCTCCCCCACTGAACTACCATCTGAGGGCAACCACAGGTCTCCTCATAGGACAAGATGGCATCTGGACAGTGGATGCTCTATGCACATGACAGGCAATTCTGAATGCTTGTCGAATTTCAAAGGCTTTGATGGAGGTTTTGTTGCATTTGGAGGCAACTCAAAAGGAGGTAAGGTTACAGGTAAAGGTACTGTAAATGCAGGCAACATGACATTCCATGATGTTTTGTATGTTGAACAGCTTAAGTACAATTTATTGAGTGTCTCTCAAATCTGTGACAAACAAAACATTGTTCTGTTCACAGATTCTGAGTGCATTGTTCTTTCAAAGGATTTCAAAATTCCTGAAAATCTTGTTTTACTTAGAACATCAAGAAAGGACAATGTTTACTGCCTAGACACAGCTCTTTTGACTAAATCAAATAGTTTAAGCTGTTTAATATCCAAAGCATCATCAAATGAGTCTGCTCTTTGGCATAGAAGGATGTGTCACATGAACTTCAAGTCAATGAATGATTTGGTTAAAAATAATCTGGTAAGAGGTTTACCACAAAAGGAGTTCATTTGTGATGATCATTGTGTAGCATGCCTTAAAGGTAAGCAACATAAAACTTCTCATAAGGCCAAAGAAGTAAATTCAATCTCATCCGTTCTTCAGTTGTTACATATGGATTTATTTGGTCCAACATCTGTTTTGAGTTTGAATAAAAGGGCATACTGTTTAGTCATTGTTGATGATTTCACCAGATTTACTTGGGTTTACTTTCTTAGGTCCAAAGATGAAACTGCTGAGCTTGTTAAGTCTTTTATCCTTAAGATAGAAAACCAATCCAATTCCAAGGTTAAGGTGATAAGATCAGACAATGGAACTGAATTTAAAAATCAAATTCTAAACAGTTTCTGTGAGTCCAAAGGTATTGCTAGACAATATAGTGCACCAAGAACACCACAGCAAAATGGTGTAGCTGAAAGAAAGAATAGAACATTAATTGAGGCTGCTAGAACAATGTTAGCTGATTCCAATCTGCCTATGACTTTCTGGGCAGAAGCTGTTAATACAGCCTGTTATGTTCTAAATAGGGTTCAAGTAGTTCAATCACAAGGAAAAACTCCCTATGAGCTATTCCACAACAGAAGTCCCCTAATAGCTTTCTTCAAGCCTTTTGGATGCCCATGTACTATTCTTCACACTAAGACTCACTTAGGGAAGTTTGAGAGTAAGGCTGAAGAAGGATTTTTTGTAGGATACTCAACTCAAAGCAAAGCCTATAGAGTATACAACAGAGTGTCTAAATCAATTGAAGAAAGTGCCAATGTTGAATTTAATGAAAATACTGCTAACATCAAAGGCACTGGTCCTGATTGGTTATTTGATTTAGATTCACTAACAAATTCTCTGAGCTTTGCTGAGTTTACTGCAGAAGCTGATGCATACAGGGTTGAAGCTGCTAACACAAATTCTCATGCTGCCAATACAATTTCTCATGCTGTTGGCACAAAGTTTCAGACTGCTGCAGATTCAACAAGTTGGGATGATTTCACCACTCTACCACTTCTGTCATGTGATCCTCCAGGGATCCTGAGCACTCAACATGATGCAAATCCAGACACTGAAGTGCCATTCCCAAGTCCTGACAGCACAGCTCAAACACAAAAGGAAACAGCTCCAGTTTCTAGGCTAGCAGTCCCAACAGCTTCTCAAGCTGTTAGCCTAGAAACTCAAGCTGTTCCAGAAACTGAACCAATCACTGGTTCTGATGGAGATGACACAAACCTTGGAACGTCCTTCCAAACAGAGAGAGAGCCCACACTAAGAGTTCATAAGTATCACCCTCTCAATCAAATACTGGGTGATCCACGAACTCCTGTTCAAACAAGGAAGATGGTTCACAATGAGACTGCTGCTGCTGAACAAGCAGTTCCAGAATTCAGCCTAGCTGCTCTTGAACATGCCTGCTTCATGTCTCAACTAGAACCTAAAAAGGCATCAGAAGCACTAAAAGATTCATCCTGGATTGAAGCTATGCAAGAAGAGCTTTTACAGTTTAAAATTCAGAATGTATGGACTCTGGTGGATCTTCCTAAAGGTAAGAGAGCAATAGGTACAAGATGGGTGTTCAGATACAAGAAGGATGAGAGAGGGATAGTCATCAAGAACAAAGCAAGACTAGTAGCACAAGGGTACACTCAAGAAGAGGGAATAGATTATGATGATGTCTTTGCTCCAGTAGCAAGAATTGAAGCCATCAGACTATTTCTAGCATATGCAAGTTTCAAAGGCTTTAAAGTGTATCAAATGGATGTTAAGTCTGCTTTCTTGTATGGGACAATTGAAGAGGAAGTGTATGTGTGTCAACCTCCTGGTTTTGAAGACTACAAGTATCCATACAGGGTGTACAAGCTAGACAAAGCTCTCTATGGTCTTCACCAAGCCCCCAGAGCATGGTATGACACACTGTCATCATATCTTCTACAGAATGGATTCAAGAGAGGCACTCTGGACAAAACACTTTTCACTAAATCCATCAAAGCTGAGATTCTTCTTGTCCAAATCTATGTTGATGACATCATCTTTGGCTCAACTAACGATAGGTTGTGCAAAGATTTTGAGGCCCTAATGCACAAAAAGTTTCAAATGAGTTCAATGGGGGAACTCACATTCTTTCTAGGGCTGCAGGTTAAACAGAAGCCTACTGGTCTATTCATAAGTCAATCAAAGTATGTCAAAGACATATTGGAAAAGTTTGGCTATCAAGACACAAAGGTTGCAAGCACTCCAATGGATCCTCATAAACAGCTCCATACAGACAAAGATGGCATAGATGTGGACATTCATCTATACAGATCCCTTATAGGATCTCTCATGTATCTAACATCTTCTAACCCTGATATAATGTTTGCTGTCTGTGTGTGTGCCAGGTTTCAATGTTCACCAAAGGATTCTCACTTGGTTGCTGTTAAGAGAATCTTCAGATACCTTAAAGGCCAACCACATTTAGGCCTATGGTATCCCAAAGACTCTCCTTTTGAACTAACCGCCTATTCTGACAGTGACTATGGTGGTTGCAACATTGACAGAAAATCCACAACTGGTGGATGTCAATACTTAGGAGCAAGACTGGTCTCTTGGCAATGCAAGAAACAAACAACTGTCTCCACATCATCCACTGAAGCAGAATACGTAGCAGCTGCAAGCTGCTGCTCCCAGGTAATGTGGATTCAAAATCAGCTAAGAGACTATGGTATGAATTTCTTATCCACTCCTATTTATATTGACAATTCAAGTGCCATTAGCATTGTGCAAAACCTAGTGAAATTCCCAAAACCCAAGCATATAGAAATCAGATTTCACTTCATCAGAGATAGTAATGAAAAGAAGTTAATCCAAGTTACCAAAATACATACAGATGATCAGCTAGCTGATCTATTTACAAAACCTTTTGATGTAGGAAGGTTCACTTTCCTAATATCAAACATTGGTATGGTAAACATGGATTAATTGATTTTTATTATTATCAACTCAATATGCTAACTTAAGGGGGAGACACTGTTCCATTGAAAATCTGCACAAATTTACACTAACAGCATGAGTCTTTTCTCATGCTGCTAGTGCCTTTTCTCAGATGCTAGTTAATTTTCACGTGATCTTATCAAAGTGTGCAGGGTATTGTGGTAATATTTTTCACAAAGGTGTGCCGGGACCCTAACCATTTCCGAAACCTTTAACGGTCCCAGTTTCGTTCGCTTGTACCTAGCCAGTTACATAGTCTATCTTCCACGGCCTTCTTGCTTTCTCTCTGAACGATCACACATTTCTGCTTCAAATCCCCTACACCCCTAACCCGGTGTTTTCTTGATCAAGGTTCGGAAAGAACCACAACGTCCTCCCATACACCCTGACACACTGACCATTGAAACCGGTCCACGGAGAGGATGGCTGCCTCACGGCACTCCCATATTCCACTATGCCCTCAATATCAAACCCCAGCTATATACTTCGCATATTGAGCAATTCTGGAAATCATGCCTACGTTCAACCAGCAATGGATTGCCGACCCTGACTTCCAAATCGATGGTACTACCATCAGTTTATCCACGAGATCATCGCATCATCATGCATCTTCAGATCCACAGATAAAAAGACTTATTTCTCTTTACTGCTTTACACGTTGGTCTTCAAATATCGATATAGGGGCCCGGCTGATTCTTTTTACTTTCTTGCAAAGCACCTTTCGCCTATGGATACACTGTGTGCATATTTTATTCGCATGTTTTAAGCCCCAAAAGAACTAGGTTGGTCGAAATTTTCGTCAAATATGGCACTGCCCATTAGATGCTGTCCTAACGGCCAACATTTCAATTTGTCAATATGTCTTTCAGATAGTTAAGGTCGCATTCTTGAAGCATGGGAAATTTTTGATGTACATCGATTGTTGGCAGAAAAAAAAATAATTGCAACACCTGCAGAGGGCGTCAAATTTACATAGAGGATATAGTTGCCCTCGGCACTCACTCATCTTCATCAACAGGCTGATAAAGCCAGTTACCATTTATTGTTAGCATTGATGCTCCATAATAGCCCACTGCATATTACATCTCACAGAAAACAGGGAGAAGGAAGGCCACTAGAGGCAGACACAGCCTACTTTACTACTGCTTCAAACCACCAGACCCCAACCACACCCCTCAAATGATACGATATTTCCCCTGATCCTTATTGTACGCCCCACACAGCCCACTACATCACTTATATAAAAGGAAAGGGGACGGAGATCTTCCTCCTCCTCCCTTAGACAAGGCCTATTCCCTGTGCAGGAGTATCACTTCGTGCACAAATCCCAACGGGCAACCCAGATTGAGGACACGCCACCTCAATCAGAGGTGAACCTCTCTTCTGAGACCGTTTCCATGGGGGTTTTTGTGCTGGCACTACTGATGTCCTCTCACAGAGAGGCCAGGACGAGGGCCCAACATCTCTAGACCCCACCTTGCAACAGCAAGTGTGCAAACACAGCGGAAGTCACCCAGTACCAAGAAGAGGGGCCCGAGGGTTTCTCTTCGGGTGTTATGGCTAGGGATAGACCACAAACACCCCTGGTGTTATCTTCTGATCTTGAGACTGAGCCTGCAACTGATTGCTCTTATACGGATACAAAGCGGAATCTGTTGTAACAAATGTTGGAATACCAA